>OY720450.1:46564973-46629973 GCA_963082715.1 Harpalus rubripes | reverse complement strand
AGATCATTCGCAGCAGCTTCAGGAGCTAGATGAAAGTTTCAACACGGAATTTAGTTTTCCAAACGACAACTGCAGCTTTACGGTTTACATACGGTTTACTGAAGCATTGATACTGGGAACAAGGGTCACTTTGTCACAATATTTATTATTATTATTTTTACTATTATTATTAATAATATTATTATTTTGTGAAAGGTGTAAATCTAGAAAGGGACATTACTAGTGATGTGCAAATTTCGGAAAGTTATTTTTTTAAAAGTATCAAAATGTTTCCCTATGAATTTCAATGAAAGTTTCATATAAATTTCAATAAATTTAACAACCTAATTAACTAATTCAAAATAAATAAAGAAAACTAAAGCTTCGAAACAAAATAAAAATGTATTATTCAAGAAGTATTACAAAAATATAAAAAAAAAATAAGTATTAAACTATTTCAAATAGAAAGTATCTTTTTTGCATTTATTTCGTTGCAATATCGCCAAATTCTACCTTTAATTTTCACCATACTTGAACTGTTCTAAATCCTGAATTTTGTATTCGAAAAATATGCAATTTTCAACACGTCCTCTGAGCAAGACTATTGCAGAGTTGGACGGCGCATGCGCAGTGTAGCTTATGAAAGTTTCATGAAATTTAAGGCTTGAAACTTACATGTTTGGAATTTTTTTAATGAAACTTTCAATATGAAACTTTAAAATGGCACATAACTAGGCATTACTCATTTCGTCGGCATAGTGAATTAGTACAAGGATAAATCGTACAATGCATTGAACTTTTGATCATATTGACTTACAATTACATAAAAAATATAAGTATAAAAACTTCACTTTAGTGTTGCTTACTGCACTTCCATTAAAACTAAAGTAAAAGTTTCCCACATACGACGTTAAATTGATTATATATATATATATATATATATATATATATATATATATATATATATATATATATATATATATATATATATATATATATATATATTATTATAGTCTTTTAAATCTCTTTTACCCTTTCAGGTGTTGAGATTCTTTCTTGATACCGTGTTATTATAATTTACTTTTGATTTTACTTTATATTTTTTATTAATTCTTTCCATTCTTTTCTGTTTTTAGCTTTCCTCTTTGCTTCTTGACCGCTAATTCCGTTTTTTGTTAGTATTTCTTCTATGTTGCTTTCCCATGTTTTCTTCGGCCGTCCTCTTTTTTTCTTCTGTGTTATTCTCGCATTCCATACTATCTTTGTTTATCTATCTTCCGGCATTCTTGTCATACCATACCATGTTAATTGTTTTTTCTCCACCACTTTGTGTATACTTTCTACTTGTAGGTTATTTCGTATGTTTGTATTTCTTATTTTATCTATCCTCCTAACTCCTTCTACCTTTCTTAAATATTTCATTTCTGTGGCTTGTATTTTACTTTTTAATCTATTATTCAGTAACCACGCTTCACTGCCGTATGTTAGAATGGACCTGTAGACTGTTATAAATAGTGTAATTTTTGTTTTCTGTGATATTTGTTTATTGTTTAGTATTATTTTATTCATTGTGTAGTAGTTTCTGTTTGCTTGTTGTATTCTTCTGTTTATTTCGTATTCTTGGTTTCCCTTGTTGCTTATGGCCGTTCCAAGATATACAAATATTTCGACTTGTTCTATTTGTTTATTATTTAACTTTATTTTTGTATTTACATTTTCTTTCGCTATCACCATTACTTTTGTTTTTTCCGTGTTTATCGTCATATTGTGAGCATTTAATTCTTCTTTCCATATTTCTAGGTTATATTGCATGTCTTCCTCATTTTTTGCTAGTACTGCTAGGTCGTCTGCAAATGCGCATTCTGAGATAGTTTTCCTTGTTAAATTGTAATAGCCAATATCTACTTTCCTAATTTTGTTTTAGATTTTTTCATGATGTGGTCTAGGAATATTATAAATAATAGGGGGCTTAAAGCTCCACCTTGTCGTAGCCCTTGTGTTGTTACGAATTCTTCTGATCTTTCGTTATTAGTTCTTATATAGTTGGCAGTTGTTTTATATATACTTCTTATTGCTGTTAGTAGTTGTTCTTCTATTTGTTTTTCCTTTAATATTTTCCATATAGTATCTCTGGGTACTCGGTCAAACGCCTTCTCTAGATCTATAAACCTTTTGTATAGCCTACTCTATTTCTTGATTACATTTTCGATCAGCGTTCTTAACGTGAATATATGGTCCTGTGTGGAGTATCCTTTTCTATATCCACTATGTGATGTCTCTATTGTTTCTTCTACTGCTAGTCTTAATTTGTTTTCCAAAATCGCTTCATATATTTTCGCTGTAGTGAATAATAGTGAAATCCCTCTGTAGTTGCTGCACTCCTTGTTGACATCTTTTTTATGAATTGGGAATATGACAGCCTTCTCCCAACCCTGGGGTATTTTGTCTGTGGTCCAAATTTTGTTAAGTAATAATAGCAAAAGATCTTCTCCTTCTTCTCCCATATATTTGAGTTGTTCTGACTTGATATTGTCGTGCCCTGGTGTTTTGCCATTTTTTAATTTTTTAAGTCCCTATCTAAGTTCTGTTCCTGTAATATTTTCTGGATTTTTATTTTCTTCTGCGTTTATTATTTCCATGTTTTCATCTTCATAGGTTTCTTTTGTATTTGTCTTTTCCTCCAATAGTTCTTGAAAGTGTTCCTCCCATCTGTTCATTATTTTATTGTTTTCTAGTAGTATTTTTCCTTGTTTATCCCTGAGTTGGTTTTGAGTTATTTGTTTATCTTTTTTGCAGTTTTCTTCGAAGTTTTTTTCTAATGTATTTCCAAATATTTCCCATGTGTTGTTCTTGTTTTTTTTAACTATTTCTTTTACGGTTCTCCTTTGTGTTTTATAAACTTCGTAGTCGTCTTCATTTTTTGTTGTTAAATATTTTTTTCATTTCGTTTTCTTTTTCTTAACTTCTTCTTTAACTTCCTCGTTCCACCAGTGCGTTTGTTTCCTGTTGTTTATATTTCTCGACATCCCGCATGCTCTCCGAGACGCTTCTATTATGATGTGTGTTTGAACGTGTTCCACATGGCTTCTATATCGTTTATATCTGGTTTTGGTAGTTCAGTTATTAGTTTATTTATTTCTTTTTGGTACTTCTCTCTCGTCTGTTCCTCCTTTAACTTGTTTACTTTAATAGTTATGTTGTTTTTCTTCTTACTTGTTACCTTCTGTTGTTTTACTTCTCCCTTGTTTATTTTTAATTTTGCTACTGTCAAGTAATGGTCACTTCCGATTTCGCTCCCTCTTTTCACTCTCACATCGTTTACTACATTCCTTTGTGTTTTATTTTTTACAAAGTAGTCTATTAAAGATCTTTCATTTCTGCTTTTTGTTGTATAGTTCAAATAGTGATATTTATCACTCATTTAGTTATTTAATTATTACACTGGTTGGTATTGTCGATCTGTAGAGTGTGGCCAGTCAAAGGTCAATGTACGGACTGTCGACGTTTTTAGGTTATAATAAAATACAGTCATATGGTTTTCTGCACAAAGTCAATATATAATTTATTACTGAACCTGTGTTCCCATCAACATTAAAAGGCACGTACAACATGGTGTCCGAAGTATTGCGAAACAAGTAGATAGAAAAAGTTTGGTTATGATATACACGTGCTTCAGTGAACTCTATTCTACATGGAATGGAAACGTCTATACCAATAGCATTGTAAGGGGCAGGTCATGCGAACTGTCACAATTCCACCAGATTCCACCAATTGACGCATGCGCAGAGCACAGCTCACGCTTTTCCAGAGGTTTCAAAATATTTCTAAATGAGGACTTTTACTATTATTTACTGAATTATGAAAACATCGTTCTTTGAATAGTTTGGCCGTATATTTTATTTTTGTGTTCATTTTAAATTTTTTAATTAAAATGATCCAGAAGTATGTGTGCCTAATTGTACTAATTATTATAAGAAAGGTGACTCGCTAAAAATGCATAAGTAAGTCATATTTTTTTTGCATTATTATTGAATAAATTAAATACTTTATTTTTCTATAAACTACACATGATATTCTGAAACAAAATTTTTATTTAGAAATAATTATAAGTAATAATATAACAAGAGAGTGAGAATAAATTGAAAATAACTTGACAGATTATTCGAAAACTTGTTTCCCTACGGGCTTTCGTGACTATTGCCAAATTGATGATGTGTTTAACTTTTTTTTTATTATTTTCTAGATTTCTTAAAGACTGTTTAATAAAACATATATGGATCCAAAATATTAATAAGGAAAAATATGTGGTAAAAGATCATTGGAGAGTTTGTAGTTAACATTTTTCTCCCAGTGATTATGATAAGGATGGAAAATTATATTTGTTTAAGTTTATCTTATACGTATTAATATTGTTTTGTGAATTCATCAACCATTCAATTAAAATACACTTGTGAAAACATTTTTGTGGTCGCTGGAAAAATCTACACGTACTATGGGTTGCCTAAAAATTTGAAGTACCATGCCAGCAATGATCGTTTCCGTTCCATAGTAGTATAGAGTTCACTGACGTGCTATGAGCGAAAATGAGTCAAACACGTCCGATTATTTCTCAGTCCTAGAAGATACACACTTAAATACGACTGTTTTAGCCTTAACTGAAGATACAGAGTTAGAATCCAGTAGTGGTGATTGTCAAATTACTACCATGCCGCCAAAATTAAATATTAACATTTAACCTAACATTTTACCACTGGAACTAGAAGGATGTACTACAAATATGTCATAATTGGAAGAACTGGTTACGACAATTTAAATTATATTTAGTAGCCGCTGGATTAGAAGAGGAAGATGATAAACGTAAGGTAGCTATCCTCCAGTCATTCATTGACCAACAGGCTATGTTAGTTTTCAATTCATTTGATGAAGAGCCTGACACAATCAGATACGTCACAAATTTTTAAATGGGTATAGACTTATAAAATTATAAAGAAATTAAATTTTATAAATTAGCTAGCTATGTTAGAAACAGCTACTGTATTAAGAAAATTCTGATTGAAAGATGTCAGTGTCAAGTGCAGTTGACATATTCGTAGTATATATGTGTTATAATTTTACTCGAACTATAGGATCTTTTTGCTCGATACTTTCTGTATGGAATTTGTATAAAATACATACAAATGTCGAAAAGTAATGTACATACAAGAAATTTAGAATCTTTTGCAAGGAACTTTCTGTATGGATTTTATATAAAATACCTACGCATTTACGAAAATTCTACCGGTATATACCGCATCTACCGACTGTGTTCGAAAACACGAGTTGTAAAAAGTTACCGTGTTCGAAAATTGTTTAATATCCACCAGATCCATCTGCCGGATTCATAAAGAACCTAATCTCAAAAAAGGTAGTGATGCAAAGCGAAGTGCGCGCGTTGAAAGTGGAAATGTGTTCAAAGTAGGACTCTGCTCAGTCTGTTAACTACGCCAAATTTCTAACCTGTTTTAAATTTTCAAATTTTTTCGTAGGTTATGGATCTACCCTGTTTACTACATGCCTTCTTAAAATATCGATTCCGGTAGCTATAACCTGATAAAAAGCTGTTTACCGGTAAGTTCACCGGTAGAATTATCGTAAATACCTCATATAACTGACGGAAGGTAATGTGCTGGCCACATCAGATTTTTTCTATTAAATTCTTCACTGAACCAATCCGAAGCATTGCTAGCTTTGTAACATTATTTCGTAAACAGTGTTTTCGGAGTTCGTGCAATGACTTTTCAAGATCACTCAGTTTGGGTTTATGATAATGGAGCTCCTTTGATACTAAAGAATATATAAATATGACGAGTTTCGATTCGTTCTTTCAAATATACTAAATTCCCAACTCTTGGATTTTTAGATTTCAATAAGTTTACATTATTAAACTTTTTCTTAAACATTACTACTATTGTTTCATTTTCAAGTTTCGTGAAATACAATGAACTAGGGAATAATCACCTGGTGCAGAAAATAATTTCCATGTATTTCTTATAACTTACATAACTGACTTTACCTTTCATCTTGATTTTTCAAGAGATTTACTCTACATTTTTTCCTTACTGGTTGGGTCAATATTTTAAATTCATTTCTTTTCTTTTGTGACTCTTTTCCCTTGAAAGTTTTTCCGTTTTTTTCTAAAACAATACAAGTTTCGTCTTGATCATTTTAAAATCAGAGTTTTCTTGTGAGCCTTCTAATTTTTGTAAATCTTCAATTTGATTTTGAATTTTGATTTTTAAACCATATAGAAAGACATACGCTTCAGAGAAATTTATAGTTGTTTCAAACGTTTCTAGAAAATCACGACCAAATAATCCATCGGTTTGAAGTGGTAATGTGTTGTCTCAAACTGTGCACTCAAATGGAAATTTCTGATACTGTAGTTCAAACAGTATTGTCGCTTTTCTTAATACTTCTATTTCATAGCCAATAATTCCTC
Organism: Harpalus rubripes; assembly: GCA_963082715.1. Lineage (NCBI taxonomy): Eukaryota > Metazoa > Arthropoda > Insecta > Coleoptera > Carabidae > Harpalus > Harpalus rubripes. Next base: position 46,623,516 of record OY720450.1, on the reverse strand, counting down.
TTAGTGTAATATCTTTGTCTACATTTACTTTGATTCCCCTTATTTTTTGAATAACTTTTTGTTTTACAATCGTTACTGCACACGTAATAATTAACATCTTAAAATTTTCTTTATTTATTATTATATTTATAAAAACAAATTATTAATACATTTAATATTTGGCAAGGTGAAATTTATTTACTTTATTTGCAAACGACAGAGCTTTTGAATTTAAATCGGGCCTAGAATAATTATTTTGAAAATTACAAGGTCTCCTAGCGTGTTCGTTCTTGATCATTTGCTACTACTGAACAATTTTTACTAATTTATCTAGGATTATTACCTTTATAACAAATTATTGGTTTCCTATCATCATTATTTCCAAAATTTGTAGGTTTTTTTTTATTGTGATTTTCTACCGTGTTGTGCAGTATTTGTGTCGTTAGACCTAGCACTCCGTAATATACCAAGATTAATTTCCGTGTTCGAAGCCAGTTCTACAATTTCCTGAAATTTAAAATTTGGATTTTTAGATATGTTTAATATAATTAATTTTGAAATGTCTCTGATATTCCTTTTTGTAATTGATGTATTAGATCTTGATTATGCCTTTTTTCAATGAATTCTTTCTCTTCATCATCATTGTTTTCGATATAACTTTAATTTTTTTTCCATTAATTCTGTACATACTACTTTTAATCTTATGGCATACTGATCTTGACCCAGACCTGGATACTTTTTCTAGTATATTTTTTAATTAGAATATTTTGAAAAATTGTAAAAGGACATCGTCGCTATTTAATTGTTCCTGTTTTTAGATATCGGAATGGGTTACCTGTTAAATGATATTTTGCAATAGCTACTGTTTGAGCTTCTGTATATGAATCAAATTTATCTCTTTGCAAAGTTTTTGAAAATAATTCTATTTTCATAAGGTTTCCCGGAAAATTTCGGAATTCCTACCAGGGATTCCTCAATTGTATTTATAAGCCATGTAAGGGTCATTGTTGTTGTAATTTGAGTATCGTTCAACATTTTTAAAAAATTTAATTAACTATGAAAAAAATACTTGTAACAGTTTTCAACTGCGCGCCACTAGTTTAGAAGCGCCGGCTTAAGACGTAGAACACTTAAACATTCTTCAACCCTCAGCGACCGCCCGACCCTTAGTTGTGTTATAATTACAGTGTCGTGCGCGCTTGCAGTAATTATAGGTTAGTGGTAGAACTCGCTGTAATTCTAATTAACACACAGTTATAGTGTGGTGTGGATCACCAGGTATTTGATTGATGTGTTATACACTGCTTGTATGCGTAGTTACTTTAATATTTTCACTACGGAAAAATGCCCCATTTCAATCAGACAATTTGTACACGTAACCTTTTTGAAACCACTCACTAAATACCTCGAATTGTGATTCTATATATTTGTTTCTCACGTAAAGTATAATTTTTATAAATTATATCACAGATTTTGCGAACCTTTTCACCGGTTAATTGGGCCGCTAATACATGCATAAATCTAATATATACAATTCACATTCCTTTTTGACCTGTTACCGGCGTCCCATTGTCATTCCAATTTACAATTATCACAGGCGTGCATTATCATCTAATAAGATAGACAGGAGGGGGGCGGCAGGAATAAGGTTGCTCCCAAGTCCCAGACTTGGGCAGGCGCACGGCATGATAAATGTGCCCTTACACTTCGTGGTTTCCTAAGAGGAGAACATGCAAAAATACATTTCTTGTTGTATTTAATGTATTAATAATAAAATACCGGCGGGTAAGAAAGAAGGATATTTAAATCCGGTTGAGAAAATTCCAATACCTTTTCATACTTTACATATAGATCATTTAGGCCCATTTCCGAAATCACGTAAAGGTTACACGCATTTAATCGTTGTTGTAGATGCTTTCACAAAATTTGTCTTTGTCAAAGTGGTAAAATCTACCAATAGTAAAAATGTTATCAAATATTTGAATAAATTATTTGGAACTTATGGCGTACCTACAAGAATAATATCAGATAGAGGTACTGCTTCCACATCAAAATCATTTTTAAAATATTGTCAAGACATGAGGGTAAAACATGTTAAAAATGCGGCAATTACGCCACGAAGTAACGGTCAACGTTGTCGGCTAGTTGCGAAGATGCTGATAAATGGCAAGATTACGCAAAGGTACAATTCGCTATGAATAATACGTACAATAAAAGCACAGGTAAAATACCAAATGAATTATTTTTCTGGTGTAAACCGCGTCCAATAACAAATTCATTATAAACGGCGAAAATACAAGTAGAACAATTACATCCACGCGATATTAATGTAGAGCGAGAAGAAGTAGCCGAAAAATTAGCTTTCGGTACAATGTTGCAAAAAGATAGATTCGATAAAAAACGAAAGCCAGCTAGAAAGTATAAAGAAAATGATTTAGTAGTATTCGGAAAGCAAATTATAGGTGACGCGGTTGTAAGAAATTAAAACCACCATACGCGGGTGCTTTCATAGTAAAGAAAATATTGCTGAATGACAGACACGTAATTTGCGATGTCTTCGGACTCGTCGTGTGAAAGCGATGAGAGTGATGAAGACTCGGGGTTGGAATCAGAACACAGCTCAAATATTGATAATTAAATTATTTATAAACTTTAAAAGCCTCCTCGATGACGAAGAGTTAGACAAAATAGGCCGAAGACTGCGCGCCACTGGTTTAAAAGCGCCGGCTTAAGACACAGAACACTAGAATATTCTTTAAGCCTCGGCGACCGCCTGACCCTTAGTTATGTTATAACCACAGTGTCGTGGGCTTGTAAAAGTGTCCATAGGAAAAGATTAGCTGCTTGCAGTAATAAATTGTAAGTGGTAGAACTCGCCGTCATTCTAATTATTATACAGGTATAGCGTGGTGCGGATCACCAGATACTTGACTGATATGTTATTCACTGCTTGTGTATTTGGTATGCATGGTATATGTAAGATATATGTAGTAGTTTTCTAATTATCCGAAGAGTTGTCTGGGACAACTCTAGATCCATAGAGTCATGTGCTGTGAGGTGTGAGAAATACCAACTGAGAGGCTGAGATACACGAGAACGTCTGAGACGTAAAGGATAAACCTGGGGTTTATCAAGATTGGGAGCTAAACTCTCATAATGGGTTTGATACCCATTGACCTTTGGGAAGTCGATTTCTGGGAACTTAACATGTTTGGGACATGCGTGTGAGGCTACGGTACCGCTAGTGGCTTAGAAATGACTATTCACGAGAGCCATATTCCAGCAGTTCGTCCCTTTACTGGGTGCGTACCTTTACGGATAGGGAAACCGGAATCCCCGAGGTGTTAGGCCACTTTTGTTATGCGGGGCGTCTACCCAAGTCTGGGACTTAGGAGCAACCTTATTCCTACCCTCTAACTTTCTTACATTGACGTACAAATTACAATTTTCAAAAATACTAGATTATTAATTTATATTATTGTAAACAAAAGCATTATTTATAAAACTGCTTTTACAGATTATAGATTCTGTTTTCGAGATATTGACTGATAAAAAAGTGGCTGTTATTAGAGAAAAAATTAAAAAAGTTTAATTACGCCGGAAGTCATGAGTATAATATTTTTATAGTTTCATATATAAAATTTTCTGCTGAATATAAAGTGCCTAAAGATTTCGTATAAAACAGTGTATATAAATACAGGGTAATTGTGGATATGAGTAAAAGGCAAAGAGGAGTAGAAGAGCTAGAATACATACAAATATTTAATAAAAGTAAAAAAGTAATAAGATCACCGGAACAAAAAAGGAAAGAAGAAAAGATGATGAGCAATAAAGATAGTCCAGGAACGCAGATAGATAAAAAAGAGAACGAAAAGACGGATAACATGGAGGAATTGAAGGAATTAATTCGTGCAATGATGACAAAAAAGGACCGAAATATAGAAGAAATAAAACAAGATATAAATGTACTAAAAGTAGAGATGAATAAAAAAGAAGAAACATGGAACAAAGAAAAGAAAGGGACTGATAGCCAGAATAGAGGCTTTGGAAAGGAAAATAGAAAGCGATGAAAAGCGTAACAAAAAAATATCATAATAAAAGGATTAGGAAACACTCTCGAACCTGAAAACGAAGTCAAAAAGCTACTCGAAAAACAACTAAAGATAAATAAAGAAATGTACGTGTAGGATAAACAAGAAAACAACAAACAGATAAAAAACCCATTAAGACAGGCAATCTATCGAAAAGGACAATGCAAATTGGAACATGGAATATTAAAAGTATAAAGGGAATAGAAAATGAACTAATTGAAGAATAGATTACAGCTGGAGTACGAAGAACTAGAAGAGCCCATATTCTTAATGGGTGACTTCAACGCTAGAGTGGGAAGAAATAATATAGGAATAGAAGAAGTAATGGGGAATAATGGCGAATAGGTTAAAAACAATAACGGAAATGGGCTAATATATTTTTGTATTATTAATGACCTACTAATATTAAATACGTTGTATACTCACAAAGAGATACACAAATTTACACGAGAAGTTAAAAGTGTTGTACGTGTCTTTTAATGTTGATTGAAACACAGGTTCAGTAATAAATTATATATTGACTTTGTGCAGAAAACCATATGACTGTATTTTATTATAACCTAAAAAAGTCGACAGTTCGTACATTGACCTTTGACTGGCCACACTTTACAGGCCGACAATACCAACCAGTGTAAAAATTAAGTAACTAAATGAGTGATAAATAAATATCACTATTTGAAATATACAACACGCTCTTTTTTTTTAGAGAGAAAGTACATAAAATAAACTTATGGCTAAATTATAACTAATTTACAAAAATATGAAATTTAAACTATAAAACATACAATATTATAATACCTTTGACCTAAGACATTACAAATAATTAAATTAATAATTTACACTAAAAGTTAGCTAATACGTTAGAATTACGTGTATTTTAAGAAAACAAATCTATCAGGCGGTTTTACAATTTGCTCTTGATTACTATTACTATCATTAAACATACCAGGGGTATGAGGGAATGCTGATGTATCCATGGTAACATTATTTGAGCGCTCTGGACTTGAATCGTAAGGAAAGTAATTTGAATTTAAATAACTTTTTGGTGGGTGATTATTTTTGAGTATTGATTGAGGTCGCGCTAGTATATGTTTTCGGTTGCGTCTATACTCTGCTCCCTCGTTATTTTTAATAACATATGATCTAGGATCGATTATTTTCACGATTGTTCCTGGTGACCAATGTGATTTAGGATTTAGTTTAAAGTGAAATTTGTCATTAATGTTCAATTTGGAGAGTGGTTTTTAAATGAGATTTTTAAATGGCGGCTAGGATTTTCAATTTTGGGGCGTAGTAATTTTTGGTTGATAGGTATAGTGCAACATAGTCTGCGTGACATCAATAATTGTGATGGGGAGGACCTTTCACTTTAGGGGTGTTTCTAAAATGTAATAGGGCTAAATAAGGATCAGTACCTGAATCTTGACATTTGCGGAGTATATTATTCACAATTTTTACTGCACTTTCGGCCATACCGTTTGACCTGCGGTAATATGGACTACTTTTTATATGCTATATTTCCCAATCATTAACAAAATATGCAAATTCGTTAGACGAAAAAGGCGGACCACCATCAGTGACTAATTGAGACGGTATGCCATGACGGCTGAAAATAGATTTAAAATGGGAAATGACGCTTGTTGCATTCAAAGATGATAACAATGCTAACTCTATGTATTTTGAATAATAATCACTAATAACGAGATATTTTTTATTATTAAAATCTAAAAAATCGGCACCAACCTTCTGCCACGGTAATTTAGGTAATTCGTGAGGTAGCAGTGGTTCGTCTTTGTTTTGTGGTTGATATTTTAGACAAGTATTACATTGTTCAATCATATGTTTAATTTCTATGTTCATATGAGGCCAAAACAAAACACCTCGAACAAAAATTTTTCTTCGTTCAATGCCCATGTAGCTTACGTGAATTTTTTTTAAAATATTGGGTCGTAATTCGGTGGGAATAAAAATACTAGAATTTCTATACACTAAATCTTTTAATACATTTATTTCATCGCGATAACTCCAATATGGTTTCGCGGAGTCAATGACATGTGATACAGTGTTTGGCCAACCTTCGGAACAATATTTCTTTAGCGTATTTAGCGTTTCGTCGGCTAAAGTGGAACTTTTAATTTCCGACAATGTTTGTGGAGATACTGCTAGGGCATTAGTAATTAAATTGACATGAATCGCTATATCCTCTTCTAATTAATGTTCCGTTTCGGGAAGAGGAGCTCGCGATAGAGTATCGGCGACATACATGTGTTTCCCGGCGTATATTGTACGTTTATATCACAAGATTGTATTTGTAGAAGCATTCGCTGAAGTCTACATGGGACAGCAGCTAGTGACTTTTTACAAATTGTGATTAGGGGTGAATGATCTGTTTCGACTGTGATTGACTGACCGTAAATATATTGACGAAATCTGACATATCCGAACACAACGGCATATAGTTCTTTCTCTATTTGAGCATAGCTTTGTTGACAGGGAGTAAGAGTTTTGGAGGCATATGCTTAGGTTTTCCGTTCTGTAATAATACAGCTCCGCCTGCGCTTTTAGAAGCATCTACAGACAAAACTATAGGAATGTTGACATTAAAATGTGTTAGGATTGGGGCACTAGTAATTAATTGTTTTAATTTATCGAATGCTCGTTGATATTCAGGGTTTCATTGCCACTGGGATTCATTCTTAATTAAATCGCGTAAATATTGTGTTTCGTATGACAGATTCGGAATGTAACTGGCTAAATATGTAATCATTCCTAAAAATCGTTGTATGGCTTTTTAATCAACAGGGGGCGGTATTTCACAAATTGCTTTAATTCGAGACCTATCAGGGCTCATGCCTTCACTCGAAAATATTTGACCCATATATTTTACTTGTTTAACTCCAAAATTACATTTAGAACTATTGAATATTATATTAAGCTCACTTGCGCGTTGAAGTACAGCTTTTAATCTCTCGTCATGAATTTTCTTTGATTCACCGTAGACTAATATATCATCTAGATAGTTACAAACGCCAGGCAAGTCTCCAAAACATTCTGTCATAATTCTATGAAAAATTTCTGGAGCCACACTAATACCAAAATGTAAACGATTAAATTGATATCGTCCAAAAGGGGTATTAAATGTTAATAATTTAGCTTTCTTTTCCTACTGGAATGACCCAAAAGCCCGAATTTGCATCGAGAGTAGAAAACATGACAGAACCATTTAATTTGGAACGTATTACTTCTAATGTCGGTAACTGGTAATGAGAACGAAGTAATACTTTATTTAAATTACGCGGATCCATGCAGATACGTAAAGCACCGGATTTTTTTCAGTAACGATCATGGAGCTTACCCTTTCTGATGGTTCAGATACTTTAGAAACGACGTTGTCTGCTTCCATGCGTTCAAGTTCTGCTTTTACTCGGAAATACAATTTGAAAGGTAACTTTCTTGGCGGATCTATGACTGGCCGACAATTTGGTTTCAGAAAAAGCTTACATTGTGTAGAAAGACATCCAAGGCCTTTAAATACATGTTGATATTTATCAGTTAAATTTTTATAATTTTTGTTGAGTGATTGAAACCATTTGACTAGATTTAACTGTTGACAAGCATCAAGACCTAAAATCAAAACATTCTAGATCAACAATGTTAAATGATATTTGTACAGTTTGATTGTTAATAGTACAATTAGAAGACAAGATCCACAATTAGGTACTTCACTGCCATAGAATGAAATAATTTTAGTATGACTAGGCTTGATAATGTTTTTATTAATATTTAAATTATTTAATAGTTTAAGAGACATGCAATTAGTCTGAGCTCCTGTATCGAGCTGACATTTTATCGGTACATTGTTAATAAACACATCAATAAACCAATCTGAATGGTTATTTCTATTAGTAGTTAATTTACCAATAAAGTAATCATCCTCATGACTTGGTTCATTTTCAAAAGATTGACTATGACTAGTATTTAACATATTAATTAAATGTGACCTACATTTTCTAGCAAAATGTTTCAATTTATTGCACTTTGCACAAACTTTACCTTCAGCGGGACACTTATACCTATGAACTTGCCCACATTTCGAACATTGGTTTCTTGCTGACGATGGTGAATACGAACGTTGCCGTTGTCGTGAGTTTTGTCGTGCACGCTGTGGGTGCTGTGGTTGGCTGCTATGCGCGCTATGACTCTGGTCAGCTGACTGATGAGTGGATCCCTGCTTCTGCGATGATCGCGTCCTTCGGTATCCATTGAAATTAGTTCGGACAGCGTAGACGTTACCGGATTCAATTTGATGATGTTGTATGGCTTGCGCTCGACTCAGGGTTAATTCCATTGATTTACAGATTTGGATCGCCCTGTCCAATGACAAATTATCTTCTTGTAGTAGCCTTTCTTTCATGCCGTAATTAGTTTCTTTTAGTCCACATATTAAAACATCTTCCGCTAAACTGTCACGTAGTGTATCTAATTCACATGTGAGACTGAGATTTTTCAATTCTGTTACGTAGTCATCAATAGATTCACTAGATGCTTGACATCGTGTTAATATGAAGTATAAAATGCAATCAAATCGTATAGAGAATACAATGTTCTTTAATATTTATAATAACATTACATGTGAAAAAATCTGATGTGGCCAGCACATTACCTTCCGTCAGTTCTATGTATTTTGTACAAATGTTATACAGATAGTTCCTTGCAAAAGATTATATATTTCCAGTAAAATTATAACATAAACATACTGTCAACTGCACTTGACACTGACACCTTTCAATCAGAATTTTCTTAATGTATCAGCTGTTTCCAGAGTTATAGCAAAGCTGACTAATATATATGATATTTAATTTCTTTATAATGTTTTAACTCTATGTCCATTTAATATGAAATATAAAATGCATTCAAATCGTATAGAGAATAAATAATTCTTTAATATTTATAATATTAAATGTGAAAAAATGATATTTAACATCGTTTTTTCAAGAAAAACTGTTAAAATCTTCAAATGAGGGTACTGTGCAGGAGATACAAGGTGGACTGTATAATAGGTTATAAGGATTGCGCGTTGATATGAGGCGCTGCAGAGTAATAATCAGAGTACTGACCTTGGCTTTTAGGAGATAGGAGACTCTAAGGAAGACGGGCTGCTGGAAGCGGGTTTGGAGGACGGAACGCAGGATTTGGATGATCCTGACGACAGAGTCCCAATGTGGACGCTGTCTGCTGCTTGAAGCGGTGATCAGGGGGGAGACGTGATTCAGGCCTCACTTCGCTGTGAGGCTGGGTGATTCTCTTGTAGAAGAAGGGTAGTGGAGACGATGAGTGCAGCGGGAGCTGCGCGAATGGTTGGCCGCTCAGAGAACTGAATGTGACCCGTTGTTCTTTGAACCAACGAGTTCTTGAAGCACAACACTATTCACTTACACTTAAATCTGAAATGTAATTTTGTCCCCAACTACAAAGAAAATGCCAGAATAGGGAAAAATAATGTTTAATTGTGATTTGAAGACATTATATTGATCGAAGAAGAACGCAGAAATGAAAATATATGAAAATTCAGGAGTAAAATGAAAACACGTCTGAACCCCACTTTGGTTCGATACCGACTTTTTGTTTATATATTATATATATATATATATATATATATATATATATATATATATATATATATATATATATATATATCGTTAAGGTATTTTCATTGTTGCATCCATTCTTTTTTTTACATGCTGCTAGCTATGATTACAATATATTGATACAGAGTTTTCTTGATTTTAGACAAATAAAAATGATAAATTGTTTTGCCGCAGTAACTCTGATCTTAGCCGGCAACACCTCATATCAAAACGTAACAGGTACTTTCGGTTGACCAATTATAACCAAAATCTAATCAGCTCTTCATGTGGATGTAACGAAGAGGAATACGAAAGAATTATAATTTTTGAAATTGTAGTATTAGAGTTATCGCATTAGAAAATTTTGTCACACACAGACACACACACACACACACACACACACACACACACACACACACACACACACACACACACACACACACACACACACACACACACATACATACATACATACATACACACACATACAGACATCATCGTAAAAATAGTAAAATCGTATTCTAGGGACCCTAAAACGTGCTTATTTATCAAACACTCACCACCGAATTTTTTGACCAAAGGCAATACATTCCTTACCTGAAGGTGACGGAAGGTAAAAGTGATATTTAATGTGGGTTTTTCAAGAAAAACTGTTAAAATCAACGAAGAGGAATACGAAAGAATTATAATTTTTGGAATTGTAGTATTAGAGTTATCGTAGACGAAAATTTTGTTACACACGCACACACACACACACACACACACACACACACACACACACACACACACACACACACACACACACACACACACACACACACACACACACACACACACACACACACACATACATACATACATACAAACATCATCGTAAAAATAGTAAAATCGTATTCTAGGGACCTTAAAACGTGCTTATTCATTAAAAACTCACCACCGAATTTTTTGACTAGACAATACCTTTCTTACCTAAAGGTGACGGAAGGTAAAAATATTAAAGGAAACTCCGATAGAAGTTTTAGTATATGAGTTAAAAGAAAATAACGAGAATAACAATAATAAGAAATCTGCGCAGATCGAAAATAAAATTGAAGAGAGCTTTTATTGGTCTAGTAGGATTTTACAGAAAAATTATCCCTGAATTTTTAATGAAGCAATAAATTTAACAAAATTGACAAAGAAGAATGTAAAATTTGTTTGAGGTGAAAATGAACCAAAGGCCTTCGAATATTTAAAAGATTAATTTTGTAATTCTCCAATATTAATGTATCCAGACTTCTCAAAACCATTTATTCTGTCTACTGACGCATCTGGTTATGCGATAAGTGCGATTTTAAGTCAATAGTATGGTGACAAAAAAGTCTATTGCTTATGCAAGTCGCCAACTAAATTCTGCAGAAAATAATTATACGGTAACTGAAAAAGAATGCTTACCTGTTATGTGGGGTATAAAACAATTTAATTGTTATCTATATGGATGATAATTTTTCGTCGTAACTGATCATCGACCTCTGAAATGGTTATTCTTATTACAAAAAACAATGTCAAGATTAATTAGATGGTGATTATAATTGTTAGAATATGATTTTGAAATTATACATAAACAGGTAAAAAGCATAATAATGCTGATGCCGTAAGTAGAATTACTATCAATGCTATTGAAACATCAGAAATATACTTACCAAATTAGGATAAAGAATTAATAAATATTATATAAATTAATTGTGCACAAATGAACAAAAAATAGCAACAGAACGACATTATAAATTAGTAATACCGAAAAATTAAGTAAGGAAACTTATTCATGATTACCATGATCTTCCATTTGCTGGACATCAAGACATTAGTAAAATTTTAAATTTAATAAAATCACGTATAATATAATAATCACGTTAAGTAGGAAACAAGACGTTAAAGAGTATATAAAAGTTTTTAAATCATGTAATTTAGAAAAACGCCACCAAATAGAAACCAGCTCCATTGCAGATATTTGAAATAATAACAAAGCCACTCCAAATAACATCAATGGATATTGGTGGACCATTTGTGACAAGTAATAATGGCAATCACTTTATATTGACTTTCCAAGATTAATTTACCAATTATCCAGAGGCTATTCCGTTACCTGATTAATCATCTGATACGATTGCTAAAGTATTTGTTACCAAAATTATTTGTAAACATGGCGTACTACAAAAATTGTTAACAGTTCAAGGAAAAAATTTCATTTCGGAGTTAATGAAAAATATTTGTAAGTTATTGGGCATTACTAAAATTCAGACTACTCCATAGCATCCAATGAGTAATGAAATGATTGAAAGATCTCATCGAGTATTTAAAGATATATAGTCCCATTATATATCATCAACACAACAAGTTTGGGATGAATGGAACCCACATATTATAATGGTGTACCGTGCATCAGTACATTCTTCAACTAAAGACACGCCATTCTTTTTGATGCATGGCAAAGACATAGAATTGCTGTACGAAGGTATTTTAAAACCATCAAAATTAAAATATGATTATGACACAAATTATGCATCGGAGTTATTTGCTAGATTAATTTCAGCATTTAAAATTGCTGACGCAAGAGAAAAACAATAATAAACAAAGTATACCTGTAGACTTTAACACCGGATATCTAGTGTACTTGTTTGTTTGTTTGTTTGTTTGTTCAATGGGGGGGGGGCTTGCAGCCACGCGTACTCAGGCCTACTGGCCCATTGTACTTCCCCTATACTCAGGGTCCCTTAGCTAAGTCCTGCCGCCTCCACAAAGGTGGCAAGCCTATTGTAAGAGATCCTCTGGATTTCATGAGGCTCTGGAAAGAGAACCTCCATGTGTCTCCTTCTGGTGGCAACTAGTGCTGCACATTCACAGAGTATATGTTCCGTCGACTCTTCGTCGAGACCGCATCTTCTGCACGAATCGTCATCGATTATGCCGATCGTCTTCAGATGTTTGTTAAGAAAATGCCCCGTGAGCATTCCAACACAAATTCTAAGTTTTCTTCTACTCAATTGTAAAAGATCCTTGGCTTTCCTTGGAGCAGGTCCAGGTATGAAGAGCTTCGATTGTCTCAAGCCCGGTTGTTCTGACCAGTATACTAGATGTTGGGTGGTCATCCAGTTCCTGATCGTGTGTCTAGTAAAGCTTTTGGGGAGCCCGAATGCTGGCTCCGGCCCAATATAGGCCCTGTCTGAGCCCTCACGTGCCAGAGCGTTAGCTTCTTCGTTTCCCCTTATGCCTTTTTGACCAGGTACCCACACAAGTTTCACAGAGTTAAACTGCGCGAGCATCTCTAGCTTTCTCCGACACTCCAAGACTAGTTTTGAGGTCACTTTGACGTTGTCTAGCGCCCTCAATGCAGCCTGGCTGTCAGAACATATGCAGATGTGCCTTCTTCTGTAGGCCCTTCTCAAGATTTCATCGCTGCAGGCCATGATCGCGTAGATTTCAGCCTGAAACACAGAAGAATATGAGCCAAGAGGAAAGGATAAACTTAACCCTGGCGATTCTCCGAATACACCAGCTCCTGCGCCCGTTTCCGTTAAAGACCCATCTGTAAAACAAACTAGTCCCTGCGGTCGTACTGCAGGATAGGAGTTGTCCGTCCATGCTGCCCTGGAAAAGGGTAATATGGAGTATGATTTATCAAAGGTGTACCTTGCGAGCATGTGGTCACTCTCATGGTTTAGAATGGGATAGGATTCTGTCAGAATGGACAAAATCCTGCCATGGCCCACAAAGGCACTTCTTGGAGTCCACTGCCCAGAGCATTTTAATCTTACAGCGGCTGCCATCGCTTCTCCCTCCAGCACTAAGTGCAATGGCGGCAGGTTGAGCAATGTTTCTAGAGCTGCTGTAGGTGTTGTTTTCATTGCTCCGGTTATACCTACGCAAGCGATTCTCTGGATGTGATTAAGCTGATTCCTTACTGTTTTAACTGAAGTTCTCGGCCACCACACCAAAGCTGCGTGACTATGGGCCTAACTAACGCACAATATAACCAGTAGGATATATTTGGCTGTAAGCCCCAAGTCTTACCGATCGTACGTCTGCACGACCACCAGATCGCGCATGACTTTTTAACGAATGCCTCCACGTGTTCCGCCCACAACAGTCTACGGTCCAGGATGGCTCCCAGGTACTTAACCGAAGTGGACAGACGTAGCGGTTGTTCAAAAAGAGTGAGATTAGGAACGTCTATCTTCCTCTTATTGGTAAATATCACGAGCTCAGTTTTTGTAGGATTGACTGAAAGCCCATGTTTTGTGCACCAATTCTCTACAACTGACAGAGCCCGCTGAGCTAGCTCGTTAACAGTTCCAGGGAATTTGCCAGTTACTAGGATAGCTAAATCATCAGCATATCCTTGAGTATAGAAGCCCTGATTGTTCAGAGCCCTAATCAATTCATCGATTACTAAACACCATAACAAGGATGAAAGTACTCCTCCCTGAGGACAACCTCGATGAATGTTCATTCTAACCTTAGTGTCTTTTAAGGTTGATGTTACTCTGCGCTGCGTGAGCATGGAACCAATCCACTCCACGAGTGTGGAATTGAAACCCCTCGCTCTTGCGGCTGAGCAGATGGATTTTGAAGAAGTATTGTCAAATGCTCCTTCGATATCAAGGAACATGCCTAGAGCGAGCTCCTTTTCCTTGAGCACCTTCTCCAACCTAAAGATCAGATGATGAAGGGCCGTTTCGGTAGATTTGCCAGCCTGATAGGCATGTTGATTGTTATGAAATGGCCTTTCTTTCAAAGCCCTATCACGAATATATCTATCTATCAGTCTTTCCAGTGTTTTGAGTAAAAACGAGGTCAGGCTAATTGGACGGAAGGATTTCACTTGGTCGTATGCTGTACGGCCAGCTTTTGGAATGAACACGACCTTGGCTTCTCTCCACGGTGTAGGAACAGACCTGTGGGCAAGACAAAATCGGCAAAGCTTACAAAGTGGTCCTGCTAATGTTGCGAGGCCCTCTTGTAATAAGGCAGGGAATATGTTGTCATATCCCGGTGATTTGTACGGAGCAAATGTTTTAATCGCCCAGCATACCTTGTTATAGCTTACCACTTCTCGAGAGACCCGCCAGTCCTCTCTGGTAGGTCTATAATACGTGTCTCCTTCCGAAGTAGTGGTACTCTCTGTACAGCCAGGAAAGTGCGTTTGGAGTAGAGTTTCCAAAGTTTCTCTGTTTGAGTCCGTATAACTACCATCAGGTCGTTTAACAAACTCTAATTTGCCTTTAAGATCCCTTGCAAGAGCCTTTTGTAACCTCGCCGCCCTGGGCATGGATTCCATGTCCGAGCAGAAAGATCTCCAAGAGTCCCTTTTAGAGTCTCTAATGGCCTTTTTGTAACTGCGTTGGGCCTGTTTGTAGCATTCCCAGTCTGCAGAGCTATTTGTTCTCGACGCCTTATTTAAAAGACGACGTGTTTCTGCTCTGAGTTGCCCTAGTTGATTGCTCCACCAGGGTACTTCTTTGGTTATTTTCCTTGTTTTAAGAGGACAATTGTCTTCGTACGATGTCAAAATAGCCCGTTGAAGTACATCAAGGGCCGCGTCTACACCATGTACGGTTCTCCATTCGCCAGGAATTTCTCTGACCCTTCCCGCGAGGTCCTCCCTGTATGAGTCCCAGTTGGTGAGTCGTTTGTTCCTGTATATGATCGTTACTTTATCGGCCTCCAACCTGAAACAGATATGTCTGTGGTCATATAAGGACGGCTCCAAAGAAACGTGCCAGTCATTTATTTCACTTGCTATGCCTAAAGAACACAGAGTAAAATCCATGGTCTCATCCCGTCTACTTGTGACGAAAGTGTGTCTACTACCTCGATTTAGAATTTCTAAATCAGTGGTTGATAGGTACTCAAGAAGGGCTTGTCCGCGCGGTTTAATGTTCGTGCTCTCCCATGCAGTATGGTGCGAGTTCGAATCGCAACCTACGATTAGACTTTGATTCTTGGTCCTGCAGTATTCTATCACTTCCGCCAGCTCCTGAGAGGGTGGAAGTGATGTTGAATCGTAGGGTAGGTAGGCGGAGCATACTACAACGTCTCGATTCTCCTCCCCTGCCTTGTAACGAACCAGGACTGCAACAAGGTCTCTAGAACAGAAATCTGGCAACAACGATGCATTTAGATGTCTTGCGACATAAACGCATGTTCTTGGCCGTGAGTCATTGGTGCAGTAATAAAGTGTCGCAAGATGGGTATCAATACACTTAATCATCCCCTTATCAACATAAGGTTCTTGAATCAGCAATATGTTTGTGTGCAACATTGTCAGCTGACGACTGATAACAGCAGAGGCAGCGATGCAGTTGCAAGTTACTCTGAATAAAGCTAAGTCCTTTATCAGCCATGAGTGGTCGAGGGCTCCGCTTCGTTTTTCTTTTCGGTCTTTCCGAGCACCTTCACAGACACCCTAGAAATCCCGAAAAATGGTCGGAAATCGACAGCCTCCAAAGCCTTCAAGGAGTCACTGTCCACTCCCAGAATGAGCACTGGCCCCTTCTGATCGTAGACCCGCCACCTCTCGACGCGGAGTCCCTCGTTTCCTCGTTTAAGCAGCTTTAAGGCCTGTTTCGGTTCCCTCGCGGGACCCGGAACTAGCACAGAAACCCGCTGAAGTTTTTGGAGAGCCTCTCTCTCCACCAACCGGAGAGAAGCGCCCTCTCAAAGGTTTTCGAGTCCTTGAACTATGTTTCGCAATAGATAGTTTTCATGGAAGCGAGGAAAGAACCCAGAATCCTCCGGGATCTCTAGCATCGCCTCCGTTATTCTGCCCTGAATGGCGGCGCCCTGCTCAGCCGTCAGTCTGCCATGCGGGTACGACCCGTTCACGATAGCGACTTTCAGCTCGCTGTGCACCGCGCGGGCGTAACTTTAAGGCCTAAGGTCCGGGACCTTTGGCTTCTTAGTTACTTTTTGGGCGCTAGGCGGTGTACTACCTTCAGAGAGGGGCCGTTTCTGACCCTCTCCAGTGGTAGTCCTTCCGCCTTCCTTCTGGCCTGAGCCACTAGCAGCCGATCCCTGGACTTGGGACGCCGCTTGAGCCCTGGCCTTCTGGGCGCGCCGCTTCTCAGCTCCCGACTTGTTCCTCCTGAGGGAAGCCCTAGTCGGTTGCTGGGTGCTTGTCTCACCCGCGGGAGTCGGGTTGGTTGAGACGGTAGGTAGGATGTTTGTGGAGGGGGTGAGGAGAGGTGATTGGTTAGTTGGTGGTTTAGATGGTTCCATGTTAGTCCCACGAGTAGCTAGGGAAAGGGTGGTCCGCCTCCGCAGGGCCCCGCTATACGAAGGTAAGGTCTGGATACAACTGGGTTCGACCCGGTGCCCAGAGGTGTGTCCAGTAATGACTGATCCTCTATTCAGCCACGCATCCCATCAGCCTGGTCCACCCACTTTAAGATTTAGGATTTTTATTGAGGTTGACTCCTCTTGAACCGGGCGGTTAAGCCAAGTTCCCCCACACCTTCTTGCCCGCGAGACATGTCCACGGTCAGCAGAAAGGTGCATGGTATGACAGGAGACTCAGTGTTTCCCGGCATCGTGCCCCTTTGTGCAGGCTCAAGTCCACGACACTACGTTTTGAGCAAGGGGATTTTTATTCGAGGTTTACTCCTCTAGATCCGCCGTGTTTCGTTTAAACAGGGGCACCTCGTGACAACAACAACTTACCCCCCTAGTGTACTTACAAAATTCCGCTTCAAATATAGGCATATCTAAAAAATTATCGAAACCATCAGAAGGCCCATATGGGATACAGAAAACTGGGACCAGTTACATATAGAATCAAAGCAATTGAAGGGAAGAAAGAACAAGTAATTCATGGTAATAGATTAAACCGTTTGTTTAACGTACGTAAATCAACATATTATATTTAAATAATGTTTATTATATTTTGAAATTGAGATGATCAGTGTACTGCCACCTAGTGAACTAAGAGATAATTAGTATTCTTAGATATATGTTAGATGTTGGTAACACTGATGGATGTGGTTTTGGCCCCGTGCGGAATGTAATGAAAAATGGTGTCTAAAACGTATTTTTGCTTTTAATATAATAATCTTTTAATTCCACCATTTTTTAATAAAAGAACTAATAGGTTATGGGCCCAGAGGCATTTAGTGAAAGTATTGTGTGTGATAGGTCAAAAAATACAAGTCGTAGAAAACCATTGTCCACGTCGGTGAACACAGCGTAATAAAAATATCTTTAATGGACGGAAATATGAACGAAGATAAGATGTTCAACGTCACCAAGCTGACAAGATAAACCTACACTGCTTGGATGGCCAGAATGAATTTAGAGATGCTTCTCAGGGTGCGTTGGAAGGCAGTAATAGGCTACGAGGATGAAAATGGTGCTCTTAGGCTAAATTGAAACAAGGAGATACCGCTAAAGAAGCATCGGAAGAATTAGAAAAACTATGCAATGAAAATACTGAGTAAGGAGCGATGATGAAACTGAGAGAGCTTGTCAGCATACGGCAGACCACCGATATGTCTCTTCAAGAATATGTGAATAAACTTGTGAATATGAATAGATTATTAGCGAAAAACGATCTAGGTCTTACTGACAAGCATTTAGCCGCTCGCTGCTTGTCTGGTCTTTTTGAAGAATATGAAATCACAGTAAAGACCTTAATCGTACAACCATATAAGATGAAAAGTTCCGTTGTAAAACAAGTGTTATTTGAGGAGGAAGAAGATATAAAACACAAAATGGGCGAGAAAACACACCAGGCTATAAACACAATAAAATCATATAATCGTCATGAAAAATCATAAAGGAAGAACGTATAGAAAAACCATGAAACTGATACGCAAGCTGATGATAAAGAATCGAGACAGAAAACATACAAAGGTAAGCCAAAGCGTTTTTGGTGCTTCACTTGCAGAGTCAGGGCATTACGCAGCTTATTGCCCAAAACTTAAAGAACTTGAAAATAACGAAGATACCAAGAAAAGATTGTATAGACTGGCTGATTTGTAGCCCAGCCGTGGTGTAGTTGGTAACACATAACAGTACAAATGTTAAGATCGTGGGTTCAAATCCCGCCGGCTAGCATTCTTTTCTTTCTTTCCTAGATTTAAAAAATCAAATAAAATATACATTCATCTTAATCTACTAATACCAAGAAAGCTTTAGCAACAGTGGTAACAAGAGAACACATCTCCTTGTGTACTAGAAGAAATGTTAAAAGCAACGATGGAGTATAGCTACTAGACTGTTGGGCATCAGACCATGTGACCAACCGTAGATATCTGTTGAGATATTTTCAAGAAACCAGTGGAGAAGTCGAGGTGGGAGATGGTGCACCCATAAAAGTTATAGATAAAGGAAAAATAACGCTAACAATGCCAGATGAATGGAAAGGGAAGGACAAAGAGTTCAAGGAGGTACTATATGTGCCGGAATTACAAGATAATTTAATTTCACAAGGTCAAATATATTATCATCATTACCGATATCTGCGGAAAAAGCAGATTGACACACCGAGCAATGATATATTTATTTATTTATTTTATTTAAATAGAAGAAAAAGGTCTGAAGATAGTAGCTTATTAAGGAATAGCAAAAATCTTACTAAGTGACAAACTAGTGTTTCAAGCCAACAGAGTGGCGAGAATGTAATGTCACTAGTATAAATGGAGTAACTATTAATGAAATAAAGGCCGAATATGACTCCAAAATGAAGAAAACCTCAAAAGTGTCACTTACCACCTGGCACAGCATGCTTGACCGCCAAAATGTCACTAGATTTTTGTCTGTATGCACGTGTTTTCGGTCTCTC
This sequence comes from Harpalus rubripes, assembly GCA_963082715.1. Lineage (NCBI taxonomy): Eukaryota > Metazoa > Arthropoda > Insecta > Coleoptera > Carabidae > Harpalus > Harpalus rubripes. The sequence continues at coordinate 46,604,002 of OY720450.1, read as the reverse complement.
TGTTATTTATTATTTTTACAAGTTTTTTTAAATTATTTTTTTTAATGTCTTTTATCTACCGACGCGTAAAATGACGCCGCTTTTGATGATTTTAATTGTTTTTAATTTCACCCAGTGGTTGTGATTTTAAGTTACATTTTTATATTTGACATACCATTTTTAACTTTTTTTTCACAAACTCACTTGAACTGCATTCTGCAACTATATACTTGTCTAATTAATGGTGTCAGTGACTTTAATTTTATGTGTATTACCTGTAAACAATGAGTAAGTGCTCCAAATGCAAATCCAGGAGGGCTGATAATCTAATTGGCTGGAATGGCACTTGCGGCCAATGGTTCCATCCATTACGCACCAGTTTCAATGATGAGGAAGGAAGAATTTTATCTGCGTTCAAGACCATTTTATTTGTGTGTACTGAGTGCCGTACGAATTGCTCAATCGTAGATAAACCCAAGGAATCCGATTTACTGTCCATAATAAAAGAGGTTAATAGTAAAATTGCTAACCTTGAGAAAGTTATTTTACCTAATATTCTTTCCTACATAAAAGAAAATTTGTCTGAAATGATTTCGACAGCGTAGCATCTTTAAAACATGATGTGACCTCAGTCATTGATGCTAAAATCAAGAATTATTCATTATCTTGTGCACCTTCTGCTACCGAAACCTTATCCACCGCAGCATCTTACTCAAATACGTTACGCACCTCTGTTTGTGACCCTCCAGTCATTTTACGGCCCAAAGACACCGCTCAGTCATCTTCAATTACTAAATCTGATTTGTTGAAGACAGCAAATCCTGTGACGGAAAATATTCAGGTCAACTCTGTGCGTAGTGTGAGTAAGGGCGGTTTAATCATCAGAACTGATCAATCCAATAAGCTGCAAGACCTTATTATGAACAATATGTCCGAAAAATATATCGTAAAAAAATTACCAACCTTAAATCCTAGAGTCCGTATAGTTGGCATGTCGGAGTAGTTCAGTAAGGAAACTATTCTTGAAAATCTTCTCCATCAAAATAATTCATGTTTCGACTCCAATTATAAATGTGAAATACTTATTGTATCCGCAACAAAACGTAATAAAAACATCTTTCAAGCACTTGTCCAGGTCGATTCAACTACTTATCATCGCATGCTGAAATATGAAAAACTTTTCATCGGTTTTGACCCATGCCCTGTGTATGATGCGATTGACTTACGAAGATGTTTCAAATGTTGTGGTTTCCATCATATAGCGTCTCATTGCACAAAGTCTGAACACAGCTGTGCCAAGTGTGCTGGAAGTCACAAGGTTGATGATTGCAAAGCCGCTGAACTCAAGTGTATTAACTGCATTAAACACAATGAACTCCATAAAACTAATGTAGATACTTCTCATGACGTGTGGAATAAAAACTGTCATGTTTACTGTTAAACATTGAAGCGCTTTAAATTAAATATCGTTGGTACTCAATAGCAATCACTGCACAAACCTAATACATCATTACCTCAACAACTCACTTGCTACTATCAAAATGTTCAAGGCCTCAATTCCAAACTTGCTCTACTTCAATCCCTAGATGGTTCTATTGATTATGATATTGTAGCATTCACTGAGACTTGGCTCACTTCTAGTGTTGAAGATGCCGAACTTTGTCCCAACACGTTTTCAGCATACCGCAATGACCGTGATCTTGAGGCGTGTCGACTATCCAGAGGAGGCGGGGTCTTGCTGCTCGTCAACAGTTCACTGGCTTCGTCCGTTGTGGATTTAAATCCATTCAATGCTGTACTCCCGTGTAATGTGGACATAGTGTGCGCCAAGATTACCAGTAACTGTAAAAACCTGTACGTCTTCGTGGTGTATGTGCCCCCATCCCTCAATGGTTCAGTGTACAATTCTATATGCGATTTTTTTGAAAGTCTGCCATTTTTTTAACATACCTGAACTCAACAGTAACCTAGAGTCCTCTAAAGTAAATAAACTGAATGCTTTGTTAAATTATTTAGATGCAAAACAATATAATAACATTGTAAATATTAATAATAGAATACTTGATGTTATAATTAGTAACCCTAGCAGCAATTGTATTGTCACTCATTCAAATGACATTTAATGATGAATATTGCCACCATCCAGCTCTTAACGTAACAATTAACTTTCAGACAATGAAGAATACGTCATGTTTTAAATCTGATACTAATTATAATTTCAAAAAGGCAAACTATGTAAAACTTTATGAAGTTATTGAAGAATTTGACTGGAATTGTTTACAACAATTTACTGATGTCAATCTCGCTTGCGAGTTTTTTTTATCGTACTCTTTTTTCTTTTTTTGATAAGAACGTATTGCCCTCATAACTAAAGGTCAGAATGCGGGGTCGGCATGAAGGGGGGAGCAGAATGTACCGATAGTGGGACGGTCACTTTATTCCCTAGCCCATCCTTCAAATCGGTTTACAACCGCAAATAGACCCTTTCCAGGTAAACGTTATAATCTAGTCTAGTCAATTCTTATTTTACTCACAAATTTCAAAATTATAATATATTATTTCAGTTTTAAATGAAAAAAAATATCTCAAAGAATTAAATTGAATAAAATGTAAGTAAAAAATATATTATTCTCCTCAGTACAAATCTTTTTGATTTCTAAACAATTTTCAAATTTGATTGTAAAAGTACTTGTAAGGCCTTGGCGATATTCGTGAATAATGTTTAAAAATTCCATTGTACAGTTAAACAATTCGACATGTTTAAATGTTTTTAATTCTTCAAAAAAATGTGATATGTTGATAATCCTGCGACCTTCAACACTGTACTTCTTTATTGGAATTTCAGAGGACACGAGAAGTGTATCATTCGATGTTTCCGTAAACAATTCATTTCTACAACGTGGATAACTGAAATTAAAAAAAATTTTTTTTAAATATATACAAGCAGAAATAAATAAAATTTGATTTATTTTTACAATTAAACGTTAAATTATTATGGAATATGAAGGGTGAAAAAATCTGAGTTTTTAATAAATAATTTTATTTATTCTATGAGGCTTATCGATTTCGCTAATATATTTATTATCTTCAGAGCCACAGCGTCAGAAAGATGTGAAAGTTGCCTTTGCATGCCTAATGGTTGATGCCGAATTTGTTATATTTTATTCATGTAAAATAAAAGAATATATATATACGAGCCCTGCATCTAAAGAATTGGCCTACAACCTATTTCTTTACAAGGCAACTACACATTTATTAATGATAATAATGCATTTAATTTAAGCAATAAATTAATTTCAATAACTCAAAAGTAAGTTTAGGACTAATAATTGACTAAAGTGTTAACAATTTTTTTGTACAAGTAATTATAATAAATAGATGTAGGCCAATTCTTTTGATGCAGGGTTCGTATATGGGTCTTTCAATTTTACATCATGGCTCTGAAGATGCTAAATATATTAACGAAATCGATAAGCCTCATAGAATAAATAAAAATTTATTAAAAACTCAGTTTTTTATTCCTTCATATTCTATGAAAAATAAACTCTGATCTAGAGTCGTACATCTTTAGTTAAATTATAACGTACATACATCATATATTTTTTCTAACATTTAATTAAATTATATAATTTCGTGTGTGAAGCAAATAATGTAATAAATCTATATTATTATTGATTGCAACCTTTAAAAATACCATATTTTCAATGAAATGCAGATAACTAGATTTGTTATGTATCTACATTAACAAAATTACTGACGTTCACTGTTCAGATATTTAATAATGAAATTCATAAATTCAGTTTTTTTAAAAAAGAATTCCATACTGTAATACATAAAATGATGGCGTGGAACAGCTATCTTTCTTCACCCGGAATATATTTTCAATGAGAACATAAATGTTATTTACCTTGCATCACCGATGACATTTGAGTCATCATTGTCTATTTTGTTTTCTTCAGCTTCAAAGTCTTCGCATAATGAATTTTCGAAATGTGACGATTCTTCATGCACAGCACTAAAATGTAATTGTAATATATGTAGACTGCATAAAATTTGCAAGTAGGTATAGTTATATACGATTAATTGTCAAAAGTGAAACACGACATAAAATTTACTGCCTTTTGTGCAAAACGAAAAAAGAAATACAATTACGTAGAGAATGCATGTTACGGTCTAATTTTGCCCTTTAAAATTTTTTGCTCTAGATTCTTATTCCTATCGTTTACGTACCTTTCTTCTAACTTAAATCTGGTTTTCCCTCGTCGAATGTTTACTGTTATTCTGTCAATCCCTTATATTCCTTGTGTTTTTCAATTGTTATAACTTCTTTAACTTGTGTTCTGTCCAATAAATCTTCTTTGCAACTTCATGTCTCCTTTTTATTGTTTGTGTTTAGTGTTTCATTGGTTCCTAAATTGTGTATCTCTCATGTAAAATATGTTTCACTTCTATTTAGTAACTTACCTGTATTTTATCTTCATCAATTTTGGCCTATTTATATTTTATTTAGAACTTCTTCCAAACATTCATTTTGTAGCGACCTTCTGAAGTTTTGTTGACATTTTTGGCAGGTATAATACGGTCTAATACTACAGTGGCGTGCGCGTTCGTTTTATTGTATTTCTTCTTTATGTTATTTTTTTGTTTTACTGTGGCGTTGTATGTTTCCGGCGACCATTTTGATTTTCATGTTAAAGTTTCCGACCTCATGGACTTTAGTTCCGGATGTAGGGCAGTAAAGACGTGTTTTTTTGACCATCGTATTTGTGGCACATGGCCATTGTTCGGCGTAGATTTTTTGTGTAGTTATTGTGTCGATGCAAAAGTGGAATGTTTCGTTCGTTGTCTTTTGAACCAATATTGTTTTGGTCTCGCTATTGTGCGGATTTTGATAACGTCGAAGTGTCGTTTTGACTGTCCAGTGTTGGTTTTTCGGTGATGCGCCATTGTGGATTCATGGGCATTACATTTTCGTTCTGGCAGTTAATCTCCGAGGGAGGATTTGGCCACTCTACAACCGCATCTTCGTTTGTTGGGACATCAGCCAGCTTGAGTCCATCCGCCAACATCGCCCACCTGTGTAGCCCTTTTTGCCCTGCACACGTCACAGAAGCTAAGTACCTTTAACTTCTTGTAAGATCGTTCTTCAGTTTCATATTTTTTTGTGGAAGAACTAAAGTTTTATTTTAAAGTTGTGTGTTGCCGTAGAGGACTGTGCTACAGTGTCCTCATTGTAGATTTCATTTTGACACTTTTGTAATTGTATTTTTTTTATGAAAATGATTAGAGTGATTATATGTCATTGGAGCCATCAGCTCATTGTTGTTTTATTGTTGCAGAACTATTTTTGGTGTATAGCACTTTTTTTAAAATATTTTTATATGTGATTACATTGTTGCCCAATTGTTGCAACTTGTGATTCAGCGAGGTTGCGCGTATCAACTGGCATGTAGCCCAGGTTTTGAAATGATATCACTTCGAAAATACTGTAACTGTATATACGCCGCGCCAGAAACTGGGTTATGGGTTTTGGGTTCAACAATAGTGTATTTTTGATCTTATTACTTTTTTTTACAACTCAGATTCATTTTTTTTATTGTACATTTATAATCTTTACAATTTTTCACTGTGCTTTAAGCACGCATTAACTAGCCTTTTATTAAATTCTGTTTTATTAAATTTCTTTTATTTCGCAAACCTCAGTCGTTTACAGGCAACAACATTACGGTAGGTAAAATCTTGTTTCGTATTTTCTCTAGTACCGTCCTTTTCGTAATTTTGGAGGTTAAAAATTACTTGGCGCCCTTATTCCTTTTTATAACCATTCTTGTGGTTTCCAACCCAGCCCGTCTCCACTGTTTAAAAGCTGGCGGCCTCCCAACAGAACATCCCTGTGGAGTATAGTGACTCAGTTAACCCTTTAGGGAAAAGTTTCGTCACATGCAATAAATATTTATTGCATTAATATCCATATACTCGTAGTTGAATTTTTTTTAAACGCAATAAAAAATACTGTCGAAAACAGTTTGACATAATAAATAAAAATACGGTTATCAATTACTGTCCAACACAAATTGATTTGACTACAATTAAAGTATTTTAATAACTGCATTTTTATTAAATAAAAATAATAAACAATTCAGGAGAAATAAACTTTTATTTACCTCTCTGCATCGGCGAGTGAAGTAAAGTTTTCCTTGAAACAAAAGCTGCATCCAGATTCCTCCAGATCTTTGTTGACTTTACCACCAATGTCACTAACACTTGTAAAATTACTAAAACATATAATTATTAGATATATAATTAATTTATATTAAATGAGTTTACTTCTTACTTTTGTTTTTTCCGTATATTTTGTCGCACGCGCTGCATTCGTACTCTCACTGACTTTCGGCTAGCTGATAATTTAGGATTGCGTAGCAAGTCTCTCTCACCTTTTCCCATCGTTGAAATATAAATATATAACAATGCAATATTCAACGAATTCACGATGTACACACTATCACTGTCAGATAGGTAAGAATAAAAGCTCTCAACGTTTGTGGTATTTATACGCAAAATGCAAGAAAAATTCCGATAAAAACAATTTTCAGTATTGTAATTTCCACCGCAAGACACAAAACTAATTACCAGATACCTGGGATAAGGGAACAAGTAGCGATAAATCCCTATGTTCGAATGCGCTTTATTATGGCACAATATACTGTCAAATAAGAAAAATCTGAGATAATGCCTAAAAGAAGCGTTAAATCCCAATAATCTAATCGCAGTTTATAAAAGTATAAACCATTTACCATTACCAGTATGTACCATATAATGTACCGCTATTTTTATTTTAAAATCAAGTCTTCATTTTGTTGTCACTGTGCAATATTTTGTAATTTAAAGTCAATCATTTACTTTGTGAATACAAATTTTAATTGTTTATTTCCAGAAGTTTGGGGTTTTAGTTTTAGTTCTTGTTTATTTGTAATCTGTAAACGGGCGAGTAAGTTAGCGGATTTGTTAATTTTGTGCATTTATTTCAATATCTATACCATTCTAAAGACAATCATTTTCTTCGTGAATACAAAATTTGAATTGTTTAGACCCAACAGTTTGGTCAAGACAACTTGTTTAATTTTAGTTCTTGCGAGTAAATGGGCACTTCTGGAATTTATGTTCATTTTCTAAGTTATTTATAACGGCATTTTAATAATTATGATTTTAACAAAAAAAAAAAAAAAAAAAAAAAAAAAATAGTGAAAAATCGGAGTAAATTCGCAGCTAATTTTTTAAATCCTTGTTAGGACTAAGTGTAAATAGTGAAACTAGTGTAAAGTGCTGTAAAATTTAGAAACAGAGTGTAATCTTAAGTGACATTAGTAAATAAAAGAACAGTCAACGATCCTAAGCAAATCAGCTGTGCAAAGTTTTAGTGCGCGTTGGTGCGGGCGGGATTCATAAAGTGAGTAAGCCAGTGACCGCCAAAAGTTCTGAAACACGGCAATAGTGATTTATTCGATTCAGATTCCTATTACGTGCGAACTTTTGAGTTCTTATACGAATTGCGGAGATAGAAGGCTGTATGTCTAACCAAAATAAAAGAGAGAGAGCGGAAATAACAAGTCCTCAAACAGAGGAGGAGATACTTAAGCGTAGTAAAAGAGTTATCAGATCACCAGAAGGAAAAACACAACCATTAAACCCAGAAGAGATGGATAAAATAGAGAAAATGTTCAAAGATCTAAAAGGCATGATAGAGAAAAATACTGAAGAAAATAAGATGCTGAAGGATATAATAACAAAACACGTAGAAGAAAATGAAAAATTGAGAGAAGAATTTACAAAAAGTAGAGAAGAATGGCACAAAGAAAGAAATGACCTTATTACTAGAATTGAAAAACTAGAACATCGAACTGAAATACAGGAAAAAGAAAAGAGGAAAAATAATATAATAATCACTGGCCTCAAAGCTAATCAGGATAAAAAGAAAAATGTGGAAACCCTCTTTAAAGAAGTCATGGAGATCGAATCTGAAATACTTCAGGTAAAACAAATAAATAATAAAAACAACAAAGAAATGCTATTAGTAGAAATGAAGGACTGGATCGGGAAGCAAACGGTAATGAAAAATAAATGGAAACTAAAAAATAAAGCAATTTTCATAGAAAACGACCTTACAAATAATGAAAGAAGAATCCAAGCCGAAATTCGAAAAATTGCGAGAAGTGAAAGGTCCTTGGGGAAAAAGGCAATAGTGGGGTATAGAAAGATATGGATTGAAAATGAAATGTATAAATGGAGTGAAAAAGACAACAATGTTGTCAAAGAAGAAACGCCAAAAAACGATTAGCGAAAAGAAATAAGACGGTGGGAAACTACGGTCTTAGAACAACAGGAACGAAAACGGACACGATTAAGGATAACAAAAATATATATAATAACGAAAAACATCGCAAAGTAAAAAGAAAAGAAAATACACAAACTAAAAATAACAAGATAGGACTTAAATTCGGAACTTGGAATGTAAGAGGGATTAGGGATAAAGAAAATGAAATAGTGGATGAAATAGAAAAACTGAATTTAGATTTTATTGGTTTAACAGAAACAAAAAAGAAAGGAAACGGGTTGACACAACTAGAAAAGGGATATTGGATGTATTGGTCAGGGGTAAACACGGACGAAAATGCGCAGGCAGGAGTAGCAATATTGATAAAAAGCAGAAATATGGAAAAGGTGAGAAATGTAAATTATATAAATGAACGAATAATTACTGTAGAAGTGAAAATACAGGATGATTTTGTTACACTAATGGTAGTCTATGCCCCAAATAATAACGCAAAAAAGGAAGAGAAAGATATTTTCTTCGATAATTGGCAAAATGAAATAGATAAAATAGATTCTAAACTTATAATTATGGGCGATCTAAATGGAAGAGTAGGAATGGAGAATACGGGTATCGAGTGGTGCCTAGGTAAACATGGTGAAAAGGAGAAAAATAATAATGGAAGAAGACTTATAGAATTGTGTGTAGAAAATGAATTCTTAATTGCTAATTCACACTTCAAACATAAGGAGATCCACAAAATAACAAGAGAAGTGAAAAGCAGGAATGAAAAGTCTATTTTAGACTACTTCCTAATAAATAAAGATATGCGTAATTTGATTACAGACGTCAGAAGTAAAAGAGGGCCAGAGATAGGAAGCGATCATTATTTGGTGCAGATGAATTTAAGACAGCAAAATAAAACTATAGAACAAAAGAGAAAAACAATAGCCAACAGAAAGATAAAATGCTTCATGTTAAGAGAAACAAAAAACAGGGAAAGATATCAGGAAATACTCAGGAAAAGTGTAATGAACATGGCTGCATACGTTAATATAGAAGACGAATGGTTGGCACTTAAGAATAACATACTCCAAGCAGCAGAATTAAGTTGTGGGACAAGCAAGATAAATAACAAACAGACAAAGAAAACAGCATGGTGGTCGGATAAAGTAAAACTAGCAGTACAAGATAAAAAGAAAAAATGGAAAAAATACCTGACAAATAGAAGCATAGAAGACTATGAAGCATATAAGGAAGAAAGAACAAAAGTAAAAAAGATAATAAAAGAAGAAAAAACCAGAACATGGATAGAATTTGGAGAGAAGATGGAAAGAAATTATAGGGAAAATCAAAAAATGTTCTACGGAGTGGTAAGAAATTTCAGAAAAAGTAAAGGTCCTTTACTTAAAGCAGTGAAGGACAAAAGCGGAAATACATTACAAAAAGAGGAAGAAATAATGGAGAGATGGAGACAATACTTCAAAGAACTTCTAGAAGATATCGAAACAGAGAATGACGAAAATAACAAAACAAACAACGGACAGGAACAAAGAGGACACCCAATACTGACGAGAGAAGAACTTGAAAAAGCAATAAATAAAAGTAAATTGGGAAAAGCCCCAGGTACCGATATGATAACAATGGATATGATAATAGCTGCCCCGGATGAAGCAAAAGAAAGAATACTGATGCTGATGAACCAAGTATTAAAAAAGGGGGAAGCCCCAGAAGACTGGAAGGTAGGAATAATCGCACCTATATTTAAAAAAGGGGACCCCGCAGAATGTAGTAACTACAGAGGAATAACGCTATTAAGCACAGTAGCCAAGATCTACGCCAGGATGTTAGAAGTAAGGTTAAGAGAAAAACTAGAAAACACTATAGAAGAGAACCAGTATGGATTTAGACCTAATAGAGGGACTTTAGATGCAATATTTATGCTACGTCAAATAAGTGAAAAAGCACTGAGAGAAAATAAAGAACTACATCTATGCTTTATAGACCTTGAAAAAGCATACGACAGAATAAACAGGAATGACGTCTGGACAACGCTTAGAGAAAGGGGAATAGAGGAATATCTCATAACAGGAGTGCAGAGCCTGTACGAAGGAACAAAAGGTTACGTAAGAACAAACAATTGGAAATCAGGAAAATTCGAAACAAAAATCGGGCTAAGACAAGGATGCATTCTGAGCCCACTTCTATTCACAGTCGTCCTGGACTCAGCTATTAAAAACGCTAGAAAGGAAATAAAGCAATTTAAAGTAGGGCAATGGAAAATGACACAAGTTAGTATCTCAGAACTCTGTTATGCAGATGATAAAGTTTTAGTAGCCAAAGATGAAATGCAACTACAAAGAAACCTTAATATCTACAATCACTATCTTGGTAAAATAAATATGAAAATAAGTCAAGACAAAACTAAAACAATGGTCATCAGTACAAGTAAGAAAAAACACAAAATAACATTAGAGGGCAAAGTGCTAGAACAAGTAGGAGAATTTAAATATTTGGGATCAATATTCACATGGGACGGGAAAATAAATCGAGAAATCATGGCGAGGACTGGAGCAGCAGGAAAACTATTTAATACGTTAAAAACGAATATCCTAGCAAAGAAAGAAATTCCAGTGGAAGCAAAAGTTCAAGTTTTTAAAAAAGTAGCTATTCCTGTCCTAACATATGGTTCTGAAGCATGGACTACCACGGAGAATGATAGAAGCAAAATAAGAGGCGCAGAAATGAGATTTCTCAGAAAAATTAAAGGAAAAACGAAACTAGACCGAGTGAGAAATACCAAGTATAGAGAGGAATTAAAAACAAAGGCAGTAGAACAAATAATAGAGGAAGGTCAATTAAGATGGTTTGGTCATATGCAGAGGATGGACGAAAGCAGAGACACAAAAAAGGTGTATGAAGCAAGGGTGGGTAAAAGAAGACGCAGAGGTAGACCGAGGAAAACATGGGTAGACGAGATTAGAAAGGCCGCAGAGAGAAGAGACATCTCTTGGGACGTAATAAGAAGTAGGACGCAAGATAGAAAGCAATGGAGAGAATTGTGGAAACGATCGCCAACAGAAGCCATTAACAGCTACAAATAAGACTCAAACTCAACTAAAGCCCGACACCAGAAATGGTATAAGGGCTCATCGATTAAGTAAGTAAGTAAGTATGATTTTAACAAGCAAACAATGTAATTTGTTGCTGTATTAGTGACATATAACAGCAAAAATTGTAAATTAATTTTATTTGCAAAATTTGTAAATAGCAGAAAGAGAAAAATAATTATTCTATAAGAGATTTAAAGTTTCGACGGGGTTGACCGTAGACCTTTTCCCGTCTTTCCCCGTCAACCGCTTGTAGGCGGTTCAAAAACCAGGTACTAAGAGCCGGCCAGAGCCGGTGCACTAGTAGCGCCACCACTTGTATTGAATTTGAACTAAAATTAGCGAATATAAAATAGAAATTTTCATCAATATTTACAAACATTTTTATATATTTTTATTACTAATATAATATTTCTTGTAAAACTGAGTACTGTGACATTTGAATTTTCTTTAATTTTTAACCAGAAGTATGAAATATATAAGCATGAAAAATCACAGATTCTGTCATTTTAGTGAATTTTTATTTCTCAAACTATTCACGTTAACAAACTTTTTACACTGTGCCAGCCTAGATACACTCTCTTACATAGTCTGTATAAAATTTCACAATTTTCTTCTCACTGGCTTGGATATAGAGCTCTAAATAATGAAGACATTTTTTCAGCTTTATTTTTGGGGAAGTATAGGCCCTTAAGTCAAATTCTTTAACAAGTTACCATCCTTGGTTCAACAAACGCATTATTAAATTACTTAAGAAAAAAGATCGTTTACGGAAGTTATCGGTAAAATTTCCCCATAATCAGGCCTATCTAAGGGACTTTCACAAGTTGCGTTCAGATATTAACATTTTAATCAGAAGTTCCTATACTGAATATGTAAAATCTTGCGAAACTTCCATCAAAACCGATCCTAAAAAGTTTTGGAATTTTGTAAACTCTAAAAAGAAAATATCATCCACTCCTACTTCTATGACATACAATGATACCGTAGCTTCAACACCTGGAGATATTTCCAATACTTTTGCCTCTTTCTTCAATTCTGTTTACACCCCCTCACCTGGACTTCAATCCACTAGTTCCATCCCTCCCCTTCACGAACATGTTTCCCTCAACAATGTTTCCTCTGACGACATTAAACGACATATCAAAACACTCAAACCTACATTGTCATGTGGTCCTGACCTCATTCTAAGTTTGTTGATTAGGGATTGTGCTGAACCTCTTTCAATTGCCTTACATCACATTTTTATTCTTAGCATTAAAACTTGTATTTTTCCCAGTCTTTTGAAGGTCACACGCATCACACCCATTTTAAAATCCGGAGATTCATCATTTATTAACAATTATCGTCCTATTGCCATGCTGTCAAACTTTAGTAAAGTTTTTGAAAAAAATATATACGCTGGCATTTTTCACAAAATAAAACATCACATATCAGTTTGTCAGCATGGTTTTATGGAAAAAAGATCTACGGCAACAAACCTTACCTACTTCAGCCATGTTGTTTCTCCAGTTCTAGATACGAAAGGTCAAGTTGACTGCGTCTATACCGATTTCGCAAAAGCTTTTGATAGAATTGATCACAATGTTCTGATTAGCAAACTTGAGTCCTTTTCTCTCTCTATTCCCTTATGCTCACTCCTTACTTCCTATCTTCATCAACGGCATATATACGTTCACTTCAAAGGACATAACTCATTCTCTTTTGTCCCTACATCCGGAGTACCCCAAGGCTCTAATTTAGGCCCTTTACTGTTTTTAATTTTTATTAATGATGTAACTAATATATTGCAGTGTGAAAAACTATTATTTGCCGACGATCTCAAAATCTTCCATCCCATGTCTACTGCACAGGACTGTAACCTTCTTCAGAATGACCTAAACTTACTTTCTGACTGGTGCAAAACCAATAATTTAAATCTTAATTTAAATAAATGCACGGTTGTTTCATTTTCATGTAGACTTTTGCCATTAACATTTAATTACACTATTCACGATGTTTCTTTATCACGATCTTTTAAAGTCAAAGATCCCGGTGTAATTTTTGATTCCAAATTTACTTTTACACATCATATACAGGACACTTATAATGGTGCTATGAGAATGCTAGGATTTGTCATTAGAAATACCCGCAACTTTCACGATTTAACAGCTATACGTTCCCTTTATTATTCATTGGTACGGAACAAATTAGAGTACTGCAACATTATTTGGAACCCCATTTATGAGGTAAATCAGCACCTCATTGAGACAGTTCAAAAAAAATTTCTTAAGTTCATGTACTTTAAATATTATCACATTTACCCCGATTACTCTGTATCGTACAATGAACTTCTCTCTATGTTCAACTTAAAACGCCTTTTTGAACGTAGGGAGAATGGTCTAGTTTTGCATTTATTAAAATTGATCAATGGCTGTATTGATGATTCCCTTTCTCTCTCCTGTCTTCATTTGCATGCTCCCTGTTCTCGAACTAGAAATGCCTTCACCTTTTATTTACCTGCAGCTAGAACTAATTGCCTTATGATGTCACCTATCTATAGAATGTGCCATGTTTACATGATTAAGTTTTCAAAAGTGGACATTTTCCAATTAGAGTTTAAAAATTTCTCAAATGCTATCAGTAAATTTTATTAGTAATTTGTTAGATTTCTTGTTTTTACTACCCTTTATTTGGGCTTAGCCTGTTGGGTGGTTGTATCTAAATAAATAAATAAATAAATAAATAAATGAGAAGGCATTAGAGAAATTGGAAATCCTGGAACAATTATCAGAAAGAGAGAAGAATGGACAGGATGATTCCTACATAACATGTAAGATGAAACGTAAAAAATTTCCAGAGAATGAAGAGAAAATGGCGAATGCTGTACTGGAGAGAGTAGATTCCGATGTATGGGTCCCATAAACCCCATATCATTGGGAAACAAAAGGTTTATCGTTACTTTTATAGAAGAAGCAACGAGGTATGTGACAGTTATCGCCATATAAGAAAACCGACACTGAAAGAGTTTAGAAAATACAAAGAAAGAGTTGAAGTGTTGCACAGGAAAAGAATTAAAGAGATTCAAACAGATCAAGGAAGAGAGGATATAAGATCTGAATTTCAACAATTTTTGCCAAAAAATGGCATCTTGCACAGAAAGTCAGTGATGTATACACCACAACAAAACGGTCTGGCTGAGAAAATGAATCTCACATTGTGTAATGTCATGAGATGCCTACTCATTGAAGCAGGGATGCCACAAACATTTTTAGCCGAAGCATTACAAACAGCATGCTATTTGCGAAACAGATGCCCTTCCAAACCTGTTAACTTCAACACACTATTGAAGAAATGGAAAGGAGACGAACTGAAGAGGTGCTACATTGGACATATTAGAGTCTGGCATGGGCATGGATACCGGAACCACATCGTGCTAGACAGTTAGCTCCAAGAACAAGGGAGTGTGTACTCCTTAGGTATAATGAAGGAGTACCGCCTTTAGAACATCAAGGAAAAGGTTGTGCTAAACAGTAGAGATGTAGTCTTCCAAAAGCAAATTTTTTCCTTCAAGTGTACGAATACCATGCGAACTCAACCTTCACAGGAAGCTGACGAGGTCACCTTTTCCATACAGGAAAAACGAATTCAATGAGTGCCCGTGAGGTGACGCCTGGTAAACGCCCACACGGTACAAATATGTCATCATCATTACCGATATCTGCGAACAAAGCAGATTGGCACACCCAGCAATGGGTAATATGCCGTGATCATATATTTATTTATTTATTTAAGAACGAATTCAGGCAAAACCAGCATAAGGCATCCAGATCCAGATGGCAGTAGCCCCGCCAGGGGCACCAGCAGAAGATGTCCAAGTCTAGATGGCAGCATCCCCGCCAGGAGCACCAGCAGAAGACATCCAGATCCAGATGGCAACAGTCCCGCCAGGGGCACCAGCCTACGATGTCCAGGTCCAGGCGGCACCAACAGAAGGTGCCCAGAAGATGACTAGGTTCAGATGGCAGCATTCCTGCCAGGCGAACCACAAGAGGGAATCCAGATCCAAGTGATAGCTGACCAGCCAGAAGAGCATTTTCAGGATCAACCAGGTACCCATGGAGGAGAAGCGCCTATTGTATTAGGATGGTCTTAGAGGCAAAGGAAGGCCAAGTCCAAATGTGACCTACCGTGTAGCAAACGGACAAAGGTAAACTTAAATAATGTAACTGTACCCATCAATGTAGAAGAGGCTCTAAGTGGACCACAAGCTGTAAAATGGAAAACAGCAATGTTGGAAGAACAGCAAACCATGGAAAAACTGGAAACATGGGACATAGGGTCAAATTTAGGGACGCCACTCACACTCACCTTACACTCACTTTATTCTCACCTAACACTCAACTGGTGAAAATGTCATTATTTGGAATTCAGAGACACTAGGCTACTCAAACTTCAGTGACAAGTGAGTTGCAAATAAGTGTCAATTGAGTTACTTCTAAGTGTGATCTGTAGGTACCTTACATGTTACTTAAATCTACAGAAATATATTTTAAATATTTTCTTATTGTCCAATTTTTGTTTGTTTATTGCACTCTGAATCGGGGAAGTATTTTTAAAATAAATTACGATTTTCTGCCAATTCCACAGTAATTGTATATATATATATATATATATATATATATATATATATATATATATATATATATATATATATATATATTTATTTGAAATCTAGGAAAGAAAGAAAAGAATGCTAGTTTTGGGCAATTAGCTGCGTAATGCTCTGACTCTGCAAGTGAAGCACCAAAAACGCTTTGGCTATATATATATATATATATATATATATATATATATATATATATATATATATATATATATATATATATATATATATATATTTAATTATTTTTATATTTTATTAATTTCTTTCTTTTTAGACAATAGTAATCCATTAGAAAAATACACCACTATAGAATTGTTGCAAAGATATCGCTATAATAGAAACACTATTCAAAATGCGATTCTTCCTCTAGTTTACCCTCTTAACAACATACAAAATCGGGGTTTACCTATTGTTACGTTACTTTTTGGCTGTCGTTCCGTTTCGTTCTTTCCTCTTCATAATCTTTATTTTCTCCTGTGTACCTTCTTACTCATTCTGTTCAATTCTTTCCAAACTCTTCATGGCAATATTGTTAACATTTGGATAACATTTTTGTAGGTTAATATTGTTCAAGTTTAGTGTATCATATGAAGTATATTGTTGAAGACAATTTAGTAACATACCTATTCATTTATTCGTTGCCATAGATTGTATCACATACAGCTTAACATGTGTTTATTGTTTATAATGTTTTGACAACTTAGAGCGTGCGTGATTAACTTTCAGATGTCCGCACAGTAAAGTAATATTTGCACTAGCCACTAACTTCACAACAAATTAAATAAATAATATCAAAGTTCCTTTTTGAAATTTCTTTATTTAATCATAACAATATTAGAGCAGTACTGTTTGTTTATAATGTATTTGGAATTTATTTTGTTCTACTTGCCTTAATAATTGATTTAAACTTAGTATACTGTATTAATAATAGATGGAGTCTAAGGTTAAATTTAACTAAAACTATTATAATTACCCCTTAACCTTAAAATTAATTTTAATAAAAACTAGATACGTATTTCGAGAACTAAGTTCTCATCATCAGTAATACAACAAGTGAAAAGTTAAACAGAGTAGTCAAGATTACTCAACATGTCAACCATGCCAGAGGTCCTAACAACTCTGAAAAACAAGGGAGAGAACTGGGATTAAATAGGGATGGGAGTCACAGGTGAATGATTACCTATAAACTAAGATAATTTTCGTCCAGTAATGAGTCATTAAATATTAAATCGTCCAATAAAATTTAACTTTGTAATAAATTGAAAAGTTTTGAGTTTGGTATGGGGCCGAGATCTGCGTTCATCAAATTATTTTTATATTTATTTATTATTAAACTCTCGTATGCATCTAAATATCTATCATTATTAATATGTTTTAAAAGTTTACTATTAGAATTGTTAACTTTGTGATTATTAATGAACATAGGTTGAGCTACGCTAGATTTTTCTGGATTACCACTTTTTAGATGACAAAAATGTTCTTTAAACCGAGTGTCAATTTGTCTTTTAGTTTGACCGATGTAAACTTTATTACAATCATTACAACTAATTTTATAAATACCGGATTTTTTGTTAGTATCTATTTTATCTTTAGGGTTACCTAATAATGATTTAATGGTATTATTTGATAAGTAAGTTACTGTTAAATTATGATTTTTAAAAAATTTGTTTAAACTTTTGGAAGCTTTATCGTACGGTAGTGTTATGTATTTATTATTATTTTTATTATTAGATGGCGTTAGCGTTGTAAAATTAGAAATGGATTGGCGATTTTTAAATTTATGAACTAATTTATCGATAGTTTTAACCGGGAAGCCGTTATACTTAGCTATTTCTTTAATATAGTTTAGTTCAGTTTTAAATCGTTTTTTGTTTAAAGGAAATTTAGTTAATCTGTTTATTAAGAAATTAAGCGAAGCTAATTTATGTTGCCAAAAATGATTTGAGTCAGCCGTTATAAATCTATTAGTGTTCGTGGATTTTCTATAGATATCAAATTCTAATTTGTTCTTGTTTCTAATAACCTGTACGTCCAAAAAAGGTAACTGTTCATTGGTTTCTTTTTCGATTGTAAATTTAATTGATGGGAAAACTGAATTTAAACTGTCCAGAAACTTTTTCAAATCGCATTTATTGGTATTAACTATGGCAAAAATATCATCTACATATCTAATCCAAACTCTAGGAAAATAATTGTTGTTTTTCTTAAACTCAATTTCGAAATTATTCATAAATAAATTAGCTAAAAATGGTGATAAACTATTTCCCATAACTGTGCCTTCATTTTGGTGGTAATATTTATTATTTACTTGAAAGTAATTTTGCTTCATACAAAGTTCAGTAAGTTTTAAATACTCATTAATTTTGGATCCTCTAAGTCGTTATTTTCTAAAAATGTTTTCAAATATTCTAAAGTTTCCGGGATATGTACACTTGGAAATAAAGAACTGACGTCAAAAGAAACCATTATTTCGTTTTTATCTAATGTAATGTCTTTAACTTTATCGATAAATTGTAATGAATTTTGTACGGAAAATGTTTGAGGTTGATTTGGAAAACTACTAAATTCATTGACTAACCACTTTGAAAGCAAATAAGTTGGTGAATTTATGCCAGAAACTATAGGTCTTACTGAATTACCTGGTTTATGAATTTTTGGAAGACAGTACATTTTTGGAACTACTGGGTTTGAAACGCTAAGTTTAAAATTTATATCTTTAGTGATTAAATTTGGGCAGATTTTAAGGGTGTTTTTATATTCTCTGAGCATTTTAGGTAATGGATTTTTGTTTACTTGCGTGTAAGGTCCGTTATTTAATTGATTATTTAGTCTATTAAAATAATCTGATTTATCTAATATGACAATTTTATTCCCTTTATCTGCCTTTTAAATAAAATACGTCGCGTTGTTTAAGATTATTTATCAGTTTAATATCATTATTATTAGGTTTATTTTTAAAACGATTTATATTATTAGATATTTGAATTTTACAAGCGTTCCTAATGTAATCTTTAGTGTCATTATCGAAATATTTAATGCTGGTTTCAATGCAAGCTATTATATCCTCTAACGGTGAGTTAATATTATTTGGTGAATATTTTAAACCTTTATTTAACAAGTTAATTTCATCTTTAGAAAAATTTCCGACGATTGGTTTACAACGATGTTTTCTTTTATAGAACTTTGTTCTTTTGTATTATTAGGTATTATTGGGTTTTATAATATATATATATATATATATATATATATATATATATATATATATATATATATATATATATATATATTATTTAACTATAATATCTGGGCGATAATACATGCATTACTCTAATATATACAATTCACATTCCGTTTTGACCTGTTATCGGTGTCCTCTTCCACACGCGTCAGCGACGGACTGGCCCTCTACGACGCGTTCCCCTAAGTGGGATAAAATACACATTGTCATTCCAATTTACAACAATTATCACAGGCGTGCATTATCATCTAGTAAGATAGACAGGAGGGGGGGGGGGCAGGAATAAGGTTGCTCCCAAGTCCCAGACTTGGGCAGGCGCCCCGCATATTAAATGCGGCCTAACACCTCGTGGATTCCGGTACCCCTATCCGCAAAAGTATACACCCAGTGCATGGACGAATTGCTGAAATACGGCTCTCGTGCATAGTCATTTCTGAGCCACTAGCGGTACCGTAGCCACATACGCATGTCCTAGACATGTTGAGCTCCCAGAGCTCGACCTCCCAGAGGTCAATGGGTCCCAGATTCATTATGAGAGTTTAGCTAACGATCACACGTGTGTAGGTCCTAGACCTATCATGATAAACCCCAGGTTTATCCTTTACGTCCCAGACGTTCCTGTGTATCTCAGCCTCTCAGTACGCATGTCCCAGACATGTTGAGCTCCCAGAGCTCGACCTCCCAGAGGTCAATGGGTCCCAGACCCATTATGAGAGTTTAGCTTATGATCACACGTGTGTAGGTTCCAGACCTATCCTGATAAATCTCAGGTTTATCCTTAACGTCTCAGACGTTCTCGTGTATCTCAGCCTCTTAGGTGGTGTTTATCACACCTTGGAGCATATAGCTCCATGTACCCAGAGTTGTCCCAGACAACTCTTCGGAGAATTAGGATACTACTACATATATTTGCGGCCACAAACTAATAATACAAATGTATATCTCACATATAACATGCATATCAAACGCACAAGCAGTGTATAACATATCAATCAAGCATCTGCTGATCCACACCACACTATACCTGTATAATAATTAGAATGACAGCGAGTTCTACCACTCACCTATAATTACTGCAAGCATCTTCTCTTTTCTTTATTGATACTGTTCATAGTTTCACCCACGTCCGTATATGACTGCTAGCACACAGCAACTAACTGCCCTAACCATCCAAGTGTTGGGGGTTTGTTGTTATTGTGTTTAGGACTGTCAAGTGTTTTTGCTTTAAGCCAGCGCTTCTAAACCAGTGGCGCCCACTCGAAAAGTGTATCTTACATATATATATATATATATATATATATATATATATATATATATATATATATATATATATATATACCAGAGTGTCTGGTCGCGAATCTGGGGAACCGGGTTCGATCCTGCCCGACGCCAAATATTTCAAATTTTAAATGGCACAAAATTGACCCCTGTGGTGCGCTCTCCACGCCAGCAATGAGTGCCCGTAAGGTGACGCCTGGTAAACGCCCGCACGGTACAAATATGTCATCATCATTACCGAAATCTGTGTATAAAGCAGATTGGCACACCCAGCAATGGGTAATATGCCGTGATGATATATTTATTTATATATATATATATATATATATATATATATATATATATATATATATATATATATATATACAGGTGTCTCACAACTCGCGCCCCAGACGAAACTGACACTTGCCGACGACAATAAGTTGCCAACAAATAGAAGAAAATAATTTGCGGCTGCTTGCATAACGGAGTTATAAGACTTTTTAATCCACCAATCCCGGAAGGATATCTTAAGGTGTGATGATATTATTACAAAATAAAACTGGTTGCTAGATTTTGAATATACTACTAGTGAGTTACAAAATTTGTTTGACTTACTGTAATTTTGACACTTTAGAGTTGAATTTTCACTGTCAACAAATTTAGGTTAGCGAAGGTGTCATCCGACATCATCATTTATTTCGTACAGTGCCACGTGTTGTAGCAGCTGTGTAAAATGTGTTAAACGAAAATATTATTGTCATTTCTAAGTAATCAGCGGCTGAATATATGGTAAGAATTTGCCTTTTTTATTCACCTTGTCAAATTTCATTTGGCACTGATATTTTTCAAAAACTACAGTCGCCCACACATTTTAAAGAAGATTTGATTTGTATAAAACCCTAGTAACGTAAAATTACGGCACACGTTAAAGGTGTAGGTCTCTGATTGGTCAATTTTAAGACGTCTTTTCTCGAATATCTTTTAAGCTATATTTTTTTTTCTTGGAAATTACACATCCGAGTGCAGTCTCATGTTTCCTCATTCGCTCTGGGGCGCGAGTTGTGAGACAGCCTGTATATATGTATGTATGTGTGTGCGTGCGTGCGTGCGTGTGTGTGTGTGTGCGTGTGTGTTCGTGCGTGCGTGCGTGTGTGTGTGCGTGTGTGTGTGTGCGTGCGTGTGTGTAAGTGTGTGACGATTTTTTTTTCGTCCACGATAAGTCTTATAACAAACTTCCAAATATTATTTTAGCCAAAATCTAATATGTTGTTCTTCTTCATAGAGAAGTCTTGAATATTAAATTTGACAAGTTTTGGAGTATATCATAATATATTTTTCACATAAATCTGTTCAGAGCTTCAAGTAAAGTGCCACTTCTGGTTAATTAATTTTAACCAAAATATAATATGTTGCTCCCCTTGATATAGAAGTTTTAAATACTTAAATTATAAAGTTTTGGATTATATTTTAATATAGTTTTTCATTAACAGCTGTTATGGGCTTCAAGTAAACAATCACTTCCGGTTATCCAATTTTACGCAAAATCTAATCAACTTTTTACATGAATGCAGAAATCCGGAAACGATACTTTACTTGAAGCTCTCAACAGATTTTCGTGAAAAATAAATTGATATTCCAAAACTTTTCAAATTTAGTATTTAATACTTTTATATGAAAGGAGGCAACATATTAGATTTTGGATACAATTAATAAACCCGAAGTGATACCTTATTTGAAGTCCTGAACAGATTTTTGTGAAAAATATATTATAATATATTCCAAAACTTGTCAAACTTAGTATTTAAGACTTTTATATAAGGGGAAAGCAACAGATTTTGACAAAAGTCGATAAACCAGAAGTGATACTTTATTTGAAGCTCTGAACAGATTTTCGTGAAAAATATATTGATACAATCCAAAACTTTGCAAATTTGGTATTTAAGACTTTTATATTAATGAGAACGACATGCTAGATATTTTCTAAAATTGATAACCCGGAAGTACTACTTTACAGGAAGCTATAAACAGATTTTCTTGAAAAAAATATGATAAAACATGTTTCAAAACTTTTCAAATTTGGTATATAAAACTCGTGTATAATTTGAAACAGCATTAGATTTTGACTATACTTATATGATAAACCGGGAGTGGTACTTAATTTGGAATATCTGGAAGTGATAGTTTACTTAAAGCTCATTGCTATTTCAAACATGGAATTGACGGGAGGTCATGTGTAGGCCACATCAGATTTTTTATTATTTATTTTAATTTGTGTATTTTTTCCTGAAGACAGCAGCAGTGTATGCTACCAGAACGTTGGGTATTTAATAAATATACAGATCATAAACTAAATAGATTGTATTTGGATAAATCTCTTCAGGCTGTTCTGCATGTTGCTAAAGGGTTAAATGATAAACACTTGTTGTTTGATGTTGCAGAATGTCACTTCATAAATAATACATTCTGCAACATCAACCAACAAGTGTTTATCATTAAACCCTATATTGTATTATTATTATATTATAATATTTGAATATATATATATATATATATATATATATATATATATTTATTTTGAAGTGGTTCCATATATAATCTTGCCCATTAAATAGATATTTTTCTGATTTCAACGATATAAATATTGTCCAGTATTGTATAACAATTATTTAGAGAAAAATGGTATTAAAAATTAGAATGAAATAAAAAATTGCTTTACTACTAGTGAAACCTAGACAACAGACGTAAATATCAATACGTATTAATTGCAAAGCCTATTGCAATACTATTGTTATATCTGTATGTATTTATATGTTTGGTAACACTGCTAAGCCGATTGTTTAACATGAAATGTTAAAGTAAAGAGTAGTCCAGCACTGAATACAATTGTCAGTTTCTTATTTTGTCATTTATTTATACATTCTATCTTTGTCCAATACATAACAACTATAACATTATTTTTAATGCCATTTTTCTCGAATTAATTGTTATACAACCTTACACAATATTTATATCGTTGAAATCAGAAAAAAATCTCTATCTGATGGGCTAAAAATATATAGGATACCATATAAAATAATATAGTTTTTTTCTACCGTTTGAGAACCACTGGTTGATTTTTCGGTTGGTTATTATAAATAATAATAATAATAATTTTTTGTATACAAATTTTTTTCTCTAGTCATTAGTAAGCGTAAAAAAGCGGTGCTTGTTTGAAAGGAAATACGTTATATAGATTAAACATTATATTGTACAATAATAAGAAAATATTTTACTTTAAATAAAAATTATTTATACTTTCCCGTAAATATTACCATTTTACAGATGAGTTGGAACTTCAGGTGCAATTTTATATTAGAAAAGTGTATCAATAGTTTTATATAATTTCAAAAAGTAGACATTTCACAAATTACTTTAAATAAATTATATACATTAAAAAATGACTCGTCAAGGTTACGAATGTCAACTACTGTTATCGACAATTAAATAAAATATTCCTAATCAATGTTCATATATTAGAAAATGAAATAAGGAATATGTTTTGACAAAATAACCAAAATAGTATAAAATACATGTTTCATAAGACATTTTAGCAAACTTCTCTTGTCCAAAGAAAACCACGAGCGCTAAGTCATGTCTTATGAAATTTATATTTTAATGTCGAATAACTAACAAATCCATTTATTTTTAAGGCATATCTAGTTTAGTCCGTAATAAGTTTAATATTCATAAAAATAAATAACTATGATTACATTTACTAAAAGTTCCAAGCTAAACAGTGGTAATAAATATGTATAATTGTTATAAATTTATATTTTATACTCAGATAAAAGAATAACTATATAGATGGAGTCTCATCGCACAGCTGTGAAGCCAAGCGGGGTATGGATATTCGTGTCCGCCATCTTTGTATGTCCACTCTGTGTTTGCCGTTTATGTTTCATTGTTGATTTTGAGAATTTGTAGTATCCGTTGCATCTTATTATTTTTATTGTTATTAATTGTGTTATTGTTGACGCCGAGTTTTATAAATTTCCACTGTTTTGTTGATTATTTTTATTGTTTTGAACCATTTGAACTGATTTTTGAGGCATAGACATGAGAGTATGTTGTACTTTTGGATGTAGTAATCGATCTGGATTACGAAAATCATCCAAACAGAAAGAATCTGAAAAAGATTCAAAACTAACTTTTTACAGGTGAGTATTATTATGCTAGTTTAAAATACTTTATATCAATATTTAAAGGTTGTTAACTGAAATATGTTTTCATTTAATTTTATATTTAGATTGCCGAAAAATCCAGACAGAAGAGAAGCGTGGATAAAAACAGTTAGAAGAGTTGGGTGGACTCCATCGGGGTCTAGCGTTCTTTGTTCCAATCATTTTAGTGAAGATTGTTTCGATCGGACATCGTTGTCTTGCGTTCGATTGCGTGAAATAGCGATACCTACTATTTTTAAATCATTTCCATCATACTTACAACAGGTGTGTATTATTGTTTTGTATTGAATATTAATCCCAATATTTTTTTGTTATACATATACTGAAATATTAGATTTTTTCTAGAAACCAAAAGTATCACGACAACCACCACGACGACGGCAAATTGAATTATCTGCAATTACTCCTATAACAACAGGTTCTAAGAGTATGGACATTGACGATGGTGTTTTAGGTGGCCCTTCTACCTCTTCCACCGAACTGCCATTACCTTTTATACCAGTGCAACAGGAAGAACAGAAACGAATTAGAACTTTGACATCGAGAACAACATCTTTTTCGCCTCTACGTAGAATGACTCGGGCTATGTCTTCAACTAAAGCTTTATTAATAAATAAAATGCACCTGAAGGATATGGCATACAGAAAATAACTACGTCAACTCCAGCAAACAAAAAGGCGATATAGTAAAACAATTGCTACACTGTCAGCAGTTCTTTGCAGTTTAAAAACTGAAAAATATTTGCAAGAAGATCAGTTGCTTGTTTTAAAAAGTATACCAGGGCCAAATTCTGAAATTTTAAAACGACAATTGGCAAAAAGTAGCGAATCAAAAATTCCATGACAGTATAATGAGGAATTGAGAAAATTTGCAGTCACCCTTCATTATTATTCGCCAATGCGTTTAATTCATGTTTGCCACATCCAAAAACAATATCAAAATGGTATAGTTCAGTAAATGGTGCATCAGGTTTTACAACTGAAGCTTTTCGAACCATCAAATTTAGATGCGAATTTTCCGATCGCCATTTGTTGTGCAGCCTTTGTATTGATGAAATGGCTATTCGAAGAAAAATTGAATTTGACGGAAAGAAATATCATGGATATGTAGAGTATGGTACAAATAATAATAATGATACCTTAGCGGAAGCGAAGGATGCTTTAGTATTTATGGTGGTCTCCATTAATGATTCCTGGAAACTTCCAGTTGCATATTTCCTTGTGGATGGCGTTTCTGCAGAACAGCGATGCAGCCTCTTGAATATTTGTTTATCCAAATGTCACGATGCAGGAATTCGTGTAATATCAGTAACATTTGATGGCGCCGCATCTAACATGTCAATGATGTCACGTTTAGGATGTGATTTTAAAAGTCATGTAACTTGGTTTAATCACCCAGATACAAAAGAAAGAATATATTTTTATCCCGACCCGTGTCACATGTTAAAAAATGTAAGAAATACATTTGGAGACAAAAAAAATTTATATGACGTAAACAACAAAACAATTAATTGGAAATTTGTTATTCAATTACAACAGCTACAAGACAATGAAAAACTGCATTTAGCTAATAAGTTAAAGAGTATACATGTTCAGTTTCGGAAGCAAGTGATGAAAGTGCGGTTGGCAGCTCAACTTTTGAGTGAATCTGTTGCTTGTGCTCTAGAATTTTGTGCAAATAGTTTGCAATTATTTGAATTTGAAGATTGTTCAGGAACTGTTGATTTTATAAGAATGTTTAACAATTTATTTGATATTTTTAACACAAAGAATTTTAGACAATATGGTTTTAAAATACCAATATGTAATAAAAATTTTGAGCACATCTTTAAACATTTGGATGAGAGTGAGAACTATATAATGAATTTAAAATGTAGTGACAATACATCTATTATATCATCAAACAGAAAGACTGGTTTCATCGGATTGTTAATTTGCATTAATAGTTTAAAAAATATGTATAAAGACTTAGTAGAGAATGAATCACTTCTGAAATATATTCCCACCTATAAATTTAATCAAGATCATTTGGAGATATTATTTTCAGCTATAAGAGCACAAGGAGGGTATAACAATAACCCGACGTCTCGAGAGTTTGCTGCAGCTTATAAAAAAATCCTAATTCATATGGAGTTACAAACTAGTAGCACAGGAAATTGTATCCCACTAGAAAATATAAATATATTACATGTGTCCAGTTCAATTAATAAAACAAATGCTGTAGATGTAATTAATAAATCCACAGATTTACCTTTCACAGAAGAAGAATGTGTATCAGTTTTAGATGATTCTGATCATATATATTTAAAAAATGTACAGGTACTTAGTGAATATACAGAAAATATCATAAGTTATATTAGTGGTTTTGTAGTTAGATTTCTGAAAAAAGTACTTCACTGCGAAGAATGTATTAATTCTTTAGATGAAGATTTCCTTGATGGTCGTAATAAGTACTTAAATTTTATTAATATTAAAAATAAAGGTGGACTTATTTATCCTTCTACCGATGTAATAAATATTTGCAGAACGACTGAGAAAATAATTAAACAAGTTCTTGCAGAAAGTGGTGGAGTACATATAAAGAAAAAATTCTCTGTTTTATTATTGGTAACGTCTGTGCTAAAATATTATAGAAATCGTAACATATTTAGTAATTTATTAGAACATATTCATAATTAAAATCCATTTGAAAATCACATAGTTCATTTAATTAGGGCTATAGCTGAAAAATATATTAATATAAGGTTTCATTATATCGCCAGAAGTAATACAGATGAAGCTAAAAGTCGACGACAACAATATAATAAATTAACATTATTTCAGGGTTATTAAATTATTATTTGCTCTTTTATAAAAAAAAATATTTTGTTTATTTCTAAATGAATTGTTTTAGTTGCTTATAGTTACGTCTTGCGTAATAATATAATGTAATAATATCATTTAGTTATTCATAATAATAATAAATATAACCAGAAGTCATATTTTCATTGTCCGTTGATTTATTTTTACATTTATTACAAAAACATTTAACTTTCTTCGTCTAGGTTTTCATAGTTATCTACATTACTTTATTGCACGTATTGAAATGTGGAACATACAAAGATGGCCGCCAGTTACTCTGCCCTTCCGTTCCATCGTTTCAAGGTGATTGCCGACAAGCTGACGTTACGCTCTCTCTCTCTCTCTCTCTCTCTCTATATATATATATATATATATATATATATATATATATATATATATATATATATATATATATATATATATATATATTTCCTTACTCTGAGTTCAACACACGTGTGCCAAGATGAAAGTAGCATCTATGCACGATTAAATTTTTTTGGGGTGCATAGATGCTTTGTAAAAATAGCATCTATGCACGATTAAAAATTTTTTGTGGTGCGTAGGTGCTACGTAAAAGTAGCATATATGTATGATTAATTTTTTTTTTTGGGGTGCATAGATGCTACCTGAAAGTAGCATCTACGCTCGATTAAAATTTTTTTGTGGTGCGTAGATGCTACGTAAAAGTAGCATATATATATATATATATATATATATATATATATATATATATATATATATATATATACGATTAAAAAAAATTTTTTTCGGTGCATAGATGCTACCTGAAAGTAGCATCTATGCACGATTAAAAATTTTAGGGGTGCATAGATGCTACCTGAAAGTAGCACCTATGCACGATTAAAAATTTTCTTGTGGTGCATAGATGCTACGTAAAAGTAGCATCTATGTACGATTAAACATTTTTTTTGGGGTGCATAGTTGCTACCTGAAAGTAACATCTATGCACGAAAGTCCATTTTTGGGCCATATCTCAAAAACGGTCATTTATACACCCCTAGCGATATCACTATTAGATTCTACGAAACGTATGGGTTTTGGAATATTTTTACTTTAATTTATGAGAAAGAACATATTATATTATATGTATAAGTATTATTTTTATTTGTCAACAATCCGTTAAATATATTATGTAGTCTAAAATGTTCTGTGACCTGGCAATTTATTTTTGTACATGAAAGGGGAAAAACATGCAGCTTCACATCCCGTGAAAAAATGTAAAGCTTTTGACCTTGAATGAAAAGAAAATTTCGCCTGTTGCGCTTTTTTTTCTGGATACCTTGCCTTCCTAAAGTTTTGGTTCACGAGCCGTTACTGGTTTTAGAATCCTCTGAAAAATGTCCCGGTTTTGCAATTTATAAATTTGGTCACCCTAGTTGTGTCACTGTGATGAACATCCTGCGATCAGGCTGGCGTCTTCCAGGATACCGTTCGGCATACAGAGCTGCTGCTAAAACCGCGTTTTGTCCCACTTTACCATAAATCAACAACATATCCACTAATTCAGAATTAGAATACATTTTTTTAACAAGAGCACAGCAAAAATCAATTGTCACTAGCACTTCCGAGAATAATGAAATATTTTATGTACCTATTACACAATTATTTTCGGTGCAAATGGTATTTAATTTACTTATTAAGAATCATTTAATTTAATTATTAATAATACAACTAATTTTGAATGTATTTTGGATAAACATATTTTTAATAAAATATGAATTAAAACAGCAGTAAAAAAAAAAGTTTCCATAAGAAAAGTCGAATTTTCGTTTTTCGAATTTTAAAAAAATTCTTTCAGTTTCGTAATCTACACATGTCATACTACTCACCCTTAAATTTATGACATTAAGTTCGTTTCTATCCTGTATATACAGAGTGTAAATGAAATAAGTGCATTAAATTTAACCAGTAATGTAACTCGACGAGAGCAACAATATTTCTTAATAACTTTTTTTCTAAGTCTTTTAGATTTTGAGTTAAAATTCTTTAAAGAATTGCTGCATATTTCGTTACCCGCCCATGGAGAACAAATGGCTGCTGCCGTATTCAAGTAGGATACAAACAGCTCAAAAATTGTCGGTTATCGGTTTCACTCCAGTCACAGTAATTAATAAACGAATCAACGGAGATAACATTTATTATTAATTAATTCGTAATAGTACAGTTTTTAAAATAAACAAATTTAAATTTTGAATAACAAAATTATAAAGCTGTGTATTAAACCAGGCTTTTAATCACCTGTGAATAGAGGATGACAAGGAGGAACGAGGGGTAAGAGGTGTCGATGAAAAGCAAAGGCATAGTTAGGTTATGAGATGATTATTTATCGTCAACAAATCATAATAGTTTAAATACGTTATTAAAAAAATGTAAGTACAAACTTTTATCCATTTAAACGAGGTACATGAGTACCAATAATTAGTCGTCCATTTATTATTCCCGCTCAAACATTTTTTAATGAAAATTTTTACAGCATTTTCGTCTGTTGATATGTGTATTGTGCATAATAAATACACCTTCCCAAATAAATTCAGTCTCATTAATGAATATTATGAGCTATTCCCAAAATCGAAGTCTGCTGAAAACATTGATCTTTTTGCACATGATATGGATACAACTGTTGCTTTATTTATAATTGTCATATGTGACACTTCGTATTGTGGTAAAGATGTACAAGATTAACAAATGTGCGAATATTAGGAACAGTTTGATTTGGAAACGCTCCGTCTAAATGCGTTGGCAACTCTATAACACTGTCTTTATATCAACCACAAATTAAAATGTAGTAAAGATACGAATAAATAAATAAACTATAGGTAAGTAATTACAATGTTACAATGTCTGTGTACTCGCTATTTGTAAACGTAAGCATTTTGACAGAATTTTACCTGTTAAACAAGTTTATTACTAATGTCAAAATTTAATTGCAATAACTGACAGGATTGTCAATTGCTAAAACAAAATTTTTCAGAGCTATTGCTACTGCATTCAATTATTAGAAAAATATCTGGAACGACTCGTCAATTTACGGGGTGGTAAAAATGCTAAAAAAATATGCAATTTCGAGAAAAAGTTATTAAGAAATATTGTTGCTCTCGACGAGTTACATTACTGGTTTAATTTAATGCACTTATTTCATTTACACCCTGTATATATATATATATATATATATATATATATATATATATATATATATATATATATATATATATATATATATATATATATATATATATATATATATATATATAAATGAAGGTTAAAGAAAGAGATGCAGAATGTCAAATTTTTTTAATTATGTGGCGATCGATTTCTATATATATATATATATATATATATATATATATATATATGTGTGTGTGTGTGAATGTGTGCGTGCGTGTGTGTATGCGTGTGTGCATGAGTGTGTGACAGATATCATTTCCTTGACAGTTAATTGGTATTTGTGTGATTTATTTCGGGAAAACGTCCACTTCACTAACCACAATACGTATGGATCATATGATAGATAGAGAAATACATTGTGGAACCAAAATGGCACTAATAATAGTAGACACTGAATAAAAATTTAAACCCTGTATATATATATATATATATATATATATATATATATATATATATATATATATATATATATATATATATATATATATATATATATATATATATATATCGGTTCGGTGTCTTTCACATGGGCCCTTCCGGCCTACGAACATCTTCGATATTGAACGAACATGTAATTCCATGCAAAGTTTATTAAAACTTAAATAGAACAATTGTTATTACAAATTAGGGTAATATGTTTTGTTTAATTGAAAGGGTAATGTTCAAACTTAACTGAATGATAGAGCTTAAATAGCTAACTTTTCTTAATTAAGATAATGGCGGCGAAATGAACTGCTTAAAATTATAGTTCTTATTTGCTGTGGCAATAAGGTTCACTATGAAAGATGTGTTTACCGGTAGGACAGTAGTTTAAATGAAGCGTGCCGCATATGACGTAATTACTGAACTACCGTACTTCTTACATCTAGTTCGTAAGCTATATGATCTAAGGTCGTAATAGACCTTTTCAATTTAACGGCAATCTCTTTCTATCGCTGCAAATAGTAAGAAAATGGCGCGAACAACTGTTGGGCTGTCAAACGAAACGTCAAAAATATTGCAGTCATTAAAATACTTGTATTCTCGGTGAAAATTTGTATCGTTAGACACAGGGCCGGATCCAGATAGTGCGGGGCCCGATTGGATATTTTTCGCAGGGCCCCTCAAAATACATAATATATGCTTATATGTATAAATAAAATAAGTAAAATATGTAAATAAATACGAATTCTTTTATTTTAACAAATATTATATTATGATATTATTAAAAGAGTACAATAAAGTGGCAATTTTTTATTATTAATTTTAGACCATTAGTTTAAATAACAAATTTGGATGGAAGATAAATGCCACTTTTTTGTGTGAAAAGATATAGAATTCTACTTCCGGTTTTGTCGGAACGGAAATTATATATGTTTTTATATTTTTTTTAAATTGAAAAGGTTTATTCCCGCGTTTTTGTAAAAATGTAAATATTGTTATGTATCGTTTTCTTTTATAATTTATTGAGTTACGTTGTGATATTTATAATAATTTTTTTACTTATTTCAACCTAAAAGACATGTGAATTATTTCTTTGTGTTTGCAACACCCTTATTACCACCCGTCATGCCGGAGGTAAGGGAGGTAATGTAATCGTGACAAAAATTCGATGGTGAGTTTTCAGTAAATAAGCACGAATTAGGGTCCCCACAACACGTTTTCACTATTTGTACGATGCTGTCTGTGTGTGTGTGACGATTTTTTCGTCCACTATACCTAACTCTTATATCAAACTTCCAATTTCCGTATTTAAGCTTTCTGCATTCATATAACGAGTTGATTAGATTTTGGGTACACTTGAATAAATAGAAGTGATACTTCACTTGAAGCCCATTACAGTTTTTAACAAAAAACTATATTAAAATATAATCCAAAACTTTTTATTTTTAGTATTTAAGATTTTATATCATGGGAAACAACATATTTGATTTTGGCTAAAATTAATCAACCAGAAGTGATAGTTTACTTGAAGTCCTGAATAGATTTTCGTGAAAAATATATTATGATATTTCCAAAACTTTTAAAATTCAGTATTTAAGACTTTTATATGAAAGGGAACAACATATTAGATTTTGGCTAAAATTGAGAAACCGGAAATGATACTTTATTTGAAGCTCCGAAAATATTTTCGCGAAAAATATATTGATATAATCCAGAACTTTTCAACTTTTGTTTTTAAGACTTTTATATTAATGAGAATGATATATTAGATTTTTTTCTAAGATTGATAAACCGGAAGTAGTACTTTACAGAATGCTATAAATAAATTTTCTTGAAAAAATATATTAAAACATGATCCAAAACTTATCAAATTTGGTATTTAAAACTCGTGTATAATTTGAAACAACTTATTATATTTTGACTATACTTATATGTTAAATCGGAAGTGGTACTTAATTTGGAGCTCTTAACAGAATTTCGAGGAAAAACATAATAAAATATAATCCAAAATTTCGTATTACAGATTTTTCTATTTATTGGAACAACAAATTAGATTTTGTTTACAAACGATCAATCGGAAGTGATATTTTATTTAAAGCTTACTGTTGTTTTAAACATGGAATTGATGGGAAGTTATGTGCTGGCCACATCAGATTTCTTTAAATTATATTCCTTTTAGCAGATTGAATATACTTTAAGGTTAGTAGATCGATCAAGAGATGGCATTGCAAACGGTTTTTAACAAATCATAGTTGAAAGTCAAACGTCAACTGTGTAGTGTTAGGTTTGTTGTGTACATTTTCTGTTAACCTTATTTGTAACCACTACAAATTATTACTATATAAATAAATATTGTGTAGATGATATTTAGTGAAAGTGATTAAACATGCGTTCCGTGATTGATTTGTGCTTTATGTGCTCCAATGAAAACAAATGCAACATTGTGAACAACAAAATTGTTGCCCAAGTAGAATATCTTTTGCCGGAAATTGTAAGTAACTTTTTACATTTTACTTTTCTTTAAAGCTATTGACTAATGGCCGGTTACATCAATATCAAACATAATTTAAACATTAAACTTGGCTCTAATTGAGAAAAATACATTTAGGCGAAAATGTAAACTTTGTAGTTTTTTATTTTTGCAAATATCCAAATCTGAAATAATACTGGATTTTAATTTGCTTAATTTTTTATCACCATTAGTTTTTGAGTTATGATGTCAATGTTTACATTTTTATATGGGCGCCATATTGGGAAGTTGCACCATTAAAAAGAGAATTTTTTTAGCTTTCCAACCATGTGTTGTCTATTTTCATTAGTTTCAAACACCGAAAATACAATTTCTAAATTTATAGGTTAAAAACAATGATTGTTGCAATGAAACAAATGAAATCATCAATCAGGAATTATAATTTGTTGAATTATAAGTTTATAATAATATTCTTTAATATTTCTAAATACGTAGCATTGAAACATTTTTTTTTAAATTCCGTTATAAATGTCATTGCCTACTATGATGTCCAAATAAAAATATTTAAGAACTAATTAAAGAAATTATCAATGAAAATAATCAAATTGTTATTTCTAATTCTGTATTTCGATTGTTTCATTGCAACAACCATTGTTATTAACCTATAAATTTAGGAATTGTTGTATTTTTGGTGTTTGAAACAAATTAAAATATTTTTATTTTTTATTTTATTTAAAGTTGAGGCTATACAACAGGACGAGTCCCAATGACAGTACAGCACATTACAATGTAAATACAAACAGAAAATAATTTTTCATCAGACAAACCTACTTAAATAATACAGTGAAATTTTATGAAAAAGAGAGATATTGATTATGACATATGAGTAAAATAATTATTTCTTATAAACGACTTAAACGTGTATAATGAGCAATGGAAAATATCAGGTGAATTGTTGAGAGAGAAGAAATTATTATATTTACACAATATTCTGTTTAGAGGAGAGAACATAGCTGAGTTAGTTTTATAATTCCTTAAAGAAAATAGATCACATGAACGTGTAGAATGAGAAGGTATTCGAAAAGAAATTTTGTTCAAAAGGGTAGAACTGCTGATATTATTATTTACAATTTTATACAGAAATGTCATATCTATCAAGTCTCTACGCTTTTGTAAAGGGACGAAGTTTAACGAGTTATTTGGAAATTTCCAATTTAAATAAGAGATAAATTTCTTTTGAATACCCTCTATTCTATTAATATACATTAGATAATGGGGAGACCAACATACAGCAGCAAATTCAAGTTGAAATCGAACTAATGTGTAATATAAATGAACTAGCGTTTTAAACCTTTTAAAATGAGTACCAATTCTTAAAATGAATCCTAGCATTCTATAAGCCTTTTTGACAATGCAATCAATATGGATATCGTAAATAAGTTTATTGTCTAGAGTAACACCAAGATCTTTGATATGAGATACACGATTTATATATTTTCCATCTAAATGATAATCAAATTTAACCACATTCCTATTTCGCGTGAAAGGTATAATAGAACATTTATTGAAATTAAGTAATAAATTATTATTTTGTAAATAGCTATTTAGCCTGTCAAGATCGGCTTGAAGGGCTAAACAATCAGATGTTGATTTTACTGTTGTATACAACTTAAGATCGTCAGCGTACATTATAAATTTTGAATTATTGAAACAATTTTTAATGTCGTTAATAAAAATGTTAAAAAGGAGAAATCCTAAATGGGCTCCTTGTGGGACTCCAAAGGTTACTGGAAAATAATCTGAAGCGAATCCATTAATAGTAACACTCTGTTGCCTGTTACTGAGGTATGATTTAAACCACTAAAGCACATTACCATGTACACCATACTTCTCTAGTTTATAAATTAAAATGGAGTGGTTAATTTTGTCGAAAGGTTTGCTGAAGTCGGTGTACACAGCATCTACTTGATTTTTGGAATCCATAGAGTGGAGAATAAAATCAGTATATTCTACAAGATTCGAATCAACAGATCGTCCACTATAGAAACCATGTTGTTCAACATTTATGATTTCTTTGAATGCAGCAAATAAATACTTATAATTTAGTTTTTCAAAAATCTTTTCAAATATACATAGTTTCGATATTGGACGATAGCTGTCGACCGAATTTTTATTGCCAGATTTGAATACAGGCACGATAAGGGCTCTTTTCCAGATATTAGGACAGTGACCTTCTGTGAGCGAATTAATAAAAATTATTGTTAATGGGCATCATAAAGACGTAGCACAATGTTTAACGAAATAACTAGGAATCCCATCAGAACCAGCCCCTTTGTTAACATCAAGGGATGACATTAAATCATGTACCTCATTTTCTTCCACATGTAAGTTACAGAGATCTATATTCGTGTCACAGTACTCTTCCGCGTAATTTCCAACGAAATTAGTTTTGTCCAAAAAAACTGATTGGAAATATTTTGCGAACATATTGCATATATCATTACCTACCGTTACTAGAGCTGGTATCATTGTAACTTATGTTAGAAGGTATGTTCTGTTTTTTAACTGAGGATACAAAAGACCAAAACTTTTTTACGTTGTTGGGGATTTCTTGTTCAACATTATTAATATAGTTTGCATAACAAATTTGTGTTAAGTTTTTCACCTTGGTTCTGAGTGCAGAGAATTCTAAATAATCAGAAACATTATTAAAACGTTTAAATTTGCGATGCAATTTATGTTTTTCTTTCAGTTAATCAGGTCAACATTGTACCAACAAGGATAAGATCTTTTAGAAGAGCGTTTTTTAGGGACAAACATATTGATAGCAACACGCAGTATGTCGTAAAATTTATTTAGTGAATCCTCAGTATTTAACATGGATAATTCATGCGACCAGTCAATAGACAACAGATGATTATTTAATGCATTAAAATCAGTGTTTTTAAACAAATGTAATTCCATATTATTAAAATTTAATACCGGTACATATTCACATTTATAATGTAGTAGTAATGGAGGATGGTGCGAATCGACTTTATTCAAAGGACTGTGACACGGGCTTAGTTTAACATGTTCAGGATCAACATTGGACAAAATTAAGTTTAAACATCGATTGTTACAATTAGTAATACCATTAAATTGCTTAAGGTTACAGTAAGACATAGTATCCATAAAATTTGAAGATGTAACATTATAAACATTTTTGGCATGATAATAATTTTGATTTTCATACCATTGTAGGAGGGGTAGATTGAAATCACCGCAAATTAGAAATTCATCATTTGGTGCAGAGTCTACTAATGCTGACAAATTATTCAAAAATATAATCATAGCCTCATTACAATTAGGAGGTATCTAGACACAGCAAATATGCAATTTAATAGATATAAGAAAAATAGTAACCCATACATCCTCACTGGAAGTAGACCATTCGGCTCTGTGTACAAATTTTAAATTGTTTTTTACACCTATAAGTACACCACCACCATCACTTTTATTAGAAGCGGTAGATTGTCTGTCCCGGCGAATAACGGAGTAATAATTGTCACTTAAGATTTCGTGGTCATAAACAGACGCGTTTAGAAACGTTTCAGTGAAGCATAAAATATCAATATCACACGCCGATGTATTTATTTTAATATCGTGAGTTTTTGACCTTAGACCTCGGACGTTCTGGTAATAAAGACTAAGACCCATGAGAAAAACGAAAAAAAAAAAATAATATAAAGTGTAACATTATCAAACTTAATTTAGGTTGTCTATATCAAGCTTAGATGAAATTTGTATAATTCTAGATAAATCTGTTTTGCGTACAAAAATCTTCGCATTTTTGGTCCAGATATATTTATAATTTTTTGGACGCAGTTCGTCGCGAGCAGTTTTAAATAAAAACATATTACTGCGCGTTAGGTGATCATTAACATAGATTTTTGCCTCAGATCCTTCGTATCCAAGAGTACTCGTAGTAATGTTTTTAGCTTTCACTGCGCTAATGAGAGCATCTTTCACACCGCGTGACACAAGTTTGACAACAATATTTTTAGGTCGAGAAGAGGTGTTTTTATTGAAGTGGGGCACACGGTGCGCAGCATCGATATCGCTAAGATTAACATCCACATTAGCAGTTTTGGCTAAATTTACAATAATATTATTTATATTTTCTTGAGTTTTCTCTGGAATGGGAGGAAAAATAGTAGGAATGCAGTCTAAATTTGTTTATTATTTAGTCTGAGGCCAACGTTTCGCTGCCACTTACAGCTTCATCAGGGCAAGAGACTAAGGCGTTAAAAAATAATAAATAAAAATATATATATATATATATATCGCTCTTGGGAGCGGGACGGCATGATGTGCACAACCATTGATGATTGAGCTCTCCGGAATCTTCGACACACGAATAGACAAATTATACATGTTGGAGAGCTAAAAAAAATATATTTTCAATGGTGCAACTTTCCAATATGGCGTCCATATACATATTTAAACTTCATCAAATCATAACTCGAAAACTAATAGTGATAAAAAAAGTTGAGCATCGCCATTCGAAAGAACATAAAAAGTGACTTAAAGATGAGCAAATTAAAATTCAGTATTATTACACATTTGGAAGATATTTGCAAAAATAAAAAACTGCAAAATTTACATGTTCGCCAATATCAAATGACCTATATATGTATTTTTTCTCAAATAACACAACACCATTAAAATGGCCCCCTTATGAGACTGTTGTCTAATTTAACCGATTTTGTATCTCTTATAGTTCTCGAGATCCCCATGTTGGAAAAGTTATCCTGGCCTGGACCCTCTGTATTGCTGTCAAAATTTTGATTAGCATTTTTTTTTTTTGTTTAAACCTAGCTTAATATTTATACCTTGTTGATGCAGCTGCATACGAAGTCATAAAAATATTAATTTCAAATACCGGGTGTCCCAAGAAAACCTTGATATAGGCGTTTAACATGGGAAACGTCCCGTCATACGTAAGGGAGGTAATTTTATCAGTCCATAAATTCGATAGTGAGAGTTTTCACTAAATAAGCAAGAATTAGGGTCCACACAACACGTTTTTAATATTTTTACGATGATGTCTGTCTGTGTGTGTGTGTGTGTGTCTGTCTGTCTGTCTGTCTGTCTGACTATCTGTCTGTCAGTCCTGTCTCTGTCTTCTGTGTGTGTGTGGTCTATCTGCGTGTCTGTCTGTGTGTCTGTCTATCTATCTATCTGTTTTTGTCTGTGTCTGATTGTCTGTGTCTGTCTGTCTGTGTCTGTCTGTCTGTGTCTGTCTGTCTGTGTCTGTCTGTCTGTGTCTGTCTGTCTGTGTCTGTCTGTCTGTGTCTGTCTGTGTCTG
>OY720450.1:46489973-46559973 GCA_963082715.1 Harpalus rubripes | reverse complement strand
TTTTGGACCGATTACATTACCTCCTTTACCTAAAATAATTTGTTTCAATAATAAGTTTTTTTATATCAGATATCTGGTTTAGATACACATACGTTAAATTGAAAATCCGATGTGGCCAACACAACACCTCCCGCCATTTAATTTTTATTAATTTAAGTATATAGGTACGAGTACTTGCATATTTACCAAAGCTGGAAACCATATTTAGTTCTTTTCCATATAACTATTCTTCAATTTACTATTTTTTTTAAACTTTACCACTATTAAGGAGATGCACAAATATTTGATAAAATTTTTAAATAAACATTGTATAGTGCTTTGTATTTGTCTTTTACACACTTCAAAGTAAAATTTATCTTTTAAAAATTTCCGTTCGTTTTTTTCCTCCTATTTTAGTCACTGACTCTCACTGGACTTGTCAAATTAAGTAATAAATCAGGTGTATTTCGCTAAATTTCTAGTGCGCATATGCGGTATACTCAAAGTTTACATAGTTTACGCTTTGTCTTCATTTGACATCATTCTTTACATTGTTTTCGCATAGTAGTTATACGCATGTAAGTAATCTATCATAGTTTACGCGTAAACGTACAATCCTGATAATGATTTGACAACATTACCATAGCAACAACTTATAATGCCCGCACGGGTATTATACTCTACATGGTATCCATGACATTAATAAACAATAATGTACTAGTAAGACAAATATTATTAGAGATACCTTGAAATACTTCGAAAACAGGAAATAAAACGAGTATTTTAAGGTAAAGCGATCATTGGCTTCATACTAGACTTATTTAGTGAATAGCATATCGATTGTTAGAGGTGATTTGAGTAGATAGAAAAAAAATTAAATATTCTTTATGAGCATATTTTCACAATGAAATTCTATGTTTCAGACAATAATAAAATTGAGGCTTCCGCTGTGCTTCTGTTCCATTTGCAAAGAGAATCTTCAATTGTTTAGTACATTTAAGAAAAACTGTGTGGAGAACAGCTTACGTCTGGAAGCGAGGATCATGGAGGTGCAGGACAATACAGACGTGGCAGAGAAGTGTACGTTTTCTGAAACAAATATTAATAAAATGGACGAAACTTGTATTAAAGAGGAAATGTTAGATGAGAGTGATAATATGGTAAAATATTCATTAGTAGACGAAATTGCAATTAAAGGTGACACGCTACCAGAAAATCCCTCCGGCCATGAATTAGACGACTTACTAGAACAAATAATGAAGGAGGAAAACGCACCCCAAACAGACACTAATCTACATGAAGACAGCAGTGTTGACATTGATGACGAAGATGACCAGAATTCTGACCCTGAGGATGTAGTTTCTGTTTAAAAAATTAACTCTAATGAAAATATTTTAGTAACAAATTGTGCAGGCCGTGATATTTATACTTGTTTAATTTGTAAGAAGGATTTTAAACATTTAACGTATTTAAAACGTAGACATATGAAAATTCATATTGGTAAAAAAAAATTTCAATGTAACGAATGTAAAAAATCGTTTTTACATAAATCAAACTTAGTCGTACATATGAAAGTTCACACGGGAGTAAAAGAATTTCAGTGTAATGAATGTAAAAACTGGTTTGTACATAAATTAAGCTTATTCAGACATGAAAATGCACACTGATGTAAAAGATTTTTGATGCAATGAGTGCAAAAAATATTTCACGCGAAAACAAAGCCTAGTCGCACATATGAAAGTGCACACTGGAATAAAAGAATTTCAGTGTAAAGAATGTAAAAAATGGCTTTCACGAAAATCATACTTGGTCTCACACATGAAACAACACACTGGAGTAAAAGATTATCAGTATAATGAATGTAAAAAATGGTTTACAGAAAATCATACTTGATCTCACACATTCAAAAACACCACGGAAGTAAAAGATTATTAGTGTAACGAATGTAAAAGATGCTACTTAGAAAAATCAGCGTGTCCCACGGATGCAAAAGATTATCAGTGTAATGAATTTAAAATATGGTTTTCAGAAAAATCACCTTTAAGGCTGGTTCTTCTATCTCTTGGTAAAGTGTCAGGTAAATTAAAAATAAAGATAAAATAAAAATCGCATCAATATTATTGCGTAAATTATCAAAATTATACACATGCCATGCGATATTTTTATTTTACCTGGCAGTTAAATTAACCGACACTTTACCAGGAGATTAAGTACTGGTCCTTAGTCAAACATGATATAACACACTGGTGTAAAAGATTATCAGTGTAATGAATGTAAAAAATGGTTTACAGAAAAATCACCCTTAGATATATGTTAAAACACTGGTGTAAAAGATTTTCAGTGTAATGAAAGTAAAGAATGATTTTTACGAATATCAAGCTTAGTGAGACATGAAGAAACAATGGGAGAGAAAATTAAAATTTACTGTAACATATTTACATAAAAAATATAAAATATTACAAAAAACAAAAATAACAAACATATAACACGGTATTACGTAGTCAGATATTGACGACCAATAAATTGCCCTACACAGAATGTCCCAGGACGAGCTTACGCTATCGTTTTTTAAAAGCTACTACATATACTATTTTGTTATTTGGTATCTAAGGGTTTTCCGATATGCTCGTTTCAGCTAAAATATTTTCAAAACAGTAGCACTTTCGGTTTGACCGGAAGTAGACCCTAACTTTCTTATTTTAAATGGAATGCTATATTTTTATTTTACCATTGAATTCAGCAGAAAATTTTACATATGAAACATTAAAAAAATTACTCAAAATCAACTACGTCCGGCGTAATTACACTTTTTTGATTTTTTCACTAATAACGGCCACTTTTCTATTACTCTATATCTCGAAAATAAAAACGAATTTCTATAATCTGTTTCTTCTTCTTTGTTTTTCAGTAATAAATTAATAATCAACAAATTTTTGAAAATTGTCATTTCTACGTGAACGTAAAGTTGAAGTTCATAAAATTCAAAAAACTCATTTTTTTTAAATGGAACTCCCATTTTTTATTTAAATGAATTCTTTAAATATAAGGGTAGTTTGTGTAGCATGTTCTATGTTGAAAGTTGATAGATTTTTAGTAAAGCGGAAAATATTTTATTTGCTTTTATTTACATTAGTTATTAAATTTAATCGAAGTGGGCCATGGTGGAAAAAGATGAAAATTATGTTTAGTACCTATTTATTTTTTATTTTAATGAATTTTTATGAATTACTATCATATTATATGCAAAATAAGAAATAAACAGAAATAGAAAATATAATATAAAGCTAAAACAAAATGTTCATATAGCCAATTAAACTAGATTTATAAACAAATACTAACGCATGCAATTTAAATATTTTCCATTTTACTAAAAATCTATTAACTTTCAACATAGGACATACTACACAAAGTACCTTTATTTTTAAACGAAATATTCATTTACATAAAAATGGAGTGTTCCATTAAAAAAATCTGATGTGGCCAGCACATAACCTCTCGCCAGATATTTTATCTGGTTGTACGCATAAAACAAAAAATATTTTTGAATACAAATACATACATTCATGTCTCACTACAAAATAATTCTCAGATATATTTGAAAAATCTATGGGATATTTTAATATAAATTATGTACAATACATACATTTTCTTTATATTCAATATCCTAAAATTTTCTTTTTCTACTTACCTTTTCTTTATATTCGTCATTTTTCACAAAATCCTTTTATATTCTTTTTTACGTATATTCTTTTGCGTTGTTGACTTTTTTTATTTTCATAATCTCCATAATGATGTACAAATATTTTTGACAGTGACATTTATGTGTCGATTACAAACATTTGAATTTCTTGCCTTGAAGTAGTTTGATCTGAGATTTTTTACATCAAATTATTTTATATGCATTTCTTTATCTCTAAATCTATAGAAGATGTAATAATAAATTTATATTTATCGAATAAAGAACTTAACATTGTTTAATATAAGTATTTACATAAATTTTCGAGAGATAATATTTAGATAATGTTTTTCTTGTAACTACTACTTCCGGTTGTCCAATTGTTACCAAAACTTAATCAACTCTTCCCATTATTGTTAGATTGAGGAATCCGTAGTTAAAATGTCTTATAGTATTTGAGAAATCGTGGATCCAACATACACACAAACACACACACACACAAACAAATACACAAACACACACACACGCACACACATACAAACACACACACACACACACACATACACACACACACACACACACACACACACACACACACACACACACACACACACACACACACACACACACACACACACACACACATAATCTACGTATAAGACTAAAATATACTGCTGGTGGGAGTGAGATTTGTGAGATTAACAATGCACAAATGCAGACAATATATATCTGCATACAGCTGCATTTATCTGTAAGAATAGCTCTGCGCAAGCTCCGGATTGCTTTGATTTTATTGGCGTAGAACTGGAAAGGAGAACCAGCGGGAGGGAAATTCTTACACTAACTGACAAGGATAGAGAATAATGTTTGTAGCAAACTCCTCTTAAGTAAAGATAGGGCATCAGCAGTATATTTTAGTTTTATAGGTATATTACACACAAACACACACACTCACACACATCATCGTAAAAATGTGATAATCGGATTCTAGGGACCTTAAAACGTGCTTATTCATTAAAATCTGGATATGCGATTTTTAACATGAATTCAATACCTCTCTTAGCGAGAGGTAAAAAGGAGTTTTTGAATTTTGAGAACTTCAATTTTACGTTTACATACAAATTATAATTTTCAAAAATTGTCGATTATTAATTTATATTATTGTAAATGAAAGCTACCTTATAAAACTGTTTTTACAGATTATAGAAATTTGTTTCCATTCTCGAGATATAAAGTGATAAATAAAATGGTCATTATTAGTGAAAAAATCAAAAAAGTTATATTACGCCCGAAGTGGTTGATCATGAGTATTTTTTTTTGTTTCATATGTAAATTTTTTGCTGAATTCAATGGTAAAATAAAAAATATAGCATTCTATTTAAAATGAAAAAGTTAGGGTCTACTTCCGGTTAAACCGGAAGTGCTACTTTGAAAATATTTTCGTTGAAACCGGCAGAAAACCCCTAGAAATTTGGTAATTTCGTAAAATGATATTCAATAGTTTTTAAAATAAAGCGTAAACTCGTCCTGGGACAACCTGTATAAACGATATTTAGCCAGACATATGAAACAACAGAGTGAAGTTAAAGAGTTTCAGCTGAATGTAAAAAATTACATTCTACATTATATACATTTTTATTTTTTTGTTGTGTAAGTATATATCTACAGAGTGATCAAAAATAACTGATTCAGTTGGCAATACAGTTCTGGGATTTTTTTATTCCACAGTTTATACAACACCACTGAATGCAGAAATACTATTTGGCATGTCATTTTTATAATAAATATAAATAGGTTATGTTAGAACAGGGGCTTAACAGCTAATAGGATTTTCAGTGATTGAAATACCTTACATTATTGCTCCGTAGTTAGTTAATATATGAAATAATATGTGGGTAAGGAAACAACGACCATTTTAATAAAAAATTGTGAATGTATTCAAATTTTAATTTTCAAATGTCATTGTCAATAGTGTCAACAACAGGAAATAAATTTTTATATGTCTTACCAATTTCAAGT
Organism: Harpalus rubripes; assembly: GCA_963082715.1. Lineage (NCBI taxonomy): Eukaryota > Metazoa > Arthropoda > Insecta > Coleoptera > Carabidae > Harpalus > Harpalus rubripes. The sequence goes on along the minus strand of OY720450.1, from coordinate 46,554,299 downwards.
TTTTTTTCATATTGCCAATTGAATCAGTTATTTTCGATCACTCTGTATTTATTGTCATTGGGCCTTGAATATTTTCATTTTACATATTAAATATATTACAAAAAACAAAATTCTAATATATTCTACATCCTTTTTTCACATTTGTCGTCTATTAGATCATATTACTATCTTAATGCGCATGCTCAAAATGAACCAATCATATGCATGGGAGTACAGCGAATTTGAACCCAATGTTATCTTATGGGAAACATATTATTATTTTATGTAGACGTAAATGAACGATAATTTTTTTCTTGCAAGTTTCATTTCAAGTTTAGCTACTGGGTTCTGCCCTTATAATATATAAATAATCAATAAAATAAACATTAAAATTTAAAAAATTTACGCCCTGTTTACTCTTCTGTCACTGACAGATAACCCCAATCTAATGTTTTGTTGTGATTCTTTTGTAAAATGCGAAATATATATTCGCGAATAAAATTAAGCCGTAGCCATCTAGTGCCAAAATAAGAACTATTTATTGTCGTACTTCACTGAAAATGCTATTTGGGCTAGTGTTATTTTATTTGGTTATTATTTGTGAACAGTAAGTCTTTGTTTTATTATTTCTATTTTACGTGTTCATTCGCTACTTCAATACATAGGTATTGACCAAAATCAGATTTTTTGAAGACTACATTCCAGTTTAAATCTGTTTCATCCTTAACCCGTTTTACACTTTCCTATTTAATGACTGAAAGTTTCCTAATTTTTTCCTCATTTACTCTATTTTCTACTTAAAATTCTTTGAAGAATTATTGGAATTTAAAAATTTAAATAATTCTCTTTATGAGAGGTGAAGATTATTTTCCAAGAACATTGTCATATTTATCTACAAATAAACAAATTTTGAAACGTCCATGCACAAAATTGAAATGATAACATTGAAATTTAATCTTCAAACTTATCAGTAAGTAAAATAAAAGCTGCCTAAATATTTTAATAATAGAATAAAACACTCTTGAAAACTTCGTTTTTAACATGTAAACAAGTACGTTTCAAAATGACAGTACGACAATCATCCGACATCTTGGTTGATAACAGCGCCGCCACCGGTGATTTTATTCACGAATATATATATATATATATATATATATATATATATATATATATATATATATATATATATATATATATATATATATATGTTAGGAATAATGTTAGTAAAGGAGAGGATTATAACAAATCAAACAAAACTGTTCCCTTTTAAATTATTATAATGAACCATTTCTCTGAACGTTTACAACTCAACTGACTACTAATTCTTCCTTTATTGATGACCAGCCGTGATCAATGACGTAACGATGTAGTTACGTTGGCATTTGCTTGGAGTAATTAATATACAGTTATTAGCAATTATAACAGTCATATCCTAACACGGCCATCCTGCAAACTGTGCGCCCTCGCACAGCTATCGTTAACAAAATTACAAAAAAAAAATTATTTAAAGTACATCCATCTAATTGTCCACACCCTCTGCAGAAATGAAGCGCTATGATGCTTCAACCAGCATTTATCCAAACAGTGGTTATTTAATCTCCACGACCATTTAAGGTTCAAACAATGGCTTTTTAAAGTTCAATACATTCGCCATTAAAGGCTCAAAACAAATAAATCAATTCAACTCGACGCTACCAGGACTCAAAACAAACAAATCAAATCAACTCGGCGCTACAGAGCTCAAAACAAACAAATCAAGTCAACTCGGCGCTACAGAGCTCAAAACAAACAAATCAAATCAACTCGGCGCTACAGAGCTCAAAATAAACAATTCAAATCAACTCGGCGCTACAGAGCTCAAAACAAACAAATCAAGTCAACTCGGCGCTACAGGGCTCAAAACAAACATCAAATCAACTCGGCGCTACAGAGCTCAAAACAAACAAATCAAATCAACTCGGCGCTACAGAGCTCAAAACAAACAAATCAAATCAACTCGGCGTTACAGAGCGCAAAACAAACAAATCAAATCAACTCGGCGCTACAGAGCTCAAAACAAACAAATCAAATCAACTCGGCGTTACAGAGCTCAAAACAAACAAATCAAGTCAACTCGGCGCTACAGAACTCAAAACAAACAAATCAAATCAACTCGGCGCTACAGAGCTCAAAATAAACAAATCAAATCAACTCGGCGCTACAGAGCTCAAAATAAACAAATCAAATCAACTCGACGCTAATTCTTCCTTTATTGGTGACCAGCCGTGATCAATGACGTAACGATGTAGTTACGTTGGCATTTGCTTGGAGTAATTAATGTACAGTTATTAGCAATTATAACAGTCATATCCTAACACGGCCATCCTGCAAACTGTGCGCCCTCGCACAGCTATCGTTAACAAAATTACAAAAAAAAATTATTTAAAGTACATCCATCTAATTGTCCACACCCTCTGCAGAAATGAAGCGCTATGATGCTTCAACCAGCATTTATCCAAACAGTGGTTATTTAATCTCCACGACCATTTAAGGTTCAAACAATGGCTTTTTAAAGTTCAATACATTCGCCATTAAAGGCTCAAAACAAATAAATCAATTCAACTCGACGCTACCAGGACTCAAAACAAACAAATCAAATCAACTCGGCGCTACAGAGCTCAAAACAAACAAATCAAGTCAACTCGGCGCTACAGAGCTCAAAACAAACAAATCAAATCAACTCGGCGCTACAGAGCTCAAAATAAACAATTCAAATCAACTCGGCGCTACAGAGCTCAAAACAAACAAATCAAGTCAACTCGGCGCTACAGGGCTCAAAACAAACATCAAATCAACTCGGCGCTACAGAGCTCAAAACAAACAAATCAAATCAACTCGGCGCTACAGAGCTCAAAACAAACAAATCAAATCAACTCGGCGTTACAGAGCGCAAAACAAACAAATCAAATCAACTCGGCGCTACAGAGCTCAAAACAAACAAATCAAATCAACTCGGCGTTACAGAGCTCAAAACAAACAAATCAAGTCAACTCGGCGCTACAGAACTCAAAACAAACAAATCAAATCAACTCGGCGCTACAGAGCTCAAAATAAACAAATCAAATCAACTCGGCGCTACAGAGCTCAAAATAAACAAATCAAATCAACTCGACGCTACAGAGCTCAAAACAAACAAATCAAATCAACTCGGCGCTACAGAGCTCAAAACAAACAAATCAAGTCAACTCGGCGCTACAGGGCTCAAAACAAACATCAAATCAACTCGGCGCTACAGAGCTCAAAACAAATCAAATCAACTCGGCGCTACAGAGCTCATAACAAACAAATCAAATCAACTCGGCGCTACAGAGCTCAAAACAAACAAATCAAATCAAGTCGGCGCTACAGAGCTCAAAACAAACAAATCAAATCAACTCGGCGCTACAGAGCTCAAAACAAACAAATCAAATCAACTCGGCGCTACAGAGCTCAAAACAAACAAATCAAATCAACTCGGCGTAAATCAAACATTTCAATTCAATTCGGCGTACAATCATTTCATTTAAACTCGGCGTACAATCATGTCATTTCAATTCAGCGTACAATCATTTCATTTCAACTCGGCATACAATCATATCATTTCAATTCGGCGTAAAACAAAACCTTCAATTCAACTCAATGGTGCAAAGGCTTAAAACAAATGCTCCTATTTAATCAAAGATGCGAAGACTTGAATAAATATTTCAATTAAATTACTTGTTCAGACCCAGGGCCTACTTCAATGTAGTACTATATTCGCACATAAATTTAATTAATATTCTGCACCAACTGAATCCAGCATTACAATAACCAAACTTGGAATATTTGTTTTTTTTTTACTGAGCTCATGTAATTCACCAGACTCTTTATTCTTCAATTATAAACCATATGGCATCCAATCTGCAGTTACGCGTAAAGCGCCATTGGCCTACAACAAAGCTTCATACAAAACGTTACTGGCTTTCAGCATGTTTTGATGTTAAGCGTTACTGACTTCTAATATTCAAACTAAAACTATCACCAAAGGTTTAGCTTCCTACAAATTTTTAGATTCATATCGCTAATATTTCCCACAACAAGGAACCATAAAATGATCAACACCATTTTGCCAAACTCTAGTAAAATCTGTTCCTGTGGGGCTTATGTGCTTGGACTTCCACCGGTTTCCCTCACCGAATTTTTGCTTGCATCCAGTAAAGCAAGTGAGTGGATTAAACCATAATCTAAAAAGAGTCGACGGCACTCAGCGGCCACGGGATGAGACTCACTCGAATATTCTGCTACTTGTCACCAACAAATAGGCTAGCCTTCAGACTACATATGATTATAAAACATGTTTCGCAGTCACATCCTAAAAAAAAATACTATATTTGTAAAAATATAAACCGCTCGTTCATCCTGACTTTAATTTCAGTTTTGATTAGATTCAAGTAAATTTTCTTAGGCCGTTATACTCGCAAATTTCCACGCTTAACGGCAACGGCTGTGTAATGAAACACGAGGCAGTATTTTTAAGTGTAAGCTAATGTCATTATTAATCATTATTATCTGCTTAGGAGTGCAAAATATGCTTGTTCAAGCAATGGACTCAATCTGCCATAGTCTCTTTAAATTTTATGTACCATTGGGTCAAACCTCCCAATCGTCAACTTCACTCCATTATTAAAATTTTCTCGCTTTACGAATTACAATTTTTATCAATATTTTTTTTTGTCACAAAATGTTTTTTTTTGTCTCAGTAAAGCATTGGACTGTGTTGATCACTCTCTTTTATTATCTAAGCTGGAAGAACTCGGTATTCGTGGGGTTTCCCTCTCATAGATTGTCAGCTTTTTAAATAATAGACCAATACGTTGCTTCTAAGCACAGTGATCAATTCTCTAAGAATCAAACTATAAAGTCACAAGTACTACATTACCGTGGATCTACCGTAAGGTACTATCCTAGCATCCATTTTATTCATAATTTATGTTAATGATTAAACTACTTCTTCAACGAACGACTGTCTTCTGATTCCATATGCAGATGACAATAGTCTAATTGCGTCGGGTAAAGATACTATTATATAACTCATAAGTGTAATACGGACGTTAATTGTTATTGTGTGCTTCTGTGGCTCCCCGCAAGCTTTTTATCTGTCAAAAAAGAATTGTCTGCTGTTTGGCTGGAGTATGTTTCAATGCCGCACAACCCTCAAAAAAACCGTACATTTTAACGGTAATAGACAATTCCACTTTGGAACCCTGCATCCATGTTTACAAAAACAAAGGCTCCCCCAGTCCAGTTCCCGACAAACATGCCTACAACACAAGAGACTAGTTCCATGTCCTGAATACCAAGCCAAATGTAACCAAAAACAGCCCAGAAAAAATAAACCTCCCCAATAAATTAAAGTTGACAAAAACATTAACTTTTCCAAAAAAAAAAAAAAAATCTTTTCTTTTAAAATTCAGTCCTTACAGTATTGGAGAATATGTGAACTTTCAACTCATACAATGATATCCATATTCCCCGCTTATGTATGCATCCATATAATATTCTTGACTTATTCCATACACATTGTAGTATCAACGGCAACAAATTGATCATCATTACTACCACTATTATGTTTGTATTTCCAAGTGTAAATTCCGTCTTTGTGTCCTGTGTTTCCTTTTTATCTAAAATTACTGGAATCTACAAATCAGTGCTAAGAAAACAAATTTATAAAAAATATTGTTACAACAAATCCAGCCAATCTTTACATAATGAACCATTAGAATGCAATGAGGAATTTTACTGTTCAGGTAGCATCATAACCACAGACGCAGGGGCTAAAATAAATATAATTAGTACAATAACAAAAAAATATATAAAAAACAAGCACTTCGTATAATGAAAATCAAAAATGTTCAAACTGTTCTCCTCCTCATATACGCCTGTAAAACATGCAAGGTCACCATAATATTTCCTAAACTAACACAGTTAAAAATTTGAAAATTTATATCTGTTCAGACGCAGTGCAAATAGGAAGCTGGGGCCTAATGAGTTCCACTCTCAAATAATAACTCGAAGGACCAATGATGCGTGAGAGTCCTGATTCCCAAAAGCTGGTGATGAAAACTTCTGATGCGCCTGCTGGAGATGGTGAATTGTAGAATTGCGCTGGTTCAATGACGTGTCAGTTGTGTTGGACAGTAGCGATGCGGTGCGGCGGCGATTTCTACATGAGAAAGCGAGTGCGAACGTATAGTGTGTGATGATGACTGTTTAGAATTAATGGAGTGGTAAAGCGAAGAGAAAATAAATACGAGGAGGAAGGGAATAAGGTAAAACAATCTTCGCCTGCTGGAGCGATCAACAGGACTCACACAAGACAGTAGCTCTTTATGGAAAGATAGGATAAATACACAACGGCCCAAATAGTCGATTAGGATAGCGAAGCTAAAATGTAAACTCTTATTCCTAAGAACAGCACAGGAGATTAAGTAAAAACCAGATGAATCGACCAACAGTTGTGTATCAGAACTAGAAGTTATATAATAGCAGTGAAACTATTGTAAAACATGCGACTGTGATGCTAAATAAAGATTAAGTACATAAAATATGAAATAGTGTGCTCGTAACATGTAAACCTACCTTTATGGTATGCGAATGTAAACAAAGCTTGAAGTACGCGTGTAAACCAAGCATTAGATGCGAGTGTAAACAAATGTGATGTGCGCTGACCAATATGGGAACTATACCCTAATATATAAATAATAATGACCCAGAAATAAATGAAATATATTAACTAATAACTGTACTTAACTATCTTAATCTCAACCCAAGTAAACGAGTAAATGTTAAACCCAAGTGAAATTAAATAACTAATGTTCAGCGTTGAACTATGAGCAAATAACTACATTAAAAGTAGTGCTAAACTAGGAACAAATAAAGCAGAGGAAACCAAACGTAGTACCAAAAAATTATATAGTGAAAAAGGAGTACAAAAGTGTTAAATACACTTACAGTAGAAGGACACTCAAAACTGTCAAAAACTAACATAAACTGTGGTGCTTATGAAAAACTATGTGCAGAAAATACAGAGTATAATGAACTGCAATTACAAATAAGATATAAAAGTATAACAGAAATATAGTGCACTTTATGCACTTAAAGCACGACTAAATGGTCAGATTAATATTGAAACGCAGTCTAGTATTGTTACATGTCGATTTCTCTTACGCCTACATCTCAGTCAACCTTGATGACGTCCCCGCGTTGCGGTCGTCTTCGTCATCCTAACCCACTCAGCTAGTTCATTCTCAAGGCCAGGTGAACGACCTCCACCGACGCTTGTGCAAAGATTTAACGTGTTTATTGGTAAAGGATTGCAAAATCTTCATTTTTCAAGTCTTCTTCGTTAGCAGCCCGTGGAGTTGCACGTACAATTTTGGTGTCGTTGAAGTTACCGTTTTTATCGTTTTTCGAAATATTATCCTCGTGTGAGGGAATTTTTGTACGGCAACTGAGTGGTTCCTCCGTGTATTCGGGATTTAATACACACAGTCCTGCAACTGAATTTACTTTTAAAGCCGCATAACAACTTAGGTGAGTTTGCACAATGTGATTCACTTACCGTTCTCTTATATTTTCGTCGCCTCGATTTCTAACAGTAATCGTTCTTTTTAGGCTTTTTTCTTTTAGTTTTATTTTTCGTCTACGTTCTCAAGTTACGTATTTTTACGTTTACGTGTACACTTATCGACTTTATTCTCACTACGTTTATCGTGACGTCACCCCATCGATTGTGACTTTACATATCGATCACGAGCTGTACATCACGTATCGAACGTCAAGGTTGATTGTTCAGCATTTGTTGATGAAATACCTGTGCTGTTTGACACCTACGACTGATTATCTGGAAGCTACCACCACTATTCGCCATCACAGTTTCCTGTACTTGCGGGAAACCCTCCTGGTCCACCGATTTGGCTATCTGCACACACCTCGTCTGGAATTGGAGCTTTTGGTGTCATCTGCCGCCTCCAAACTTACAGCCAGCCGTGTCAGCCCAGCGCCAGCGACCAGATAAGATTCTTTTCACTTTATTACTCCATGTTATTCATTGGGACAACGGCTTCCCTGTTGTTCAACTCATTTACATCAAACGTACTGTCATATTTCATAACCTGCATTCATGTGTATTATGTAATGTCAAAATCGACTACTTATATTAGTTGTACTTACGCTTTATATAATTGTTCAACGTACGCCCTTGTTTACCAAGCCGATTCGCGGGCGACTTGTATATTTAATTCACTTGTAAACTGGATTACGAATCTGCGAACGACTTCGATTAGGTTAGAATACCGTTCAAGTTGTTTATTTACTGCGATTGACGCGCATATCTTTGGCCAACGACGCGCACATCATCGCCCGCGCCGTTTTGAAATAGTAGTTACTTTTTGTCAAGGCCAACTGCTCGCAGGCACGCACGATTCAGTATTGTTTGGTTATTAAAATTATTTTAATGTTCCCGCGAACCGGGCTTAAGGGGTTTTTGGTTGTAAGAGTACGGCTATTAAATATTCGTTCTATTTTACGTACCGAGTTTATGTTCGAAGCATATTCCCCTATTATCATTACCGTTAACATCACTATATTTCCTTTTTGCCGCATTTTCCCAGCTCCGTGCCGTGTGTCAAAACACGTCCGGTTGAGAGGGGCTGAATTTTATTTCGACTGGCGCCCTCTCCCTCTTCTTTGTGTAAAACTCACCCCTAATCTACCACTGAGTTACGCCGCTCTCACCATTACTTTCACGGGTTTAAAATCTGGGCATAGTAGAAAGATTTTTCGTATCGTCCATAAATTAACGTTGTCGCCCAGCTTTATAGTTTTTGTACTTTTATATTTTTGTCGTTTACCACAATTATTATTCACTCAGGATAAAAAGTGGGTAATAAAAAGTGGCGCCCAACGTGGGGCCGATTTTCTTTGTTTTTACCAAACGTCAAGGGCCTTGTTATATCCAACGTGGACTTTCCCTTAAGGATTTTTTTTTGTTAATAGGGTGTTCTGCCAACAAACATTTAGTGTCATTTCGTTATCGTATCGGAGAATAAAAACAGTTTCGATTTTTGGATAGTTTATTTCGCTTTAGTTTCGGATAATTTTAGGACGGTTTAGAATACTTTTAGGTATAGTTTTGGTTTTAGGATTAGTTGGTTAGTTATTTATTGTTTTCGGGAATTATATTTGAAGTTACGATCATGGACGGAAAATATTAGATTAACAGGTTGTCGAACGATGAACTGACATATGAAGTTAAGATTAAAGGCATTACTGAAGCAGAAAGTTCTTGCGACCAAATGAGGAAATCTTTACGTAGTGTTCTCAAAATAGAACACAATGCTTCGTTTACACGACCTAAATACCCTTTTAAGTTTGAACAAGATGTGATCGCTCTGGAAGAGAAAATGAATGAGATTAGTAAAATAATACGAGAATTTGCAGGATTAAAGTCATCACCGGAATATCGAAAGATTATTACGAAAATTGCGCATGCCGTCGGTCGTGTTAATAATAGCGAACCTTTATCTGATGAAGAGTTGAAAACGAGTGCTAAAACATTTAAGAGAAATTCTACCGCTATTGACGAGACTAATTTTCTTAACACGATTCGAGAACATAAAGATTCCGCATCTTCGAGCTCGGATACAAATTCGGATCCCCCTCCAGCTCGAATGACGATAAAATCGGTACTCGTATCCAAATGGGGTTTTAAATTCTCGGGCGACACAAGACAAATGTCGGTGAACGCTTTCGTTGAAAGAGTCGACGAATTACGGGTTGCAAGAAATGTATCACGTGACGAGCTGCTGCATACCGCTGTCGACCTGCTGGAAGGAACAGCGTTAAAGTGGTATAGGGCTAATAAGCAGACCTTTACCTCCTGGAATGAGTTGATAGAAGGCTTACGGGAAGAATTCCAGCCTATTGACTATGAGGAGAAGCTAGTAGATGAGATTAAGAGACGTACCCAAGGGCCTCGTGAACCCATAGGGATTTACATTGCAGCAATGACGACACTGTTCTCACGTCTACGAGCGAAACTCTCCGAGAAGCAGAAGCTACGAATACTGCTGCGGAATATCGCACCCTTCTACCAAACTCAGCTTGGCCTTATTGACGTCGAATCCGTACCGCACCTGCTACAGTTATGTCGCAAATTAGAAGCAAGAAAAGTGTCAGTTGAAGCCTACGTACCTCCACCTCGCCGTGGACAATCTTACGAGCCAGACCTAGCGTACGTATATGCGGACAGTGAACATCAAGCTGCTCCTATCGATTCTCGTCCCGAAAATCCTCGAAATCAAGACACACAGAAAGCCACGCCTAATCCACACTCACGTAAGTGTTGGAACTGCGATCAGCCAGGACACCGCGCTGCAGGCTGTGATTTAAGACAGCGTAAAATGTATTGTTACCGATGCGGAAAAGTAAATTTCACGGTGAATACCTGTCCTACGTGTTCGGGAAACGCGAACAAGCCGCGGAAGTGAGTCGTTTCTCGCGGCATCTTGATTTCAAATCGACTCCAGTTAATCACGTCCTTGATTTTATTATCGCTCACGCGAAGGATGATGAACGTTTTTATTTAAATGTCCATATTTATGATGAACCGTTTCTCGGTCTGTTAGATTCAGGTGCTTCATGCACAATTATTGGTAAAGTAGGTTGGGATCATATAAATTTACCGATTAAGAAAAGTATTTCGTATTGTACCGTAGCGAATGGGCAACGTTGTCGTTGTTTAGGCAGTATTACCGTTCCATTTCGTTTGAGAGAGGAAGTTAAAGTTGTAGACGTTCTCGTCGTCCCGGAGCTTCCGCATGAGTTGAATCTTGGCACAAATTTTTGGAAAACTATGGGTATCGTGCCAGATTTACGTAGAGGAGACTGGACGTTCTCTGTTGAACCACCTGCTGTTTTCGATGAAGTAATTACGCCACGCTCTGCATTATACTCCACACAGGAACAACAACTGAGCTCCCTGATTGACAAGATGTTTAGCAACACACAACCGGATCAGATTGGTTGCACGAGCTTAGTATCGCATGTTATACGTACTGATAGCCCACCTATCAAGCAGAGATACTACCCCATATCACCGGCTATGCAGAAGGTCGTCGACAAAGAGTTAGAGGAGATGTTAAAGCACGACATCATAGAACGCTCAAACAGCCCTTGGTCTTCACCTATCCTCCTAGTACCTAAAAAGGATGGCAGTTATAGATTTTGTGTAGATTACCGCAAATTAAATGGAGTTACCACTCGAGATGCTTTCCCTTTATCGTATATTAGCGAGACTTTGGACAAGTTAAAGGACGCTAAGTTTTTATCCTCTCTCGACATTAAGTCAGCCTATTGGCAAATACCGCTGGAAACAGGTTCTCGTCCCTATACTGATTTTACAGTGCCCAATCGTGGTTTATTCCAGTTCAAGAGACTACCATTTGGCCTACATAACGCTCCGGCCACTTGGCAACGTTTTATTGACGGCGTTCTAGGTCACGATCTACAGCCGTATGTGTTCGTGTACCTAGACGACATCATCATCGTATCAGACACCTATGAAAAACATTTAGAAATTTTAGACATTGTCTTAAAGAGACTGATGGATGCAGGACTTACCTTAAGCAAAGATAAATGTAATTTTTGCCGTGACGAGCTTAAGTATCTTGGTTACGTAATAGACAAGTTTGGTCTCCATGTCGATCCCGAGAAAGTTCGCGCTATAGTAGAGTTCCCAGCGCCGAGAAATACGTCAGAAGTACGTCGTGCCGTGGGAATGGCGTCTTGGTACCGCCGCTTCATCCCAAACTTCTCGACGATTATTGCGCCAATCACCAACCTCTTGCGCAAGAACATTAAATTTGCTTGGGATTCTCGTTGTGAAGAATCATGGAACCAGCTCAAAAACTGTCTTATTTCCGCTCCTGTATTATCATGTCCAAATTTTGAAAAAGAATTTGTGGTGCAGACTGATGCTTCGGATTTTGGAATCGGTGCTGTGCTCACGCAAGAGCACGATGATGGTGATAAAGTTATCACTTATTTAAGTAGGTCATTGACACGTCAAGAACGAAATTTCTCGACTACCGAAAAAGAATGTCTCGCTGTTTTGTTTGCGATTGAGAAATTACGCCCTTATATCGAAGGAAGTCATTTTACCGTAATTACCGATCACGCTTCTTTGAAATGGCGTTCCAATTTACAGAATCCGACCGGTCGTCTTGCTCGTTGGTCCATCCGCTTGCAGCAGTACAACTTCACGATAATCCACCGACCTGGTAAAGAACATGTGGTTCCAGATGCCCTTTCTCGTTCCGTACCGCATATTGATGTTATCGAGGGATCTGAAACCAATGATACATGGTATAGTAAAATTTACGACACTGTTTTACGAAATCCCGAACGTTTACCTGATTTCCGTGTCACAGATGGCAAGCTGTATAAGTTCGTAAAACAGGATTGGTCAGAATTATCTGGAGGAGTACATCAGTGGAAGTTGGTTGTGCCGAAGGACAAACGAAAAATGATCAAGTCGCAATGTCACGATGTTCCCACTAGCGGTCATCTTGGTGGATTTAAGACCTTTCATCGTGTTGCTCAGTCTTACTATTGGCCAAAAATGCGTGCTGATATCACGAAATACGTGCGTTGCTGTGTGACGTGTATTAAAGCCAAGCCAGTGCAGAGAGCGCCCCCTGGACGAATGGGTGGCCACTCACTGATTTCCAGGCCTTGGGAGGTCATTTGCGCCGATATTATTGGCCCCTTACCGAGATCATCGCACGGATACAATTATGTATTTGTAGTTGCTGACTGTTTCAGCAAATTCAGCTTGTGTTTTCCCCTTAGGAGGGCTACGGCCCAGAGCGTCGTGCGTCATTTGGAGAATGACGTCATATTGATGTTTGGTGCACCACGTACCATAATTTCGGATAATGGAGTTCAGTTTCGGTCACGTGAATATACGAGACTTCTCGACTCGTATAACATTAAGTCGTCTTATACATCGCTTTACCATCCACAAGCTAATCCGACGGAGCGCATCAACCGAGTCCTGAAAACGATGTTGATTTCATATGTGTCAGCCAATCATCGAGAATGGGACAAATACTTACCCAAAGTTGCGTGTGCTCTTCGTACAGCTAGACATGAAGTAACAGGACACACTCCATACTTTATAAATTTCGGGCGTCAAGCTGTGCTCATGGGTAATGACGACGTGGAAGTGAAGTTCGACGAAGACATGAAATTTAAGAGGGACCATGACGAACTAAACAGTAGGGCATGTAGTTTCAGCAAATTATATAACGATGTGAGAAGTCGCTTACAGAAATCTTACGTAAGGGCTAAAGCGAGATATGACTTACGTCATCGTGAAGTGTCTTTCTACCCCAATCAGCTGGTGTGGAGGAAGAACTACGTCTTGTCCAACGCCGCGCAATACTACACGGCAAAACTGGCAGACAAGTACATCGGACCATTTATGATACACAAAAGACTCTCCACCGACACGTACCAGCTCAAGGATCTTCAGGATAACGTCTTGCGCGGAACCTGGAGCAGCAAAGACCTGAAAGCACATCCCCACGATCATGAACCGACCTAGTTATCGTCATTGTTGTTTACCTACCGCTTTCGTTGCCGACTACTTCAGCTATGGACATTGGTTATAGATTTAGGTTTCGATTTAGGATTATTTTTGTTGATATGTTTTGTCGGTCTGTTAGTTAGTGTTCGAGGCACAGTCTTCGGAAATTTTCAGGGAAAAATTCCTGTGGAGTTAAGGGTGGGATTGTTACATGTCGATTTCTCTTACGCCTACATCTCAGTCAACCTTGATGACGTCCCCGCGTTGCGGTCGTCTTCGTCATCTTAACCCACTCAGCTAGTTCATTCTCAAGGCCAGGTGAACGACCTCCACCGACGCTTGTGCAAAGATTTAACGTGTTTATTGGTAAAGGATTGCAAAATATTCATTTTTCAAGTCTTCTTCGTTAGCAGCCTGTGGAGTTGCACGTACAATTTTGGTGTCGAAGTTACCGTTTTTATCGTTTTTCGAAATATTATCCTCGTGTGAGGGAATTTTTGTACGGCAACTGATTTGTTGGAACAGAGTGGTTCTTCCGTGTATTCGGGATTTAATACACACAGTCCTGCAACTGAATTTACTTTTAAAGCCGCATAACAACTTAGGTGAGTTTGCACATGTGATTCACTTACCGTTCTCTTATATTTTCGTCGCCTCGATTTCTAACAGTAATCGTTCTTTTTAGGCTTTTTTCTTTTAGTTTTATTTTTCGTCTACGTTCTCAAGTTACGTTTTTTTACGTTACCGTCTTGTCACGTTTACGTATACACTTATCGACTTTATTCTCACTACGTTTATCGTGACGTCACCCCATCGATTGTGACTTTACATATCGATCACGAGCTGTACATCACGTATCGAACGTCAAGGTTGATTGTTCAGCATTTGTTGATGAAATACCTGTGCTGTTTGACCACCACTATTCGCCATCACAGTTTCCTGTACTTGCGGGAAACCCACCTGGTGCACCGATTTGGCTATCTGCACACACCTCGTCTGGAATTGGAGCTTTTGGTGTCATCTGCCGCCTCCAAACTTACAGCCAGCCGTGTCAGCCCAGCGCCAGCGACCAGATAAGATTCTTTTCACTTTATTACTCCATTTTATTCATTGGGACAACGGCTTCCCTGTTGTTCAACTCATTTATATCAAACGTACTGTCATATTTCATAACCTGCATTCATGTGTATTATGTAATGTCAAAATCGACTACTTATATTAGTTGTACTTACGCTTTATATAATTGTTCAACGTACGCCCTTGTTTACCAAGCCGATTCGCGGTCGACTTGTATATTTAATTCACTTGTAAACTGGATTACGAATCTGCGAACGACTTCGATTAGGTTAGAATACCGTTCAAGTTGTTTATTTACTGCGATTGACGCGCATATCTTTGGCCAACGACGCGCACATCATCGCCCGCGCCATTTTGAAATAGTAGATACTTTTTGTCAAGGCCAACTGCTCGCAGGCACGCACGATTCAGTATTGTTTGGTTATTAAAATTATTTTAATGTTCCCGCGAACCGGGCTTAAGGGGTTTTTGGTTGTAAGAGTACGGCTATTAAATATTCGTTCTATTTTACGTACCGAGTTTATGTTCGAAGCATATTCCCCTATTATCATTACCGTTAACATCACTATATTTCCTTTTTGCCGCATTTTCCCAGCTCCGTGCCGTGTGTCAAAACACATCCGGTTGAGAGGGGCTGAATTTTATTTCGACTGGCGCCCTCTCCCTCTTCTTTGTGTAAAACTCACCCCTAATCTACCACTGAGTTACGCCGCTCTCACCATTACTTTCACGGGTTTAAAATCTGGGCATAGTAGAAAGATTTTTCGTATCGTCCATAAATTAACGTTGTCGCCCAGCTTTATAGTTTTTGTACTTTTATATTTTTGTCGTTTACCACAATAATTATTCACTCAGGGTAAAAACTGGGTAATAGTATATAAATAGTAGTACTTACAGTTTATGTGTAGTATGCAAATATGTACAGAATACCTGATACTTGAGGCACACTTGAGGTGTGATGGTGTAAATATGTAGCAGTAAAATTCAGTACAAAGTACCGTCTAATACTCCAGTAGATCAATACAACTACAAGGCATGGTGAACTCTGATGTGTAAAAATAAAAAGGCTTGCTATAATAGCTAGAAACAAGCTGAAATAAATGTAAAGTTATAAAAGTTATAGTGTAGTTTTAACACCATATGCGAGAACCACTGAAAGAAAATATAACACACTAGCGAAGCGTAAATATAAATAAAGTGCACTGAATAACACTTTAGCGTAAATATAAATTCAGGTAAGCAAAAAAAAAGGCAGCAATCACTGAATAATTATTGTGCAAAAGGCAATCAGATAGCAACAAAGTATAAGCGCGCGTACAGTTCACTGGTCGTGCAACGAATGAAAAACGTGTTTTGGGAAAAACAGTCAAAACTAAAGAGAGGAAGTGACGTGGCTGTGCGAGACGGCAGCGCGCAGCTCTAACACTCAAAATGACCGCTAGATGCCGGAGAAAGTCAGAACACCTTACACAAAGGTTTTGTCAAGAAATCTGCAAAAAATTTATCGCTAGAAACATATGCTATACCAACTAATTTCTTAATTATTAAATCTTTAACAAAATGTTCTTTAATGTCAATATGTTTCACTCTTTTAGAATTTTCATAAGTCTTTGTCATCGATATGGTACTGATGTTATCTATATAAATCACTGGATTCACTTCAACACCAAAGTCTTCTAATACACCTTTTAAACTGATTATTTCTTGAGCTGCGGCAGCTTCAGCGACATATTCAGCTTCAGCTGTCGATAGCGCCACACACCCTTGTTTACATGATGCCCAAGATACGGGATTTCCATTATGTAACGCTATATATCCTGTAGTACTTTTTCTATCTCTTGTGTCCCCAGCCCAATCTGCATCTGAGAAATTTTCTAACTTTCACGTAGTTGATTCAGAATTCCTCTTGTAGATAAGACCATAGTTTTTGGTTTCTTGCAGGTACCTCAATATACGTTTACCTGCTTTCCAGGTTTGTTCTGTAAGATAATCTAAAACTTGCTTAGAAAAGATGTAGCGAACAGAATATCAGGTCTAGACGTTGTAGCCAAATACATTAAGCTACCTATAAGTTCTCTAAATGGAACGTTAATTAATGCTTCATTTTCTTCTGTTTTGAATTCAGTTTCCATTGGTGTTGCCATGCCTTTACACTGAGTAAAATTCAATTTATCTAAAACTTTTTCGATGTATTTTGTTTGAGATATGAAAATAACATTTTCTTCTCTTAATATTTCCATTCCTAAAAATGTTTTAATATCGCCCAATTCTTTAGCTAAAAATCTTTCTTTTAGTCCTTCTATTAACTCTTCACAATTCCCAATTAATATTAAATCATCAACAAAAATTACTATCCATGCATCATTTTTATAATAAAGACAAAAATCACGTTTTGATCTATGAAATCCATTTTCTTTTATAAATGAATCAAAAGTTTCATTCCAACATTTTGGCGCTTCTCTTAAACCATATAATGCTTTATTTAACTTCAAAACTTTATCGTTTTGAATGCTTATGCCTTCAGGTATTTTTATATAAACATTACAGTCTAATTTTCCATTCAAAAATGCTGACGGAATGTCATATTGTTTTATAGGTAAATTTTTATGAAGTGCTTGGGAAATTAAAAGTCTAATTGTTGACATTCTGGCAACAGGGGAATATTGATATTCAAAATTATCGTTTTCTCTTACCTGAAATCCTTTCGCCACTAACCGGGCCTTTTTAGTACCATCTTCTTTAGTACGAAAAATCCACTTTGTTTCAATTGCCTTCTCTTTATCTGGTAACTCGGTTGGAGTCCATGTATTATTTTTCTGAAGAGCTTCTAATTCTTTTCTAATAGCTTCGTTCCACTTTTTATCTTTCACTGCTTCTTCGTAATTTTCAGGTTCATCTTCTTTTGATATTAGACAATACGCCATGTATAATTCATAATCTTCGAGTCTCTTCGGTATTTTTCTTAATCTTTTATTGCTATCTTCTTTGTCTTGCTCTTCGTTCTCTTCTTCATTTTTATCTTCCTTGTCTTGCTCTTGGTTCTCTTCTTCATTTTCTTTGTAATAGTATTCTATATTCTGTTCTTGTGTTTCTGTTGAATTTTCTGAATTATTATCTTCATAAATATAGTCATTTTCGTCGAATCTAACATCTCCTGAAATTATTATTTCATTTTTGACAGGATCCCACAATCTGTACCCAGCACCACTGTAACCCACCATTCTTGCTGTGATTCCTCTGGCTTCTAATTTTCCTTCTTTTGGTAGTTTTAAGTACCAAGCTTTACTTCCAAATATTTTCAATCTGAAAAGCTCTTTTTCCTAAAAATATGTCGGCAGGTACTTTGCTATTTATGGCTCTTGAAGGTGATCTATTTAAATGAAATACTGCGTATCTTACGGCTTCACCCCATAAATACTTAGGCAATTTTGTTTCAACAAACATTGTTCTAACTTTATCAAGAATTGTTCTATTAAACCTTTCCGCTACACCGTTTTGTTGCGGCGTGTAGCTTGCTGTGAACTCTTGTTTTATACCATTTTCTATACAATATTTGTTGAAAGAATTACTTGTGAACTCACCACCACGATCTGTTCTAATTCGACAAACTGGTGATCCTTGTGATTTTAATTGTTTAATATACTCTTTTAATTTATCTTCAGCCTCTCGTTTCTGTTCCATAAGATATACTACACTAAAATGTGAGTAATTATCTATTATTGACAAATAATATTTTTCTCCTGAAAGAGCTGTATCTTTTACAGGTCCCCACACATCACAGTGTATTTATTCACCTGTTCGATGCGATCTTTGTGTTCGTGATTCATAAAATGGTAATCGAGTGGCCTTTCCTTTTTGGCATGAGTCACATATTTCTGAACTAAATGGAAGACCGAGTAATTGTAGGCCTCTTCTATTTATATGACCTAAACGCATGTGCCATATGTTGTTATTTTCTGATATCATTCCTTTTTCCGTTTCACACTCTTTTATTTGTGTAAACTTTGCAACAAATAAATTGTTTTCTTTATGACAAATTATTTTTGTATTCTTTCTAATTAATTCTGCTCTATTATTAGAAAAAGTTACACTGAAGCCTGCACTGTTGATTTTTTGTACTGATAGCAAATTAAAAGCAAAATTTTTTATAATAAGGGCTTCTATGTTAATTATTAAACCATTTTCTGATTGCACTCTTAAATGACCTTTTTCTTTGAACATAATACTTTTCCCATTTGCTATTTTGATGGCAACTGGATTTATTTGCTTGATATCAGTCATTAATGTTTTAATATTTGAGCCTACTAGATTGCAAGTTGCTCCAGAATCAATAATAAAACTAATGTCATTACTTGCCTTAGTGTCTTTACTCGATTCAGCTCATAATGCTATAATTCCTATTTCATCCTTTGCTACATTTACCTTACTCTCTTGATTATTATTTTGAAAGTTATTTCTTCTAACTCTATAACTATTTCTTCCTCTTATTCGATAACCCTTGTTTACATGATGCCCAAGATACGGGATTTCCATTATGTAACGCTATATATCCTGTAGTACTTTTTCTATCTCTTGTGTCCCCAGCCCAATCTGCATCTGAGAAATTTTCTAACTTTCACGTAGTTGATTCAGAATTCCTCTTGTAGATAAGACCATAGTTTTTGGTTTCTTGCAGGTACCTCAATATACGTTTACCTGCTTTCCAGGTTTGTTCTGTAAGATAATCTAAAACTTGCTTAGAAAAGATGTAGCGAACAGAATATCAGGTCTAGACGTTGTAGCCAAATACATTAAGCTACCTATAAGTTCTCTAAATGGAACGTTAATTAATGCTTCATTTTCTTCTGTTTTGAATCCAGTTTCCATTGGTGTTGCCATGCCTTTACACTGAGTAAAATTCAATTTATCTAAAACTTTTTCCATGTATTTTGTTTGAGATATGAAAATAACATTTTCTTCTCTTAATATTTCCATTCCTAAAAATGTTTTAATATCGCCCAATTCTTTAGCTAAAAATCTTTCTTTTAGTTCTTCTATTAACTCTTCACAATTCCCAATTAATATTAAATCATCAACAAAAATTACTATCCATGCATCATTTTTATAATAAAGATAAAAATCACGTTTTGATCTATGAAATCCATTTTCTTTTATAAATGAATCAAAAGTTTCATTCCAACATTTTGGCGCTTCTCTTAAACCATATAATGCTTTATTTAACTTCAAAACTTTATCGTTTTGAATGCTTATGCCTTCAGGTATTTTTATATAAACATTACAGTCTAATTTTCCATTCAAAAATGCTGACGGAATGTCATATTGTTTTATAGGTAAATTTTTATGAAGTGCTTGGGAAATTAAAAGTCTAATTGTTGACATTCTGGCAACAGGGGAATATTGATATTCAAAATTATCGTTTTCTCTTACCTGAAATCCTTTCGCCACTAACCGGGCCTTTTTAGTACCATCTTCTTTAGTACGAAAAATCCACTTTGTTTCAATTGCCTTCTCTTTATCTGGTAACTCGGTTGGAGTCCATGTATTATTTTTCTGAAGAGCTTCTAATTCTTTTCTAATAGCTTCGTTCCACTTTTTATCTTTCACTGCTTCTTCGTAATTTTCAGGTTCATCTTCTTTTGATATTAGACAATACGCCATGTATAATTCATAATCTTCGAGTCTCTTCGGTATTTTTCTTAATCTTTTATTGCTATCTTCTTTGTCTTGCTCTTCGTTCTCTTCTTCATTTTTATCTTCCTTGTCTTGCTCTTGGTTCTCTTCTTCATTTTCTTTGTAATAGTATTCTATATTCTGTTCTTGTGTTTCTGTTGAATTTTCTGAATTATTATCTTCATAAATATAGTCATTTTCGTCGAATCTAACATCTCCTGAAATTATTATTTCATTTTTGACAGGATCCCACAATCTGTACCCAGCACCACTGTAACCCACCATTCTTGCTGTGATTCCTCTGGCTTCTAATTTTCCTTCTTTTGGTAGTTTTAAGTACCAAGCTTTACTTCCAAATATTTTCAATCTGAAAAGCTCTTTTTCCTAAAAATATGTCGGCAGGTACTTTGCTATTTATGGCTCTTGAAGGTGATCTATTTAAATGAAATACTGCGTATCTTACGGCTTCACCCCATAAATACTTAGGCAATTTTGTTTCAACAAACATTGTTCTAACTTTATCAAGAATTGTTCTATTAAACCTTTCCGCTACACCGTTTTGTTGCGGCGTGTAGCTTGCTGTGAACTCTTGTTTTATACCATTTTCTATACAATATTTGTTGAAAGAATTACTTGTGAACTCACCACCACGATCTGTTCTAATTCGACAAACTGGTGATCCTTGTGATTTTAATTGTTTAATATACTCTTTTAATTTATCTTCAGCCTCTCGTTTCTGTTCCATAAGATATACTACACTAAAATGTGAGTAATTATCTATTATTGACAAATAATATTTTTCTCCTGAAAGAGCTGTATCTTTTACAGGTCCCCACACATCACAGTGTATTTATTCACCTGTTCGATGCGATCTTTGTGTTCGTGATTCATAAAATGGTAATCGAGTGGCCTTTCCTTTTTGGCATGAGTCACATATTTCTGAACTAAATGGAAGACCGAGTAATTGTAGGCCTCTTCTATTTATATGACCTAAACGCATGTGCCATATGTTGTTATTTTCTGATATCATTCCTTTTTCCGTTTCACACTCTTTTATTTGTGTAAACTTTGCAACAAATAAATTGTTTTCTTTATGACAAATTATTTTTGTATTCTTTCTAATTAATTCTGCTCTATTATTAGAAAAAGTTACACTGAAGCCTGCACTGTTGATTTTTTGTACTGATAGCAAATTAAAAGCAAAATTTTTTATAATAAGGGCTTCTATGTTAATTATTAAACCATTTTCTGATTGCACTCTTAAATGACCTTTTTCTTTGGACATAATACTTTTCCCATTTGCTATTTTGATGGCAACTGGATTTATTTGCTTGATATCAGTCATTAATGTTTTAATATTTGAGCCTACTAGATTGCAAGTTGCTCCAGAATCAATAATAAAACTAATGTCATTACTTGCCTTAGTGTCTTTACTCGATTCAGCTCATAATGCTATAATTCCTATTTCATCCTTTGCTACATTTACCTTACTCTCTTGATTATTATTTTGAAAGTTATTTCTTCTACCTCTATAACTATTTCTTCCTCTTATTCGATAATTCTGTCTTCCTCTCAAGTTTTGATATTGCTGGCGACTATCTGGACAATTTGAACGATAGTGACCCACCTTTCCACAACTGTAACACTTTGGGCTTTGGTTTACATTAAATAAACATTCATCATTTCTTCTTTCATTGTTTTTAAGCTTTAACTCACTGTCTAATAATTTACTTTTAGCAAAATCCATAGTTAACTTTTCAGTTGTCGTTTCTAATACCGTAATAATTGTTTCATATTTGGGCGATAATGTCAATAACAAATGACATCATCCCTGTTGACTCAAGTTCAGAAATTAATTGATCAAAGATAACAAAATGATCTTGTAAATCTGTTTTATCGTCGCACTTTAGTTGTAACAATTTTCGACGTATATAAAGTTTACTTAAAATGCTTTTTCTTTCAAATATTTTTTCGAGATTTTTCATCATCTCATACGTTGTTTTTGCATTGCGTACATACTCAATATGCTTGTCAGAGATACCCATTACTATAGCCGATCTTGCTTTAGAATCTTTTCCATTAAACGTTTTCTTTTCAGCTTCACTCATCTGCTCCACATTACTTTCATGTAATACTATTTCTTTAACTCCTTTTTCTTCTAACACATTCATTATTCTAAACTTCCAATTTGAGAAATTTGTTGTAGATTCTAATAAAGAATACGGTATGCTTTGTTTTGAATTCATTTTTATGTAATTCTCATTTCTTTGTTCACTCTTGGGAATTTTATTTCAACTTTTCTTTCTGGGCCCATAACCTTTTGTTAATAATGGTTATAATGACAATAAAAGTTTACTTTTTCTTTTCACTTCTTTAATTGTGTAATATTAATTACTTTACATTAAACTTTTAACATAACATTTCTCTCTATATATCAGACACCATTTTGTTTTTTGTTTTTTCTTCTTACCACGTATGCGCATGTTTTCTTGACCAAACCTCTCCATATATCAAAAATGTTGCCAACTGTGTGATATTATATGTATGCCTATATTCTCAACATACCCATCTACCGCTATTGGATCTAATACGATCCGCAGTGACCCAAACTTTACGGGGAAGCTCAAAATCTGAAGGTCTGTGGTCAATACACATATACTAAGTGTTCAATGTGCAGTAATCTATTTAAACGTAGTACGTATATTTCCGCACATATGAAAATGATTTATAGTGGAACTAAGGAATAGCAATGTTGGTTTGGAACTGCTATTGTTTTTTTTAAAAATTTTATACGTGTTAATCTTCATGAGAAAGAGTACCTAAATAAAAACAATATTGATAATAGCAATTTTTATATTTCATTTAAACGGTCAATTTTTACCACCACGACAGTGCGCCACACACTGGCATCTTAGATCGTAGTCGTACAGCTTAAACCGTATAGTTTTGATTACTGTTATTACCTATGTCAATCTACATATCTTTCACTATCATATTAGCGCGTGGAGTCTAGCGTGGCACTTAAATTTAAACAAGTATTACTTGATTCACTTCCGTTGATTTTTGTTATTATTTTCTACATTCTTGCAGGGATCGGAAACCCCAAAAAATAGGGTCCGGTTTGGGTTCAGGTTCAAAAATTTAAAAAAATTGGGGTCAGGTTCAGAAAAAATATTATCAGGTGGTTCGGTACCGGTTCAGCTCCGGTTCGGGTTCGAAAAATTAAGAAATATGTATCTGAAATAAAAAATAACATACCTACGAGTATAGTAAATAATAATAATACTCTATTTGGTAAATAATAAAAATGAAAAGCAAATACATTTATTTACATTAAAAATGCCCGTACCAATAAATTTACTATTTATATATATATATATATATATATATATATATATATATATATATATATATATATATATATATATTATCTTTCACTAGCTCTCTAATAAATTTTACTCAAATAACATATTAAAAATATAGGTTTTGTTTAAAGGTAATTATTTCAGTAAAAAAACTAATCCTATTTGCAATTTTGTGTCACAGAAAGATTAAAACACGGTGGTTCAGTGAACCCAGGTTTTTTAAACCCGAATATAATGGGTTCAGTTCCGGTTCGGGTTCATGTCGACCAAATTAACAGTGGTCCGGATTCTGGTTCAGGTTCACAGCAAAGGTGGGTTCGGTTCGGTATTCGGTCCCTGCATTCTTGTACATGAAAATGGATTCCATATTTTTAAAAGTGATAGCAAAATGCTTGAAAATAGGGATAATTTGTAATAGAGTAAAAACTAATAAATTTGTTTAAACTTTGATACTCTTTAATATACAGTTTTACAGTCTAGTTTTAATATAAATATGATGTAATATGAAAATGTTTTGCAAAATGTATGTCATGGAGGTAGGAATAAATATGAAGGGAGCGTAAACCAACACTAGATATAACTTCATAGTATTTGTTTTGTTTTCGGCAAGACAGAAAGAGACAACTAAGGATAGAGATATGTAAAGTCCCTTCACGGAGTATTTGCTAGATGTCACTGCTTGTTTTATTAAATCAATTATAAAATGCGTGAAACAAATTGTAATTAGTAGTAAGAAAGGGTAAAAAGAATTGTATATAATTATTTATTTTATTCTATTGATTTTTAAACAATGTTTTTATATAATTGCTTCTTATTAAATTTGTAGTTTTTTTCTAAATTTATTTTTGTTTTATGGCGAATCCGGATTTTCAAATAAATGTCTAAAATTAAATTGAGCAATTGAATGCCATGATTATTTAATGGATCGTCGTCCAGGATATCGTTATGAATACAGACCTACCGAAATTCCCGTAGGTAAATTTCTCATGGTAGTATTAATTAATTGTTTTTTAATTAATAGGTGTTTTTAGAATTATGTACATTTTATTTCAAAACTTGAAAAAGACAGATTTATAGAGAACAGTGAAACCATAAAACTTTGAAGAAGCAACCCTCCATTCTTTAACTTTAAGTTAAATTCTGTCTGATTTCAAATTCTGCTCCAGACCAGTAGAATTTGAAATGACAGAATTGAGATATCCCCAATTCTTTCTCCGGATAGATTTCCAATTGTACTGGTCTGGAGCAGTAGAATTTGTAGTGGGGTAAACCCAATTCTGTCAGAATTTGAAATCAGACGAATTTAAAGTTACAAAATCGAGGCCCGAACGACTTCACAACTTCCAAACAAACGAGCAAAATGTCACAAATACATTATATGGACCGCAGAGACATCTCTCGACAAACTTTAGAGTAGACTTTATATATCTCTATCTCTAGTTGTCTCTTTCCGTCCAGCCGAGAGCATAACAAACGATAGCGATGTATAGGGCATGTTTTGTCTAGTATATTTGTGGTCGTTGGCGTAAACCGATACTATTGACGAGGGGAATGAAGCCTAATGGAGACGGACGCATACATGTATTGGTCCCGACCCCGACCTAGAGTTTTATACAAATCTCATACAGAAAGTCTCTTATAAAAGATACTATATTTTTATTAAATTTATATCACGAACATATTACGTTTGGCGTCTTAAAAATCTGACGAAAAGTGAAAATTAAGTTAAATAAAACGTGTTACGTCTAAATAAAATGGAATAATAAATGGTACGGGGTATATTAAAAAAATCATTTTTTATTATAAAAATCAACCCTCTAGTAACCTGTAAACAATGTCATTTTGTTATTCCAAGTTCTAATATTTTGGGATTTATCAATATATTTTTTTGCTAAAATATTCATCTAACTTTATTTAAAATTATTATTACATATAAATGTAATCAAATATTCAAAACAATGTTCATACGGCGTCTTTCTTACTTTGGTTTGATGCTTTTCGTGAGGAGCAATTATATTATAACAACTTAAAATATTGCTCTGCATGATCTAAATTAATAAATAATTGTAAATTCTCAGGATAAGTAATACGACTTTAGTACAAACCTAAGAAACGTAAAGATAAGAAACTAGAATATAGAGTTTTAAACACCTTAATAAATAAATAATAATAAAAATAGTCCACAATATAGGTATCACTACGCAAAACATTTTAAACAACGACGCAAAATGAGTACCACGAGGCAGAATGTCAGGTGGTCCCGACGAGCAGTCAGCTACATTTTAGATCGCATATGCTCTCTCCATATTTGTTCCTACCTCCATATTTATTACTACTTCCATGGTATGTATAATAAATAATGATAGCTAGATTGTTGCCATCTACTTAAAGCCTCGTCAATCTCCATTGTCCACTTATTATCAGTAAAAATTGTGTAAATCAACCTTTATACTATAGTGTCATCTGTGACACACATTACATACAAACATAATGTAACCTACAATAATAAACGGCTAATGCGAAATTTTGTAGGTTTTGAATATATATTTCATTTTCTTATTATTTATTTTTTTTTTGTTAATATTAAGATATATTTTCAGAAATAGCAACACGTCTAAAAGTTTCATCAATCTTAAAGTATACCATTGATGTTTCTATATTTTCGTTGAATTTTAGTAAGACATATCTGGATGTTTGTACAGAGGCCACTTGAAGTAGTGCACCAATTCTTACAAAAATAAGACTCTTTTGAAGTCATCTTTACGTTGTATGTAAATATATTTCGTTAGAATATCTAATAGTGTACGTAATATTCAAGATTCTTTCAGGGCCGAAGCACTTCTCGTTTGGACAGGGTGTGTTTGTTGTACAGGCTGTAAATCGAAATGTGGAACATAGGCGTTTAACATGGGAAATCAGTTTTTCTTTGCGCAAACGTTACCTAATTATTTAATAATAGTAATTCTGCATCATCCAAGTTATGTGAAACGATTATTTTAACTCTTCATGTAAAAATTAATAATAAACTTATAGTTTTTATGAGGTTTTTGTCTAGGCAGCCATGAATTTATAACAAAACATAAATAAATTTTTAAATTATAACAAAATTTAGATTACAGTACTACACAAAAAGGTAAATTATTTTAAATCTAATTAACAGTTCAAAACAATGCATTTGTTTAGTTTTTGTCATAAATCCAAGACATCCTAGACAAAAAGCACATAAACTGTAACTTTATAATAAATTGTAACATTTATATGGAGAGCTAAAATAATCGTTTCATACGATAGATGCAAATTTTAAATTTCTCTATAACTTTTATTAGAAGTATTTTTGCACAAAATAATTAGGTAACGTTTGCGCAAAGAAAAACTGATTTCCTATGTCCTACACCTATCTTCCACTCTTTGATTTACACCCTGTACAAAATATATCGCGTGGCGCTCCAAACAATATACCTATAAATAAATATACTGCTGATACCCTATCTCTCACTTAAGAGGAGTCTGCTACAAACATTATTGTCTATCCTTGTCAGTTAATGTAAGAATTTCCCTCCCGCTAGTTCCCCTTTCTCGTTCTACACCAATAAAATCAAAGCAATCTGGCGCTTGCGCGGAGCTATTCTTACAGACAAGTGCAGCTATATATGCAGATATATATTATGTCTGCACTCGTCCAATGTTAGTCTCACAAATCTCACTCCCACCAGCAGTATATTAGTTTTATAGGTATATTCTCCAAACCCATTACTTGGCATTTAACATGGGAAACAATATTTCCTTGCGCGTTGCTTTCTAAATTATTTTCGAAAAAAAATTTCAAATTAAGATCATAACATTCTGTATTTGATTCAATAAGCAAAATTAATTTTGAATGCTTTGTAACGGTAGAAATAAGGTATAAAAATGAAAACCATCTCAAAAATAGTGGTAGCCATGGAATAGGGGATTCCGATCACGACGTCACAAAGCGCGCCACTTGCGTCAAAATTTTGAACTATGTGGACTAGCAGACATTGGGCCCTATTTTTAACCACTGGTTAAAATTTTTATCCAATAGATATTGATTTAACAACTAAAACCCCCTCTTTTTGTTATATGTCAAAAAAATAACCACTGAGTTACAAAATAGGCCCCATTTTCTGTTGACATGTATCCGGCTAGTGATGAAAATGAATTTTTTAAATGCAGAGTTAGTGCCAGAGGCGAAATTTAAAAATAAAAATATTGAAGATTATTCGGTGAATGAACGAAAAAGATGATTAGAATGTTGTGGTCTGAAAAACGCGGAAAAGGAGTAATCTTATCTTAAGGTTAGTTCAGGTTGGTTACTGGGTATTTACACTAACTCAGAATGTTTTAACGTTTTCAGAATTCAAAATTGTATAAATACGGGACGGAGTAATAATATATTACCCAGAACTGATGGTGGTAAATGGGTATCTGCGTCAGTTTTATGTAATACGTGTGTGTTAGTTGACGTAAATATAAAGTGGGGCTATTTTCCATCTCAAAATGTATCATACCTATTCAACTACGGATACATATACCACTATTTCCACGAAACAATTTAGTTTGATGTGATGTAGTTACGGATAAACTATGAGAGCGGCTTGGGATATGGAATAATAAAATTAACTCCTCTCATATATTTTTATATATTTATTCCTTTAATCACTCTTACAGAGTCAATACGTGCACCTAGTACCCATATTTTTAATATAAAACCCAAATTTCTCAAGGCTATTAACTTGACAGCACGATGACGGTTACTTGTTTGTCCACATAGTTCACAAAAATACCGCGACGGGGCGTTTAAAATTCGCTTAATCAGAATCCTCTATTAAAAGAAAAAAACATAAATGTAAGATTTTTCTGTCTGACAAAGCCTCAATATTTGACAGTTAAAATATGAATCATTTGTTTGTCTATTTGTTTTAATTCCACGGCTAGCGCTTTTATACTAAAATTTTCATATTTAACTTCTAGAGTTACTAAACATACGAAATAAATTTTCTGCACTAATTTATATGTAGAATTTTATGCTCTACGTTAATGTGAAGAATTTTTTCTAAAATAATTTGGGGGGCAACGCGCAAGTAAAAACTGTTTTACCATCTGTGGCGTACTTTAAGTAAGACACAAGGTATTTGACGCAAGTTTGCCTCGGGCGCCAATCTCGGATAGGCACAGTCAGGTTATGTCCAGGGTTATAAATAAAACACAGGGCTCGATGAAGGTGTGATCTTTTATTTTCACAGCCAATTCCTCTAACAGTATGTTTGGATCGTAAAGAATAACTATAAATCCTGACTTACGGCCGGTGCAAACTTAATGGTTTGACTAATTATTGTGTTCCCTCGATACAATGGTTCCTTCCAGTCTAACTTAGCCCCACCGGGGTCTAACTCCAAACCGACGGCCGGCGTCGCAGCGCTGATCAGCGTTGGCGACTCGGTATACGCTCCCAAGTCGACGTCCGAAGAGTAGAGTTCAATTCCCAACAAAACTCAAAACCGACGCTAAGCGTCGCGATGCGGATCAGCGTTGGCGACTCGGGATACGCTCCTAAGTCTAAATGCTTATGTAACGAACGGATTTCCAGCACAACCCGGTATGTATAAATAAGAATTGATTGCGAACATGTTTAATACTGCTGTTTTAATACAGAAATGTCATAAATATATATTCTTTTGAAGCATAATATTTTACTTCTACTATACATCTTGTAGGTATCTCACGAAAAGTCAAACATAATTTAATTGTATGTTTTGGTTTTATCTATTTTTTAAAATAATCTAACAAAATATTTGAAGGAAATTCTCGGGGGCCCCTATCTAGCGGGGGGCCTAAGCACGTGCTTAGTTTGCTTATGCATAAGGCCAGCCCTGGTTTTATTTACAAATTACTGATCGGAAAGTGATATGTGTCACTTACTGATCAGGAAGTGGAGGCAGTACGTAAAAATCAACGATCAAAGTTTACTTTAAAATGACAATAATTTTTTTTAAATGTCAAAATAAATTACAAATCTTATTTTTTAAAAATATTGTGCGTCGATCGTGCAAAAAAACGTAATAAGCATTGCGGTCAGTAAGTGCTCTCCTACCGGTATCCGATATATTGGAGATCACTATTCACCGGTAGTGAGCATTTACTGACCTTAAATATTAAATAACTATAATGTTCCAAAATAAATAATTGGACAAACACCACTTGTCTAAATTGTCAAAAGCAAATTGAAAAAGTTGACTATTAATACGATACTTTGGTTTAAGGAAAGTATATTGAATATGATTATTACTACAACAATGAACATAGTTTGAGCATTCATGTTTAATATACATAGAGCTAGTAGCCAATTTTTTCTATGTGACGAAGTTTTAGTTCTGATTTGCCCCATGAGTCTTTGGCGGGTTTTAAAATTTATGTTGCGTACTTTTTGAAAAATCTTACGCCTTAATTGTTTTTATTTTGGGACTACTACACAATGTTGTATATCTTAACTCCAAAAAAGTTTTAATATATTTTGCCTGCGTACGTTAGGATTATTTCGCGGGTTACAAATTTTGTGTTTTTTTTTTGCCTATAAGCACTTCGTTGCTATTAGGGCATAGTCGCTTCAAGCTGGGTCAGACCAAAATTTAAACCTTCGTGTACAAGATGTAAATTGATGAAGTCAAGTAATTTCAGCTGGCAATTTTATGCATAAACCTCTTACACGTCCAACGTACTGTCAGGAGACGCCTGCTTGCAAAATTGCACCACACACCAGTATTTTATCTAAAAACTTTGTCTTCACTTTGAATTTTATATTGAAATTCATTGGACGTTACTTACAAGAAATATGTACAATATGTACGAGCCCAAAATGAATACAATTAAGGCGCAATATTTTTCAAAAAGTAAGCAAAATAATTTTTTAACCCGTCAATGGCTCATATATGGGGCAACGCAGAACTAAAATTCGTTGTAAAGAAGAAAATACACCACTAGCTCTATATTAAACATGAATTTTAAAGCTTAAGCTATGTTAATTGTTGTAGTAATAATCAGATTCAATATACTCTCCTTAAACGACAGAATTGCCCATTCAATTTTTTTTTTAAACTTATGTTACATATGTTATTATTCGATAATTGCGGTGAACTGTAGGGTGCAGTTCTGCGGGTGCGTTTCCACCCTTCCAATGCTGAACCAGAAGGAAAGAAAAATAACTAGGATATACTCACAAATACTCGGATATTCGTTGTCCTCGTTACACATAAAGTAGATCCTGGATACAAGTGTAGCGGATGCAATCCAGGATTGGTGATTGTTGCGACACTTAACACTGTTATAAAGGCGCGGTGCGTGTTTGTGGAGCGATGCGATTGATAGAAGCGGCTAGCGACCAACTCTTTTAAGCGACTTGCGAACACTGACTTTGCGGGCTAGTCACAACTTACAATAATTGTTTTTAGTTAATAAAAAAAATACACAATTTGGTGTGTATTGGCGCTATCATGCAGACAATTTATATGAAATCTTCTGCCAAGCATCGTGAGCATAGGCGTACGGATAATTTGGACAAAGGGAGCGATTCAACATTAGAAAAGGCGTAAACAGTTATTGAGTTCAAAGAAAAGTTTTTACATTTGATTATTTCAGCGATTTCGTAATAGGTAAGATGCCTAGATAGCCCTTTGTTCTTCTGTAATCAACAACAGATGCCATAGGCAGAAAAATTTACCCTGCCGGGTCCAGCAATAAAGCTATAAATATCGTAATGATAATGCGGCATATCACTCACGGCTTGCATTATAACATTGACTGCCAACGGGTTGTTATTTGTTCCGCTCTATTGGAATGAAGACATGCATTGCATGGCACTTCTATATAAGCTTGCATATTATAAACAGGTATATAACGCTTCTATTCATATAAATAAATTTTGTTTTTAAAAAACGGTAATCCTGAATTAAATTATATAATTTATAACAAAAAAAAAAATCTAGTAGCCTGCAGTCATCAAATTATCTTGGACGGTTTATCATCCGTCCACTCAATCTAGTCATTGCCTCCTAGAGACTGCAGTGTATCACACTGATGAGCCAGAAACGCGTCGGTGGGTCAGTCTCTAATAAATAACCGAAAGGTTGATTCAGAGACTGAAATCATTATTCACATACATTGTGACGCTAAAAACCGCGCCACTCAATTTTTTTTATTTAAATTTATTTTGTAATTTTTTTATTATATTTGTAATCTATGCTGAGGAGCTCACAAATCATGATAATTGGCATAATAGCACTTCCGGCTTAACCGGAAGTGACATTAACTTTCATATTTTGAATGAGACATCTATGTATATATTTTGATACATGAATTTGGATTCTAAGTATATAATGATATGCTGGAAACGCATTTTTATTGAAGAACTAAATTACAAAAGAGTTAGAGAAAATTAAGAATAATTAACCTAATGAGCCATATTAGGTAAGCTGTGATAATAAATTGATTATTATTTGTAACAAAATATAGAATCTTACAAAAATAATTTACTCTTTAAACAATTGACTTAAATTATTCACAATTTTGTCCTACGTTTTTGTGATTTAGTTTTTCAATAAAAATTAACTCCAGGCATACCATTGATTTCGTAATTTTACGTAGATTCCAAATACATAAAAATATAGAGGATGTCCCAATTGAATTTTTAATGTTAATGTCACTCCCGGTTAAACCAGAAGCGCTACCATCATTCCAAAAAACAAGATTTGTGAGCCCGTAACCTTAGTTTACTAATATATCAAGAAAATTTGAAAATAATTATAAACAAGTTATTTTGAGAAGCCCGTTTTTCAATGTCACCTGTATATATATATATATATATATATATATATATATATATATATATATATATATATATATATATATATAAAAGTAAAAAAATAATATATCTGAAAAAACAATACATACTAAAGAACGAGTTTTATAAGACATTTTTTATATTTTGCGTTCATAATGAAGTCATTACGATACGCAATTGCGTATTGTAATGACCTTCATTTCGATACGCAATTTTTGGTTGGTACTAGATGACGTTTCTTTAACCCATTCTTACCTAATTTATTTTTAGTTAATTGACAATTCATTTTAAAAATATAATGTCGAAATTATTATTATTTTATTTAGGGAAGATTATTTACATGAAAATGTACAAATGGTTACAAATATAATCACATGTTGAGTAAGTAAATGTTATTGTAGAAGGCGCAAAATATAGAAAATAGTATAAAGAACTCATTTTATAAGACTTTCTTTCGCACTTGTCAATTAGAAAACTCGCTAACGCTCGTTTTCTAAATTTTGACGCGTGCGAAAAAAACATGTCTTATAAAACACGTTCTTTAATATACTATTTTCACAGGCGTCGGGCGAGTTTTCTAAATAACAAGTGCGAAAAAGTCTTATAAAATGAGTCCTTTATATTATTTTTTTATATTTTGCGACCTTTCTATTAAAAAAACTTATGTTAAACCAAGTTGATTGTAATGTTGTAGCTGGTAACATTGGATTGACATTTAGTCAATTGTTTGAAAGTTCATGTCAATTCTGAATTATGAACTTGAACAAATATCTAGTACCAACCTTCTAAAATAAAATATTGCGTATCGAAATGAATGCTCTTGAGATACGCAATTGGGTTGCGTATACTTCATTATGAACGCAAAGTATAAAAATATTTAAGAATTCCGTTCACGTTTACTAGACGGGAAAAGCTGTTGAAGATGAAAAATCTATACTAATATGGAAACCGGAAACCCCAAAATAACTACTCAAACGAAACAGAAATACGTAGATCTTTTCAAAATCTAAAAGAGCCAAATCGATGACACAAAATATAGATTAATAAAACCAGTTATTAAATTAATCTTTTTATTCCTATGTTTTTTCATGTTTGTGGAAACTATTTTTTTCAATATATATTAAAAATCTTTAACCTGTTAAGTGTTGTTTCATATGTCTGGCTAAATAATCTTTACGTGGAAACAATTTTTTTGCATATATTACACTGAACACTTTTTACTCCAGTATGTAATATCATATGCCTTGTTAAATTTAGTTTGCTTGAAAGCCATTTTTTACATACATCACACTGAAAATCTTTTACTCCAGTATGTATTTTAATATGTTCGACTAACATTGACTTTCGTGAAAACCATTTTTTACATATATCACACTGAAAATCTTTTACTCCAGTATGTATTTTAATGTGTCCTGCTAACTTTGATTTTTCTGAAAACCTTCTTTTACATAAATCACACTGAAAATCTTTTACTCCAGTATGGAGTTTAATGTCTGGTTGTCTGATTTTCGTAAAAACCATTTTTTACATTTATTACATTGAAAATCTTTTTTACCCATATGAATTTTCATATGAGCATATTTCAAATATAATCTTTTATAACTTTTCTCACAAATTAAACAAAGATACATCTTGCGACCAGCAGAAACTATACCGTCAAGGTCATCAGAGTTCTGATTACTTTCATCGTATTTGTCAACACTGCTCTCTTCATTATCAGAAAGTACATCGTTAAGGTCATCAGAATGCTGATTACTTTCGTCTTCCATGTTAACGCTGCTTTCTTCATGCGGATGGGTGGCTGTTGCCTGCCTTAGTTTTTCCTCCTTTAATATATCTTGTAGTGCAACACTTTCTCTGTCGTAGGGATTTTCTGGTAGCGGGTCTTCTTTAATTAAAATATCGTCTACTAATTTTATATCAAAATTATCACTCTTATCTACCACTTCCTGTTTATCACAAACTTCACCCATTGTATTAAAATTTGTTTCGGATGTCTCACATTTCTCTGTCACATCCATGTTATCCTGTTTCTCCTTGATCCACGTTTCGAGAAAACGTAGGCTGTTCTGCACACATTCTTTCTTAAATGTACTAAACGACTGAAGTTTCTCTTCGCAAATGGTACAGATGAGTAGCAGAATCCTCAACTTGATGATTTCCTAAAACAAAAATTTTCATTGTAAAGACAGGGTGCCCAAATTAAGTGGCATACCAATGGGATCTCGGAAACTATAAGAGCTATGGAGAAGTACGCTGCCTCAACTCACTCGGCCACTGAGGCGGCTTCAAAGATATTAATAACAACTTTCCCATTTTAAATAGGCGTCATATTGGATTTTTACCGCAGTATGTATTTCAAAATAATAATAATATTGTTTATTTTGCGAAGAAAAATACAATTCCATACAAAAGTAGTGATTGATAACATATTTTATAATTTTAAATATTTACAAAATTGCTGAGAAAATATTGTACGTAAATGAGAGGTTGGTACGAATGTTTAACCTATGAAAACGTATAAACAAAATTAAAACTAAAAAGTATTGAAAATAGTTTTGTATATATATTTATAAAGTTAATTACATAAAAAGCATAAATAATTACTACATCTATGAAGAAATAGTAGATATTTCAAGGATTTCAGGTGTTATTTGTTATTATAACACAACATAACCTATACAACCACGTGGTATGGATGAACAAATAGCGCTAATACTACAAAAACTTAAAGTTTTAGATAAAATTAGCGAAGATGTGCAATCAACCAAACAAGATATCCAAAATTTCCAAAGTATTTGCACAAATATAGAACTACAATACTCAGAAATGAAAGCCATTGTCAGTATGCAACAAAAAACAATTGACTATCTGGAACGTCAAATTAAGAAGAAAAACATCGTTATATACGGCCTACAAGAAACAGAAGAAAATAGAACCGAATTGTTGCAAAATTTAATTCATGAAATTAACAATACGATGCATTTAAACGTTACAGAAAATGATGTTGAGGACGTATATAGAATAGGCCGTAAGCAGGTTACTCCACAGAAACCTAGACCAATTTTAATCTCATTTAACTCACTAAAAATGAAAACAATGATATATGAAAACAAATACAAGCTGAAGAACTCCAATATATTCATTACTAATGACCTTAGTAAACAAAAACTAGAAGAATACCGAGCGAAGAGACGACAAAAGACAGAGCAACAAAAGATAAATCAGAAAAAACGCGACAGAGAATCGTCAGAGGAATTAACTCCACTGAAAACATACGGACAATATACAAACAACCACTATACCGATAATCCGTCCAAAGCACAAAAAGTACTTCCCCGCATTGGACAACCATCAGCCAGTACCATAAAGGAAATCCCACAGGCTACACAAAACGCAAATATCCCTCGAACCCATACAGCACCAAATCCAAGCGAAATCGGAGGAGAACAACACAAAAAAATTTTTCGAGGCCAATCAGTTACAACACCAACTACAGGCGAAATCGGAGGAGAACAGCACAAGAATTTTTTTCGAGGCCAGCCAACTTCATGCGAAACCTGAGGATACGAAATCAGCTAATAACACAATAAATACACCAACAACATGCAAGTTAAGTAATATAAATAATAATAAAGATATTTGTAACACACCACTTATATCAAAGTCTCATAATGAAATTAAAATTTTGTTCTTTAACATATTTGGCTTTAATAATATATATAAATTATGTAACCAAGACTGTAATTTCATTTTGCAAAATGAGATTATATGTCTTAGTGAAACTTGGACATCTAAACCTCCCAAAATATATCCCTATCAACTAAACGAATATGATCATTATATTGTATTAGCTACTAAAGAAAAAAGCAAAGGGAAGAGCCAGTGGTGGCATAATAGTTTTCTTTAAAAAATCAATTAAATTCTCCTTAATATTCGAAACACATTGTACTCTTTTTTTCAAAATATTTCTCGATACTATTGAGCTTATTATTGGTACAATCTATTTTAAACCTAATAGTAACAATTGCCTGTCAGAGTTGGAATATTTTGAAGAAGCTTTGGATTATATCACATGTCATTTTCAGGAAAGCGTGATCATCGGCGGTGACTTCAACGCCAGATGTGGTATACTTAATCAATTCGATGAAGAATTCCCCCTAACTCCTTTTTTAGACCATGTACGTAGATCTGAGGATAACAAAATTGACCCCCGGGGACGCAAAATTGTTGACTTAATGGAGGAACATGGGTACATTCTGGTCAACGGAAGAAGCAAAAGTGATGAACAAGGTAAAATAACCTGTACATCATTTGGTGGGCAAAGTGTTGTAGATCTAGTATGGGTAAACCCTCACGGCTTAGAATATTTCTTTGATTTTATAGTATTGGATGACATACATATCTCTGATCATTTTCCATGCTCAATCTCATTATTATTAACACCCCTCGAAAAGAGATCGAACTTATCAGTAAATTTCTCAAATTATAACAACTCCGCTGTAGAGATAAAAAATTTAAAATGGAATAATAGCTACAGAAACATCTTTATTAATACTTTACTAGAGTTAGCAATTCACGCTGGTAACTTAGAGCTATTCGATCTTAATAATTTGTACCATTTTTTTATTAATTCCATATATACTGCAGCCTCCACCTCTAACATGGTATCTTCGAAAAAAAATATCACCCAACAGAATTAATTATAAACAGTCATGGTTCAATTCGACTTGCAAAGAACGGAAGGCAATAATGAGAAAAGCATATAGACAATTTCGTGCTAGCGGTTTTGATAATGAGAAAAGGGAATATTATTTACATACAAAAAAAATATATAGGCAAACGTTAACAGAAGCTAAAAAAGAATTTAGTGATAATTTGAGATCAAAATTATTAAATGCAAAAAATCAAAGAGAATTTTGGGAGGCAGTAAAACCTTTCCGAAATAAAACTATACAAGCTAACAGTATTAGTATTACAATATGGGAAAATTATTTATATAACCTATACTCTCAACTTATGCCATATTACAATCTAAAATTTTATGATGCAGGCCACTATTTACTAGATAGCCCTATAACAATAGGGGAACTGACTTTAGTCTTGAAAAAGGTAAAACCAAATAAATCCCCTGGATACGATAAAATCTCTAACGATTTTCTGAAAAATATCCCATTACCATGGAAATACTTCCTTGTAAATCTGTATAATCAAATCTTAACTAAAACAAAAGTACCAATAGATTGGGGTAAAATTATTCTATCGATGCTACATAAAAAAGGGGATATAAATGACACAGTTCACATCAATTTTGGCAAATAGAATACTAAACTGGGCTGAACACAATAAGATACTCCCTGAAACACAAGTGGGTTTTCGGAAAAACAGAGGGTGTACGGACCAAATTTTTACTCTAAGTGCTCTTATTGCGATCTCAACTAGAAAACCGGGAGACAAATTATTTGTTTCCTTTCTAGACTTCAAGAAGGCCTTTGATTCTATAAACTATTGTATACTTTGGCCAAAATTATATCAGTTAGGCATAAGTGCTAGAATCATCAATACCCTTATATCCTTGTATAACTCGGCGTCAGTGTCCATAAAAAGTAACAATGTTTGTACTAATAACGTAAAAGTTACGTCGGGGGTACTGCAAGGTGACTGTCTGAGTCCCTTATTATTCATACTATTCATTAGTGATTTCGACAACTTTCTTCTATCACACGGCCATAGAGGTATTAGTGTAGACCAGAAAAATGAAATTATGTCTCTTTCTTATGCGGATGACATAGCTCTGCTAGGCTATTCGAAAATAGACCTACAAAAGAAACTCAAAACTTTAGAAAAATATTGCAGAGTAAATGATTTAATATTAAATACGGATAAATCAAAAATCATGATATTCAATTTTGGTGGACGCTTCAAAAGTCTACAATCATTTAAATTTATATATAACAATGAAAAACTTGAAACTGTTAATAACTTTACTTACTTAGGGGTTGTATTTAGTACTAACGG
This sequence comes from Harpalus rubripes, assembly GCA_963082715.1. NCBI lineage: Eukaryota > Metazoa > Arthropoda > Insecta > Coleoptera > Carabidae > Harpalus > Harpalus rubripes. Next base: position 46,515,688 of record OY720450.1, on the reverse strand, counting down.
TGTTTTTAATGACCACTTAATATCAGCTAAACAAAAAGCAAATAAAGCTCTAGGTTACTCAAAGCAAACCCTAATCAATAGTAGGTCCTCTTCGTGGGAAGATAAAATCATAATTTTTGAAGCATGTGTAACAAGTAATTTACTATATGCAGCGGAGGTATGGGGTCTTCGCTATTTGCAGGAAGTAGAACTAATACAAACAGCATTTTTCAAGTCAATTCTTAACTGGCCAAAAAGCACTGCCAACTATATTGTCAGGCTTGAAGTAGGGAGATATCCATTAGGATATAATATCCAAAAGGCAGCTGTTAATTGGTGGGTTAAGCTGCTCTGCATGAGTGACGAGAGATTACCAAAAATGTGCTACAACCGGCTTCTCACTCTTTCTAAATCGAAAGAAAGAAATGAAAAACTAAACTGGGTTTGTCACATAAAGAACCTTCTATATGGCGTAGATCTTAAATCTCTTTGGGAGTCTCAAAATCCAAATATCATCAAAGAAAATTTCAAACTTATTACAGATTCAATAGAAAGAAAATTTAGAAAGTTAGATTTTGATAAAATGCATGCTTCAGTAAATTTTTCTACATATAAAAATTTAAAAGTTTATTGGGGTACAGAGCCATATCTGAAGCTCAAAGCTAACATAAAATTTTTGAGACTAATTAGTCAAGTTATGGTGGCATCCACCTTAAGAATTTCTTTCTTTAATAATGGGGAGCTAATTATACTAAATGCAGTAAACAACTGCGAGTGCTGTAATTTAAATGTTGCAGAAGACGTGTTTCACCTATTTTTTGAATGCCCCTTACACCGGGCACTTAGGAAATCATTTATCGATAAATATGTAAAATATTTTAATAGTAAGTCTAAAATATTGAGTTCTCTATTAACAATAGATAATAGTCAAAAACTAAATGATATTTATCTCTATACCACTGTGGCGTTGAAGGAACGGTTGCTGGTAACGGAAGAATAACCTTACTCTCTTTTCACTTTTTACCTTTCCAGCCAACTGTTACAGGTAGTTTTTTTTTTCATAGTATTTAGTCTATTTATCATCAAATAAAAAAAACAATATATTGTCTACACACCAATACTCAAATTATTCATTAATATATTTGTAAAAAAAAAAAAAATATGTACTACTTGTATAATATCCTTTGTTATTTCTTTCTGTAACGTATATATTTGTAAGGTTAAAAAAAAATAGATTACTTATGCCATTTGTTCTTTTTTTTTAAATTTATTTATATATGAAGATGTTTGTAAAAGTTATTATACCCACTATATGTATGTACTATAACATATACCAACCTCAATTTGTAAGAGAATACTTATACAAATAAATCTTATCTATCTATATTGTACGTAAATTATAAGTAATACCAATATTATAATATAGTTTAAGTAATGTATGTACTTTACAAGTTTAATGTAAATACGCGTATTCTCAATTAATTTTTAACAAAATGGTAATGGTTAAATATTATAAGATGCAGAATACATGGAAATTGCGATTAAAGAGTTGGAAAACTTGGATGATTGGAAAGAAGAAAATTTCTGCATTTCACGATATCAGTGGATGATGTTAGCATATTTCTTTTATATTCGCAATAATTGATGAATATTCTTCGTTGAAAATATACCAGGCTCTAAGTGGAATCAGTTGCACAAGCTCGGAATGGAGAATATACGAAAAATACGAACCATGTGATTTTTTTACTTTTGACATTAACATTACATATACAAAATATATAATAAATAGACTAATTATGTCAAAAATCGGAGTTGGTAACACTGCATTATAGTGAAATATTCATAGTTAATCTTCGCAAAAGTATTTTTCTGTTTTCACAAGAAAAATAGATCAGCAAATATATACGATATAGTTAGAAAAGTGCCTAAGTAGTTGAACTAGAAGTTCAAAAAACAGAAGTGCCATTCTACAAAGTTATAGTAATCTAGACAACAAATATATTCGAAACGTGAGTCTGAAGGTCATATTAATTTGTTCATATTGTAAATTTGGTTGAGCAAATGACACCTGTTGGAGCGGCTCACATTTAAACGAAATAAAGGTAAACATCGTCAAACACATCATAACTTACCTCAAATTCAAAATGGCCACAATGGAAGAAAATATAAATACAATTCTATCAAAACTAGATAAACTTGATTCTATAGATAATGAAATAAAACAATTAAATTCACGAATTAATGATATTCATCTGCAATCCACCTTATTACGATGTGAAGTTGACAAACTGAAGGAAGTCGTATCCTCTCAACAACAAATCATCAATAAACTAGAAAAACATATCAAAAAGCAAAACCTAATCTTTATGGGTATTGATGACTTTGAAACTAGTAATGAAGAACTACGAAATACAATCACAATGTTAATTAATGAAAAATTTTAATTAGCAATTGGTAAAGATGATATTAGAGAGGTATACAGACTGGGTAAGAAAAATGAAAACTTTACACGACCAGTTTTATTTAATCTAGCTTCAGCGGAGACTAAAAATCAAATTTTATACAATAGAATAAAATTAAAAGGCTCTAAAATATTTGTGAACGAGGACCTCTGTGCAGAAGAACAAAAAGAAATGTGTGTTCTATTATCTATGAAAAAAGAAGTCAAATCTCAAGGCAAACAAGTAAAGATAAAAGGAAATAAACTGATTGTGGATAGAAAACCAGTTTCTGCTAAAAGACCACGAAGTAGCCAATCATCAGTGGAAGTCCAGTTAAAAACCTGTCAAAATTGCCAAAGGTCCAGGGAGTAGCAGGGAATAACTTGCCCTTTCGTAAATAATAATGTAAAGGACAGTTCAAGTTCAGATCCAGCAGTTAAGTTAAGTAAAAACAAATTGCATGAGAAAGTTGCAAATAATTATTGTAGTGTAAGTTTCTGGAATGTAGAAGGTTTAAACAATTTATTTACTTTAGATTCAACCACTAAGGAGAAGCTTCTTCTGGGCAATATCATATGCTTTTGCGAGACATGATCCGAAACTACCCTTTCTGTATTTCCAGAATTTTTGAATGAATACTCTAGCACTGTATTCTATAGTTTTGCCACAAAAGAAAAAAAAAGGGAAAAGCCAGCGGCGGGATCTTGGTAATGTTAAAAAAGGGTATATTCGATATAATAGAATTTATTGAAAGTACTAATATGTGGATTATTTTAAAGATAAGTATTAAGGTGAAATGATACCCCCGATTAATTTGTTTCTCCGCCGAGGTGAGCGCTAGCGAGCTCTGAGATGAATAATTGTGGCTGAGTCGATAAAGTAGAATTCTTTGTATATTTAACAGTCTCCATCTATTTGATACTAGTTTTAGTTTGTTCCAAGTTACAAACCAAAAGTATTCTAAAAACAAGTCTGTCATGTGGCATGAACTTTTAGGACTCTTATAGGGTACCTATAACAGATGAAAATAGAATATTTTATAGAACGTCAAATAAACGAACGTAAAGATATTTCTTCGGAAATGTAATGAAGTGAATGGATAATAAATAATAAATTTGTAAAAATCGTAACATATATTGCATTTTATTCCCTAATTACATAATACTTTGTATTTACCGTAGGAAACTTTTATTATGAGCATATATTTATCGACTGTCAGAATAAAGGTCAATTTTCACAATTATTAAAAAAATTAATAGTAGGTAGGTAGATTCATCACAATATAAATAATTTTCGTATGATGTTAAATGTAGTTCAATGATTGGTTTGCAATGAATGGCTTGTTTTTAACGTTCATATCTAATATCATATTTTGCGACGACTGTTCAACAAGCGTCATTCAACGCTTTACCTTACGGAGGGTTCTAATATTTGCTCCTAAGTCTGCTAAAAAATTATTGAAAAATTTAATTGGATTTTTTACAAATATATTACTATCTAACTATACCATTATGTACGATGTAAGCCTAATAGGTAGATTATAATAATTACACCTTTTGTTCTGGTACATGTGTCCGAAAGATTCGGTTAATATTCATAATGTCGTAGTACATAACTATACGTTCAAGCTTTTCATTGAAAATATGTGTTCGTACATTCAGAATAAACTAATTTACTGTAGTTTTATATCAATTCACTGCCAAAACTATCAATACAATACATTTTTTCTACTACTAGATTCTTCAAATCATATTATTTATAACATTAACTACCTTCCGAAAATGTTTTTCTTCAGTTTTCGCCAGTCCTACTAATAATATAGTTATTTAGGTTCAAAGGCTGGGAAGTGAGTTATTCCGATACGAATGAGAAGTTTACGGATGAGGCGACGGAAGAGCCGGTCAGGAATTTCGAAATGAGTATCGTAATACTACTTCACGGCCGTACAACAAATCAGCTGAGTGGCAGTAAACAGCCGGGCCCCGTTTCATAAAATTTCTAGACTTGTAAATTACCACTGTAGAACTTGTCAAATGAAGAATTTGGCAAGTTTCTGTTTCAAAAACCTACAAGTGTAAATTACAAGTGACAAGTAAACTAGTTCGTTTCTACAAGTGTATTTTTGCAGTTTACAAGTGTAGCGTTTCAAAAAATATTGACTGGTTTTTACTTCTAGTATTTTACAAGTGAACAGTAACCATGAATGAAAGATTGCATATTCTTTTGGTGATATTTATTTGTCGAGTGAAATTTCTTCAAAACGTGGCGAGGGTACGGTGGAGCTTGATCCCACCAAATTATCGAAAATGTTCAGTTATTTCTGTTTCCCACTCTTAGACTTGAGCTGATACACGTTATATACTCACTGATACAGGTTATTTTGTGATTGACGGTGTCTAAATTTTTTAATCGCACAAGTGTTCCAGCAACATCAAGAAGTTTCCACCTCCCACAGTAACTACCCATGGGGATTTCAATGTTTAGTATTGGTGAAAATTTTAATTATACCTTATTATTCGTTCATAATTTTCAAACTGTGTTATTTAAAATAAATTGGTAAGAAATTGAGTTTGACGTTCTTTTTATTTCACAGTTTCTTTTTGTTAAAAATAAACAGTCCCCGGAATGTTTCCAGGCAACATTTCCCGGCCCGGTACTGTAATGTTCCATTTCTCGGACTTAAATTAGCAAGTTGAAGTAGTACAGTGGACAGTATATGAAATAAATTATTATCTTGTTGATTGGAATAAATAGATAAAGCTAAGGTCACCATTCGTCCTGAAAATCCCGGACATGCCCGGAAATTATGTCTGAATTTCATCTCCAGTTGGAATCGTAACATTTTTCTAAAATGTCCGGAATTTGTGTCCAGATAAAAAAATTACGCTCAAGAATAAAATTAATAGATGAGTGAAAAAATGGCGCATAAACTTTACCATGACGTCTTTACTAAGTTTATTTTATTGTGGTTTTTAGTTTTGTTCTTGTTCTACTTTCGTTTGTGATTCTATTCTATTTCTTTCTTATGTTCAATGATCTTATTTTTAGTTATGTTATGAGAATGAGTTTTAAGTTATAATATCACAATTTTATTATTCAATATGCCCATGCGTAACGTTGGGTCAATTCCCAGAATATTGCAAAATGTAATGTTTGTTGACGGAGTAGGGGTAGATGACAGACAGGCACAAGCGCGCAAAACAAATGGCCAGCATCATAGTCAGATATTTTTTAAAATTTTCCGTAAAAAAATTTTTGGGGAAATTAAAATATTACCGTTCTTTGATTTCTCAGTAATATTAATCTGATTAGTTTCTAGAAACCACTTGGTTGCATTTGCATTCATCAGTGTTGCGAAGTTGTGATTTATTCCTTCACCCATCTTCGCCAGAAATAATCTACTAGTTTCTGAGACATTCTCCATTGTTTTCGAAGATTTATAATTTCTTCACAGTTTGTTAAATTTTGGTTATGAGTTAACGAAAAACCCAATAAGAAATGATTTGGAGTCAAAGTTTCTTCATTTGAAGGATCGGTCTACAGTTTAGTTAATAAGTTTCTTGTTTGGGTCTCCGTTCTTTTATAACGACGATTAAACATTTCATATCCGATGAGGCAATCCCAGCAACCTCTCATATGTGATGGGTGTGATAAAGCTCCATATTTTTTTAATGGAACATTCATCAGTAATTCTTGTTTGATCTAGTTTTTGTGATACATTCCTTCAATTTCCTCTTAGTACCGATGAAATTCGTGCCATTGTCGAATCATACTTCTTTCGGTTCTCTTCGTGCGATAATTCTATGTAATGCTCGATCTAATGACTGTAATCGTGTGTTCTCTTGTTTCTGTGTCTCCCACTCTTAGTTGAGCAGATAAACAATACGCCGCAACGTTTTTCTTTACGTCTGCCAATAGCTACAAACATTGGACTAAAATAATTAACGCCAGCAAATGACACAGGCCGTTTCTTTGACGTTACGTACCTTTGGTAACTATCCCATTTGCGATGGTGTGGGTATGATTTTTATTCGCGTACATACTAAAGAAGCATGAGATACGTTCTTCATTATTTGTCTCATATTTGGGATCCAAAATTACTATCTTCATTTGTTTTTGAAGTAATTCTGGCTCAAATGTTAATTTTTTTAATGATTCCGTCTTCTAAAATAAGTATTCATCTGTTTCTTTAAATATGCTTCCCGTTGGGTCTTTCTTATGCATAAGAGTTCAGCTTTATCTTTTTTAAATTTTTTCTCCTTTCCCTCCTTGGATTTTATTAATTCGGTCAACAATTGTTTAAATTTGTGTAACAGTGGCGACTCGCCAGAATAGGCAAAATAGGCAACCCATACCTTGTAAATTGAAATACCGAGGTGAAGTTTTACTTTATAATAATAATAAATATTAATTTTAGGAACATAGCTTATAAAATATAGGTTGCCTCGTAACTCTTAACTTTTAGAATAGTGGGGATAACGCGTCATCCAGTATGCTGATATTTCAAATCAGTATAACAAAGTATACAGAGATGTTCGTGAGAAGTTAATAAACGCTTTGTAATATAACAAATTTAACTATTAAAAAGAAATTCAAGTACAGGTCGTCCAATATTGAACTTACGCAAAAGACATGTGATAGCACTCTTAAAAGAAAGAGATAGAATTCTAGGTAAATGATTATTTATTTATAGAGTCCGTACAACAAGAACCGCCCGGTAACTCCGCTCCTCTTCGTTCGGATTCGTGCTTACGAAAGATATTGGTAAGTATTATGTTTTATGCATAGGACTGTACAATATAATTTCCCTTTCACTTTGCCATTGCGCATACAACGTTCAAATGAGGTCCTATAATACTCGGAGTACTGTATTTGCTGGATAAATTTAGTTAAATATTTTATTTCAAAATAAATAGATAAAACATAACACACACGTATAATAAACAAGTATTATGGTTTTATACACGTTTGCAGATAGGATGAGAAAAAATATTGTGTTATTCAATATTTTATTAATATTGATTTGTTTATTTTTTCATGTGTTTTGAGTTTACATCAGATTATCTTTTTCTTATTGCTATCTTTAAGCAAATTTTGATTATTTCAATATTTAATACGGATGAAAAGCCTTTGTACTGCAAAAATCTGACATATCCTTTATCATTTTTTTAAATACAAATTGACCATTTGAGAGTTTTATTATTCTGTAACTTTGTAAGAATATCATAAAATATGTACATTTTTGGTAACGAGTCAATTAAATTTAATAAACCTGCGTATTTCCATAAACTCTGCACTAACGTCAAATTGAAATTTTTATTTTCTGCTATACAGTGTACAATAGTGCCAGGAAAGGAACTCATTTCAAGGTTGCATGCGCTGTGGCAAATTCAAAGAGAAATTATATTGTACAGTCTCAAACATAAAGCTAGGACCCACCCATAATATCTTTCGTAAACACAAATTCGAACGAAGTGGAGTGGAGGATCCTTAGTTGCACGGTCTGTACAAATAATAATTTACCTAGAATTCTATGATTTGATTACCTCTCTCTTTTTATCGTACTATCGCATGCTATCTTTCACTCAATAGTGGCCGAACTGTAGTATTCTCATTGTTTTTTGTCAGAGTAATTGTAATTAATTATTTCTTGATAGTAACTTGCCCACCTCTGTTCATAAATATAAACATCATTCGTTGAAATACAAAATCAGCAAAAGCTGCACAGCATATTTGATTACTTGATGACTCAGACCAAGAATAGAGGAGAGACAGGTAGGGTGACCAGACGTCCTAGTTTACGAGGGCATGTCCTCTTTTTGAAGGCGTTCTCGGACGTCCTCCCGGGTTTATACAAAGTGTCCTAGTTTTTTAAAGAAATCGCATAATTAAAATTATGAATTTAAAAAAATAATCAAAAAATCTTAGATAAAATGGTTATTCATTAAAATAAATATATTTTTTTTATTGTAAACATGAATTTTATATTTGTGTCTTCTATTTACAGAATACATGTATTATTTAATGCTAGTTTTGAAGGATTTTTTTTAATACCCCTATTTTTTATTAATAAAATACTTTGTGGAAATGTCCTCTACTTAAAAATTGTAAATGTCCTAGTTATTTTTCAATATGTCTTAGGTTCGAAGAAAATAATATGGTCATCCTAGAGACAGGGCACACTATGTATTTCGCCGTAAGAAGACTTTCGAAATCATCTATCATCTTAGCGACAGCTGTAGAAGGCTAGTCGGCCAGATGTGTTACATACGTGTGCAGTCGAAAGAATAAGTTTTTAATGTCACCCACCGTTTTAATCTGTCCGTTATTTATATTACGTTTTTTATGAATATTCTTCCGTATTTATTTTACATTTATAAAACAAAATCAAGATAATTTGTAGTTATAGCATGGCTAATCAAGAAATATTTAGATTTGGCCAACTGTAACATAACAGTATTTAATTGGTCGACTAGCCTTATTCAGCTGATTCTGACGTTGCAATAAAGTTGAAAATCGTTGATTTTAAAAGATACACGTGACTTGACTATGCCCTATCTCCCCTCCATTCCTGGTCTAAGCTTGGTAACTTGTTCCCCCACCACTCAAAATTACGAGGCAACCCGGAGCCTCCGAGATACTACGAGCCTACAACTGGCGCGCGTGACGTCACATTAGTGGCCCAACTTTTGTACAGTGTTTAATGGGAGTTACGCAGTTTTTTCAAAGTATTACGAAAACTGTGGCAGATGTGAAAAAATGTATATAAACACTATTATAGATCATAAAATTATTTATCAAAATGCGTTAACAGAACATATATATGTTCTGTAGTTTAGCTGTAGGAAGCGTATAAAATAACAAGGTCAGATGACACATCTTAACTTTTTTCAAAATTTTGCGAAAACTGTGACAGATATAAAAAATGTATATAAACAATATTATAGAACTTAAAATTCTCTAACATAGTGTGTTAATATGAAATATTTATGTGAAGTCATTTAGCCGTAGGAAGCGCATAAAATAATATATGTAAAGATACATATTGAGTCTTTGTTTTTCCACTTAGAAATTTGTAAAAATTCTGCCTGTTTCGGTGCTAGAATGTAATTACAAAATAAAAATAAACATTTATTTTTACCAAAATAACCCACAGAGAACTTGAAAATTAGAAATAAGTTACAATTTTGACTTGATTAAAATATAATGCATAATTATATAAAATAAAACACTAATATTAAACTAGAAAACAAAATAAATGTATGTTCTAAACAATGATAATTACAAACATTAAACATTTATAAATAAATACACATAAAATGGCATTTTTTAGATATATTACCTACTTAATAATAGAAAACTGCGAGAAACAGTAAAAAATAGAAAAGGTTATAAATATAAAACTGGTACAATACATAATTAAATTTGAAATACATAGAAAATATTTCATATATAGACTAGCAAATAATTAGGAAAGCACCGAAACAGGCAGAATTTTTACAAATTTCTAAGTGGGAAAACAAAGAGTCAATATGTATCTTTACATATATTATTTTATGCGCTTCCTACGGCTAAATGACTTCACATAAATATTTTATATTAACACACTTTGTTAGAGAATTTTATGTTCTATAATATTGTTTATATACATTTTTTTTATATCTGTCACAGTTTTCGCAAAATTTTGAAAAAAGTTAAGATGTATCATCTGACCTTGTTATTTTATACGCTTCCTACAGCTAAACTACAGAACATAAATATGTTCTGTTAACGCATTTTGATAAATAATTTTTTGACCTATAATATTGTTGATATACATTTTTTCATATCTGCCACAGTTTTCGCAATACTTTGAAAAAACTGTGTATCTCCCATTAAACACTGTACAAAAGTTGGGCCACTAGTGTGACGTCACGCGCGCCAGTTGTAGGCTCGTAGTATCTCGGAGGCTCCGGGCAACCTGTCTGCTCACACCCCTCACACCCAGATCACACGAGATAGATAACAAATATGCTTATCCCTTCCCTGCGTGATGTAACTGCGAGAGGGTAACTTTGCACCATGTTAGGTATATGCTTTGCGGTGAGATAAAATTCAAGTTGCATCATCGTGATCGTATAGTTTCGTTTGGGCATTATATAGTTGCATTTTTGGTTTCCTTATTATTAATACATATACATAAACTCTTCTACCGTTAAATTTACGGCTTGAGTCTATTATCAAGCACAATATATGTTGTTTTTTCTTGGTTTTTGTTGATTGTTATTATTAAAGAATTGAAGAAAATTGTAAGAATGGTTTTATAATGATGTGTGCCAATGTGCGGAAGCATGACTTAATTTTCTTATGTTGTCAACTTTCCACGCGATAGTGAAATGCGAAAAAATAGACAAATGCAATATCTATATTGCTTACTTATTTACAGGCTACAAAAGAAAATAGACTTTTAAAACCCCCCAAAAGTGCGTAATTATAGTTGCGTCACTAGACTTGGTGTCACTCGGTGCGGCAACTCATGGTATCACCCTTCCCCGTCCATTTTGTAAACACAATTACATTTTTAGTATAGGTAAAGAGCCGGTTTCAAAATTTTTCTAAAAGTATTTTAAATGAAAGTTTATGCAATATTTTCCAAAGTAACAAATGAAAAAAATATATAATCATTTTCATATATAATAAAATAAACAGACTGGCGACAAAAAAGTCATGGAAAACGACCTCCCACTAGTGATGTGCCGTCGAAAAATTCCCGCCGGGAATTTGTTTTTTTTTTCTTGGGAAAGTTCCTGGAAATTTCTTCATCCGCGATTTACGGGAAGAAATTTTGTCACTTTTTTCCGGGATTTTTTTGAAAAAACCCAGTGAATATAATTTTTGAAAATTTCCCGTATATTATAAAAGATAATTGGCCTTGATATTTGGTTCAAGCGGTTATAAATAATTATTAAATTGTTAAATATGTAAAATTATTCATTTGTCGTGTAAATTATGGTTCCTTCATAATAAATTGTTATTCTGGTTAATTTTTTTTATAAGCAAATATAAGTACGTGTGAAATTCAGTACGATACTTTTCAATTACTCATTTAATGTTTTGTTAATATTGCACTTTATATAAGAAATTCTTTGGGAAATTCCCTAAAAAAAAATTCTGGAAATTTTCACGTATCTTAAAATTTCTTTAAATCTCTACCTCCAACTCACGTGACTTAATATATTAGTCAAACTTCAATAATATACTACAACTTTTATATTATTATACTCGTATTAAAATACAAGTCGATTAAACGAAAATGAATTGAAGGGAATAGGTACGTTAGAATGTAGTATCGGTAACACAATCGAAAAGCTACATACAAATTATAAAATTGTCTGATCTCAATCTCAAGGGTCACTGTAATTTTGTAATATTGACAGCGTTGTTTAAAAAGGTATTCATATTTTTATAAAACATAAAATTTTTGCTGAAATAATAATTTTATAACCAATCACCCTTGTGTCACCTCTCAAATGGGTGTCACTCGGTGCGGACACTTACAAAGCAGATGCAAAGCCGATGAGAAACTTCGTCTCACAGCCATCAGTCTACCCGCTCACCGCTTATGCAGGATTTACAAGCTTTTATGGAGAGTTGGACATCTTTGCGGTCAGGACTCATAAATTATTCGAACTTGAAAGCATCACTTTTAGTGTAAGGGCCGTATTAAAAAATCCTACTGAATTTTGATTTAAATTTTGTAAATTTAAAGTATATAATAAAAATAAGACAATAAAACAAAAAAAAAAATACAAATTGATGTTAGTAGAAATATATTTAAAACTCATTATTATTTTAATGTAGATTTAAAAGTACATAATTATGAAACATCTTGAAAGCAAATTTCGGATACGGTCCGGAATAGAAAAATCTACCTGGCTCCAAGAAACCCTTACTGCAAGTCCCATAAAACTTCATAACGGGCAATTGGCAGTTTCTATAAAGAGTTTCGTAGATCGCTTCCTACAACTATACGTAACGTACAGACAATACACATAGACGAATGTTTTATCGCTTCCAGCCCGTAATGCAGCAGTCGGCTCACTTTATTTGAACTCAAAAATTGATATAATATAATATTTTAATGAAAATTATACTTGTAAAATATTTTCAAAAGCTTAATAACTTTTTAAAGTACCAATAACCAGTGTTGCTGTGGAGCGTAATTTATTATGTTTAAAACATTTACAAATTACCTCAGAAATTCAATGCTATAACACAGATTATCAGCACTTTTATTATTATTACTTTTTGAAATTTCTAAAAAAGTTAATTAACAAAAAAAAATAATTGTTAAAGTTATCGGCGTATAAATTCAATGTCTAATATTCGTTTATTACAAACATTTTGCCATTTTCAATAAAACTGCCTGAGAGTAGGTACATGCTTAGTGTCATAAGTTCGTAAAATTTTAATCAAATATATCGTACAGTTCCTAATATATTACGATAAACTTTAAATAGATTTTTCTTTATTTCTATAAAATGCAATTTTTGAGTTTATTTTACCTCAAATGTTTGCAATTTTTTCATGAATAGAGCACAAAATTTGTAATCGAATGAATTATTTTCCAAAAGTATCTATTTACTTTCCTAACGTTCTAATTTTTTTTTGCAAGATACAAGCGCTTGTCGCTCCTACAAATACGTAGACAACAAAATACACTTTTACACTACGAAACACAATGTAAAATAAATACTGCGAAAAACCTAGAAGACAGTGTATACATTTGGCGGGAACCAAATCATCTATCACTTTTCCATGGAGTCACCGATTGTATAATAGTTTACCTACGCACCGCTAGGTCTACTCATAGCGCCACTACCTGATGTTACACGAAAATACTTACCGAATTTGTTTTAATTACCAATATCTTCTATATTAAACAATAAATATTTAAAATACTTACCTGAGAAATATATAAATGTGTACAGTATGTAATACTGAACAAATTTTAGGAGTAGAACTTCACAGACTTGAGAAAATAAATAAAATTAAACATTTTATTTTTTTTAAGTATGTTCCCAAAATTTAATTTTCGATTTTTTTTTATATGTTATGTGTAACAATATTCTTCAAAACATATTAAAGTATGAACAAAATTGTAGGTTTAGTATAGAAGAAAAACATTAAAATGTATGAAAAAAGTAGGTTTTTTGGATTTTTAAAATTGTTCCCAAAAATCATTTTTCTTAATTTTCACATATTTTATTTCTTATCCTATTATACATATTTTGTGCAAATTTAATCAAAATTGTAGGTTTAGAACTGGAGATATATTAAAAATAATGTTTAAAATATTATTTTGGGTGAATAAATAAATATAAATATTATTGAAACTATTTCATTTTCATGACAAATTATTCCCTTTTTATTTATGTATACAAAGAAATCATATTACATTACACAATTTTAAATAATAAATGAAAAACCATTTGACTAATTTGAATTTCGCGCGCTGGGGTATCATTTCACCTTAAAAATGATATTACAATCATAGGATTTTTTATATTAAACCGGGGATTGACAATAACCACTGCGTAAATTTAATAAATGACTGTATTGAATCCGTATTACTAAATTATAGTTAGGAAAAAGTAATATTATTGGGAGATTTCAACTCAAAAATTGGTGATTTAAATCAGATTACACAAGAAGGTATTTTTGAAAATCCAAATGTTTTTGAAGTAAGACTATCACAGCATGCAATTATTGATAATAGGGGGAGAAAATTAACTGATATGATGGAAAATTTAGGATTTTATGTTTTGAATGGAAGAACAAGGGGAGATATTCCTGGTAATTACACTTTTATTAACTACAGAGGTAAAAGTACAATAGATCTCGCTTGGTCGAACTTAAAATTTGCTGATTCTGTAACGAATTTGGAAATATGTCATACTATAGCTAACTCTGGTCATGCTATTTTACTTTTAAATAATTTTTCTCCAGCTAATGACAATGAAAACTACAGTTTTGAAAACAATGCCCACTATTCGGTAAAATTTAAATTTAATACTGTCAATTTGCAAGAATATGTCAATATATTAAACATTCATTTAACACATTTAAGTGATAATTTAATTAATGTTATAAGGGGCACTGCAATTAAAACGGGGATGATGAAAATCACTAAAGCTTGTAACCTTACTAATCATAATGTTGAAAATAAAGTGTGGTTTAACCAAGAATGTCGGCAATACAAAAAACAAGTGCTTAAAGATTTAAGGAAATTCAGGAAAAATTCTAATGACATTAATTTAAATATATATCTTTCTAGCAAAAAACAATATAAAAGTATAATTCAGCGTTCAAAAAAAGAACATGAGTTAAAAGTAATTAACGCTTTAGCTAATACTAAAAACAATATCGAATTTTGGGTTGCGGTTCGAAGACTACAAAGAAATAAATTTGTGCCAAATACTATTTCAATAGATGTTTGGGAAAAATTTTATATTACAGCATATCAAAAGCAAGTTGTAGATACAATTACTTCAAGTAGCAACTCTTTTTTTGACTGTTTGCATCCATTTTTAGATGTGCCCTTTACATTGGATGAATTACAAAATTGTATTGCTAGCTTTGGTAATAACAAAACCCCAGGAAACGACGGTATTAACTATGACTTTTTTAAGAACTTGCCTGATAACTGGGTCCATTATATCCTTAATTTATATAACAATATATTAGTAAATGAAGATGTTCCAATTAGTTGGTTTAACATTCAAATATTTTTTATACATAAGAAAGGGGATAAAACTATCCCTGAAAATATTTATAGAGGAATTGCACTTGTAAACAATATTGTCAAAATTTTCGCGCAAATGCTACATTTTCGACTTCAAATGTGGATAGAAGAAAATAATATTTTGGCTGAAAATCAAAACGGGTTTCGTAAAAATAGGGGCACTGCGAGTAACATTTTTTGTCTTGCCATTATAATTGACTTAAAACTAAGATTGAAAAATGGCACATTATTCGTTGCCTTTATCGACTTTAAATGTGCGTTTGACTCTGTCAAACATAATAAATTATGGGAAAAATTATACATGTGCGGATTTAGTACCAAAATTATAAGAATCCTGCAAATGCTTTACAATAATGCTAAAGTTTGTATTAAAAATAATAATATACTATATCTGCGAATCCGTTCAAACTTGAAGAAGGTGTACTTCAGGGCGAAATTTTATCGCCTTTGCTATTCGCACTATTTATTAATGATTTGGAGAAATTCTTCAGAAGTAATAATCAAAAGGGTATCAATATAGATGGGTACAACGATATATTAATGCTAGCGTATGCTGATGATCTCGCTATCCTAAGCGATTCTGCTATAAATATGCAAAAAACTCTAGTCTTACTGGAGGAGTACTGTAAGAGTAATTCCCTTGTTGTAAATACTAGCAAAACAAAAATTGTACACTTCCACCGAGGTCGCCCAAAAAATAAGCCTTATTCGTTTAAATATATGGACAATCAAATAGAAATTGTTAAAAAATTTAATTATTTAGGTATTTCATTTTCTCATTCCGGTAAATTTTTGGTACAATCAATTGACTCTGGGAAAAAAGCTGCATTAGCGTCGAATAAAGTTAACATCTTAGTTAAGGGTAAATCTCAATGTTGACAAGAAAAAAAGATTTTAATGGAATCAGTAATAAACTCTACTCTCTTATATGGGCACTCAGATATTGGGATAAACTAGAATCATATCAGCTTAAATTTTTAAAATTGATTCTAAGGTGCCCCAAGACTACACCAAACTATATGCTGCGACTGGAACCAAACGGCACCCATACTTGTTCAGATTTTAAAAAGGGCGTTGAATTGGCTTCATAAAATATATTTAATGGATAATCAAAGATATCCAAAAATAATACTCATCAGATTGTTGAACCTGGATGCTTCAATAGGCAACAAAATCGATTACAATTGGTTTTCAATCTTAAAACATTTATTAGAAAAATTTAATGCCGTTTCTTTACCAAATAGCAAAACAATTAATAAGCCGAAAATTAACGAATTATTAAAAACTATAAAATCGAACCTTTTAGAGAATGACGTAAAATCTCTCAATAATAGTAGATATAATTTGCATTATAAATTAATTAAAACAAATTACAATTTGGAACCATACTTAACAAATAAAATGACTATACATAAAGCAAGGATTATTGCCAATCTTAGGTTTTCAAGTAAACGGTACATCTCTTTTTATGTTAATAATACTCGACATTGCTGGGATCCTACGTCACTGTGCTCTATATGTAACCTAAATAAGCCGGAAAACTTACAACATTTTTTTGTTGATTGCCCGATATACAAACCTTATAGAGACTTCTACATTGCGCAATATTTTCGTAAAGAAAATGTTTTTTCTCACATGTTACTAGAAAATCTTAATCAAGAAAAAGTAAATAATATAGTATATTACGTTACAAAAAGTTTGGCCATAAGAAGCTTCGCCTTAAATGAATAGCAGCTTAACTTGCTGCTACTTAATTATTGTAAAAGTTCTATTTAACTATTTGTTATTGTATTTAGTTTGTACAATGTATCTTTCTCTGCATTACTAAATCTGTATAATGTATTAACTTAATTTGTGATAAACTTGAACAATATTATATGCAAATTTGTTACGTGATTTATTATTATTATGATTGAATCTTTCTTTAAATCTGTTTGATGTACAACTTGTAATTACTGTTGCCCAATCATCTTGTATAAGTTGTATCTAACTTAATGTCAATAAACTATTATTATTATATATTATTATTATGTCAAAAACAGACCTTCTATACGATACAACTGCAAGTGTTATAGAATTTTAGGATAATTTTCTGCTTCTTTTATTATATTTTGTTCAAATTTTGACTTAAGAAACACATTTTTTTATATAATTCATTGTTTCAATCATACGACCATTGTTTGAATTTTATTCATACGATAAGTAGGTACCTTTTACAATGAGAAAATATGTAAACCTAAAAGAATTTTTCATGTTAGAAGATATCTGTTATATTCTTACGCATATATTCCTTATACCGTGTGTCTATTTTAAAGGTGTACATAGGAGATTAACATGGGAAATCAATTTTTTGCAATTTTCTGCTCGCCTAATGATTTTAAGCAAAAATGCGTCAAATAAAAGTTTTAGGGTATAAAATTCTACATCTAAAACAATAAACAGAATTACCTTTACATGCTTTATAACGACAGAAATTAAATATGAAAATGTCGATAATTAGGATAAAAATATCGACAGCCATGGAATTGAACAAAAAATAAATAAATGCTTGACGTTTTGATAATTTGATTTGAACAAATATCGTTAATTATGGCAATAATAGAAATATAAAATTAATAAATAAAGTTAAGAAAATACAATTTTGTTTAAATAATATGCATATATCAAAAATTCAACAATGGGTAACAAAATTTTGTATAATGCTGTTATGTACTCTCAACTCATTTCCAATACATCTACTTTAGTACTATAGAAGGGGTCTACACTTATCATTCCTAACACTTTTTCTTAGAGTAACGCATGTTCTGCTCGTCCTATATTCTGATTACGCGGCTCACGTGTATTTTTTAAAGACACATTAACAGTCTTTTCAAATTTTGTCACGAATTTAGCTCTTTCTTCATATAAATGTTCATTTTTTAATCATTTGAGACAATAAAACTAAAGACAAAATCAAATTGTCAGAAACGTCAAATAAGTTAACTTACGTTGCACAGATCACACTACACTGAAAGATGTGAAAGTCGCGTATAATACCGTGTTACCTAGGGTATCTTTATAACCAGGGTATGGCCATGGGCCAAGATCGCCGCCATTATCGGTAATTGATTTTCCTATTAATTTGTAATAAATGTGATATTATATTATAAAATAATATTAAATTATCACACTGTGAATTTATAAAGGTAAGAAAAATTAATTTATTTAAGAGATACACAATTATTATTAAGATATACATTTAGAGGTTATGTAGAATATATGACATGGGTTGTTATTATCACATCTAATTTAATATCTGTAGTTCTTATTTACGTAATAATTGTATATTCTAAACTTACCTTTTAAAAATTTAAATGATTGTGCTTAATATTAGTAATTTATAGTTGTTTTCAATATGTCAGTAATCGTGGTGGGTATCTTAACAAATTACACAAGTAAATAAAATAAAATATATTACTTATACTTTAAATACATATTAGAATGATAATTTAATGTGTTTTTCATTAAAATAAAACAAATATCTACGAAAATACATAATAATTTGCGCAAGAACAACACATATAACAGATGTCCCGGTAATGGCGGACGAAAAGTGAGCCACGCCATGGCCATACCCTGGTTATAAAGCATTGAACTCTATACATACATGGAATGGAAACGTCTATACCTATAGCATTGTAAGGGGCAGGTCATGCGAACTGTCACAATTCCACCAGATTCCACCAATTGACGCATGCGCAGAGCACAGCTCACGCTTTTCCAGAGGTTTCAAAATATTTCTGAATGGGGACTTTTACTATTACCTTAATAATTTTTTGCATTATTGAATAATTAAATAATTTATTTTTCTATAAACTATAATGACATTCTGAAATTTTTATGTAGAAACAATTATCAGTAATAATATAACAAGACAGAGAGAGTAAATTGAAAATAATTTGACAGATTATTTGAAAACTTATTTCGCTAGGGGCTTTCGTGACTATTGCCAAATTGATGATGAGTTTAACTTTTTATTATTATTTTCTAGATTTCCTAAAGACTGTTTAATAAGAAATATATGGATCCAAAACATTAATAAGGAAAAATGTGTGGTAAAAGATCATTGGAGAGTTTGTGGTTAACATTTTTCTGCCAGTGATTATGATAAGGATGGAAAATTATATTTGTTTAAGTTTATCTTATACGTGTTAATATTGTTTTGTGAACTGATCAACCATTCAATTAAAATACACTTGTGAAAACATTTTTGTGGTCGCTGGAAAAATATACACGTACTATGGGTTGCCTAAAAATTTGAAGTACCATGCCAGCAATGATCGTTTCCGTTCCATAGTAGTATAGAGTTCAATGTTATAAAGGTACCCTAGTGTTACCTAGGGTACCTTTATAACCAGGGTATGGCCATGGGCCAAGATCGCCGCCATTGTCGGTAATTGATTTTCCTATTTATTTGTAATAAATGTGATATTATTTTATAAAATAATATTAAATAATCACACTGTGAATTTAAAAAGGTAATAAAAATGAATTTATTTAAGATATATACAATTATTATTAAGACATACATTTATAGGTTATGTAGAATATATGATATGTGTTGTTATTATCACATCTAATTTAATATCACTAGTTCTTAATTACATAATAATTATATATTCTAAACTTACCTTTTAAAAATTTAAATGATTGTGATTAATATTGGTAATTTTTAGTTGTTTTCAGTGACAGTAATCGTGGTGGGTATCTTAACAAACTACACAAGTAAATAAGATAAAATATATTACTTACACTTTAAATACATATTAAAATGATAATTAAATGTGTTTTTCATTAAAATAAAACAAATAGCCACGAAAATACATAATACTTTGCGCAAGAACAACACATATAACAGATGTCCCGGTAATGGCGGACGAAACGTGAGCCACGCCATGGCCATACCCTGGTTATAAAGGTACCCTAGTGTTACCGTGTTTGCACTGCCCCTATGAACATACTTGGAACTAAAATGCAAAAGGTGGATTTAGTAGCTTATGGAAATTTTATTTCAGTTTTTTAAATTCTATGTAAAATAATTATGAAATAAATAACAACTAATTTACAAATATGTATTTATTTTTTTCAAAAAATATTTTAAAATAACATGTACTAAAATTTTTAATAAAATCGTCGGATGGCATCTTATTATAATATAATTTTGTTCAAATATCGAATATTTTTGAATTAATTGTTGAACTATATTATTTTTATTCAGATAAAACATCAAGCACTTATTTATTTTTTGTTCAATTCCATGGCTGTCAATATTTTCAACGTAATTTTCGATATTTTCATATTTAATTTCTGTCGTTACAATGCATGGAATGCTAATTCTGTTTATTGATTTAGATGCAGAATTTTATGCTCTAAAACTTTTATTTGACGCATTTTTGCTTAAATTAATTAGGCGAGCAGGAAATTGCAAAAAAACTGATTTCCCATGTTAATCTCCTATGTACACCTTTACGACAGACACACGGTATAATATTCTAAGAAATTTATAAAATATGATACTTCAATCGGTAATTTTGTCAGAATTATTACATCTCCCACTGCATCACGTAATGTTCGACGTCCTATCATTCGCATTCATTGCAATCATTTTATAAAATAAATATTTTAAAATTTTTCTGACGTAAAACATAACCTTGTTATGTTTCAATGAGTAACCACTTTTATCATTTTTGTCCGCTGTCGGCGCTGACTACTTTTGTGCACACCGCCTATAACGCTGCGGAGTGAAATAATGAAATGCTATGGCACTTTTTTCACACTTTTATTGCAGGCATAAAACAAATTTGTATGCAATGTGTGAGTAAATAAAATTTTTTTCATACAAATTAACTATTTTCTACAACTGTCAAAAAACATGACATTTATACATCGTTATGTATACGCTAAGTCTGTGTTTTTTTACGTGTAAAAATAGTATATTATGCTATTAGGAGTAGGAAGCGGTCTTTTTGCGTTGAACCCAGCTATTGCGGTCGAGGCGCAAGCCGAGGCCTGGCAAGCTGAGTAAAACACAAAAAGGGCATTCTACTCCGAATGACATATACTATTTTTTCTTCAAGTATTTCAAATAATTTTTTGATTTTTTTTTAAATATATTTTTCAAGCGTATTATAATATGCATATTATGCTACTGTACACACGCTATAGAAGACATTCGTTGTCTTATTAGTACAAAAATGTTGTTATTGTTGTACTAGTAAAAAAATGTTAGCTTCTTAGTTCACCGCTGGCGGCGACAGTCGCTACAGCAACACAGATCATATTGAAAATTGTTATTTGACAGTTGCACTGTTTGTGTTGTGTAATGTACACAGCCAGCTTTAACTGAAATTGCAAATTCTACAAATAAAAAAAATTCCAAAAAAAAATGTCAAAAAATTATTAGAAACACTTGAAGAAAAAATAGTATATGTCATTCGGAGTAGAACGCCCTTTTTGTGTTTTACCCCGCTTTCCAGGCCTCGGCCGCAATAGTGGGGTTCAACAAAAAAAGACCGCTTTCTACGCGTAATAATCCTAATACTAAATGATCAGATTCACTATCTATAGTTATATATATATATATATATATATATATATATATATATATATATATATATATATATATATATATATATATATATACAGGGTGTAAATGAAATAAGTGCATTAATTTTAACCAGTAATGTAACTCGATGAGAGCAACAATATTTCTTAATAACTTTTTTTTCTAAGTCTTTTAGATTTTGAGTTAAAATTCTTTAAAGATTTGCTGCATATTACGTTACCCGCTCATGGAGAACAAATGAGCAGCTGCCATTCAAGTGGGATACAAGCAGCTCAAAAATTGTCGGTTATCGGTTACACTTACAGTCACAGTAATTAATAAACGAATCAAGGGAAATAACATTATTATTAATTAATACGTAATAATACAATTTTTAAAATAAATAAATTTAAATTTTGGATAACAAAATTATAAAGTTGTGTATTGAAACAGGCTTTTTATCTTTACCTGTGAATAGTGTGAATAGAGGAAGACAAGGAGTGACGGGGTAACTAGAGGAAGAGAAAAAGCATAGTTATTAGGTTATGAGATGATTATTTATCGTCGATAAATCATAATAGTTTAAATACGTTATTCAAAAAATGTAAGTACAAACTTTTGTCCATTTAAAAGAGGTACATGAGTACCAATAATTAGTCGTCCATTTATTGTTCCCCAAACATTTTTTAATGAAAATTTTTACAGCATTTTCGTCTGTCAAGATGTGTATTGTGCATAATAAATACACCTTCCCAAGTAAATTCAGTCTCATGAATGAACATTATGAGCCATTCCCAAAATTGAAGTCTGTTATGTGCTGAAAACATTGAACTTTTTGCACATGGTATGGATACAGATGTACAAGATTAACAAATGTGCGAATATTAAGAACAGAATGATTTAGTGATGATTTGGAAACGCTCCGTGTAAATGCGTTGGCAACTCCATGACACTGTCTTTATGAGAACCGTGATGGCAAGTAACATGTAGTACAGATACGAGTAAAAAATAAATAAATAAATAAACCATAGGTAAGTAATTACAATGTCTGTGTACTCGCATTTTGACAGAATTTTACCTTATAAACAAGTTTATTACTGTCAAAATTTAATTGCAACAATTGACAGGACTGTCAATTGCTAAAACAAAATTTTTCATAGCTATTGCTGCTGCATTCAATTATCACAAAAATATTTGGAACGACTCGTCAATTTACGGGGTGGTAAAAATGCTAAAAAAAATATGCGATTTCGAGAAAAAGTTATTAAGAAATATTGTTGCTCTCGATGAGTTATACTACTGGTCAAATTTAATGCACTTATTTCATTTACACCCTGTATATATATATATTTGAATTCATCACGACGATCGCCATCCTTTGAACACCTCTACAGCCTGAATGGTGTGAGCGATTTTCGTGAAATTTGCACCAAGTTGTAGGTTATTGTCTCGAGTGCCCTCGTAATAACACAAATTTCTGTAGGATGCATAGTTTTCGAGTAAAAAATTATTAAAGATTGAAAATTGGGACAAAAACAATAAAGATCACAGTAACGATCACAGTTTTCCTTGAAAATTTAAGACGAAGAACGCCATGTTTGACATATCATTTCAAACCTTTAAATGGAAATATTTATGAAATGGAGACAATTTGAAAGAAGTTTAATTCATAATCATAAATTTTGAGAAAAGGCAACTATATCCGCACAGGTAAAAAAGGCCTAAACCATTTTAATTAAAAATTATAAAATTTGACGGTTCATATGTACTTGGACAGTGTTGCCAAATGTGTCATAAGTAACTAGGTAAAAAACAAATATTCCTAACTAGACTAATTTGAAGTCCGTACGATAAACGCTGTCATGTCATTTGGCATGTCAATGATGACAATTTATTGGTTTTCATCCTTTTAAATGCAAAAAAATGTTTCAATAATATGTAACATTAAAGAAAAGATGATGAAATTAACGAGGTAGGTATATGTAATGATTTTAAGCCATGTTTTATTATGTTATATATTTTATTATGTAAATAGAATTTTGGAAAATGTATAAGGAAACACGTCGAAAAGGATCAGAAAGGCAGACATCTGTCACATTTGATATGTTAATGACAAATCGTGCATGTCGTATCGGTTGTCTTTTTCAATGCTAAAAAATTTAAGTATGTAAAATTGTAGAAAAGGACGTATGAATTAAACAAGGTATATGTAAAAAAAGCATTGAAATCGTGGGAGTAAAAGTGCAAAAATATGGGTATATCTTTGGAAGATCAAACAATTTAAACCTTATGCTTTCCAGATGATCAAATACATATTGCACAAGACTATTACAATAGTTTAGAAGTAAACATGCATATAACAGATTATATGGGTATAAATTGAAACTAACAAGATTTGGTTCTAAACACAGGAAAAAAGATTAAACAGTACAGAATATAAATACTTGGGATTAAAAATAACGAATGAGGGCACCATAAAGAAACCGTGTACACAAGGCAGAAAGAAAAGAGGGAGACCTAGAAGAAATTGGATAGCAGGAGTCCAAGAAGGAATAAGAGAGAGACGATTAAATGAAGATCTATGGCAAGATAGAGAGCAGTGGAGAATTGACATCGGAAGACATTGTAGAACGTAATAAATCGACTGTATGCATAGGTACATGTAATGATTTTAAAACATATCTATTGTTAATTCATATATTTTATTTTGTAAATATATTTAATAATGTCAGGCTGAGAAAGACATAATGAACCTCACAATCGACAAAGAGTATATGTACACTATCTAATATGTATTTAGAGGAAAGCATAAAAATTAAATCCTACAAGAAAATAATGTCTTAAAATCTGGAAAAGGACAATTCAATAATTTAAGATGGTATGTTTTAGTCTGTTCTTTTTGTGCAATTAATTTTCTTATGTTACGTTTAAGACTATTTCAGATTATACATAATTCGATATCTATCTTAAAACGGTACAGAATTTACACTGCATTTAATTTTCTTATATTACGTTTAAAATTATTTATATTAAAATTATTTGTTTGCCAAGTATTGTATCATACTAATAAAAAATCTTTTAAATTACATAATCATACAGCATGAGCCAGAAAAATCATCTTGTATATCTATGATTTTTGCAGTCTTTCCCCTTAATAACAACCCAAACTTTATTGATATATAGGGTATTTCAAAAAAAATATAAAAAAAATTAAGGGCATATAGTACTGACCGAAATGAGTAAAAAGTTTAATCAACATGGGTCCGATCTTCTATAGTTTCCGAGATTTATTTATTTATATAATTATTTATTTATTTAGTTATATATTTATTTAGTTATATATTTATTTATTTGTATATTTATTTATTTATATATTTATTTATACATTTATTTATTTTTTTATTAATTTATTAATTGATTAATTAATTTATTTAATTATTTTATTTATTTATTAATTTATTAACTTATTAATTTAATAATTTAATAATTTAATAATTTAATAATTTAATAATTTAATAATTTATTAATTTATTAATTTATTAATTTATTAATTTATTAATTTATTAATTTATTAATTTATTAATTTATTAATTTATTAATTTATTAATTTATTAATTTATTAATTTATTAATTTATTAATTTATTAATTTATTAATTTATTAATTTATTAATTTATTAATTTAATAATTTAATAATTTATTAATTTATTAATTTATTAATTTATTAATTTATTAATTTATTAATTTATAAATTTATAAATTTATAAATTTATAAATTTATAAATTTATAAATTTATAAATTTATAAATTTATAAATTTATAAATTTATAAATTTATAAATTTATAAATTTATAAATTTATAAATTTATAAATTTATAAATTTATAAATTTATAAATTTATAAATTTATAAATTTATAAATTTATAAAT
>OY720450.1:46387473-46487473 GCA_963082715.1 Harpalus rubripes | reverse complement strand
TCTTTATTTATTAATTAATTTATTTATGTATATATTTATTTATTTTTTATTTATTTATTGATTTATTTAATTATTTATTTATTCATTTATAAATAAATAAATATATCTTCAAGGCCATTGCCGGGGGTGCCAATTATTGTATCGCACTAATCTTTTAAATTACATAATCATACAGCATGAGCCAGAAAAATCAAGGAGAGTGTGAGTGGGCAGTTTGGGTGAGCATTTTGCGTGGGCATGTTGCGTGGGCATGTTGCGTGGGCAGTTTGAGTGGGCATGTTGCGTGGGCAGTTTGGGTGGGCAAGTTGCGTGGGCAGTTTGGGTGGGCATGTTGCGTGGGCAGTTTGGGTGGGCATGTTGCGTGGGCAGTTTGGGTGAGCACGTTGCGTGGGCAGTTTGGATGGGCATGTTGCGTGGGCATGTTGAGTGGGCAGTTTGGATGGGCATGTTGCGTTGGCAGTTTGGGTGGGCATGTTGCGTGGGCAGTTTGAGTGGGCATGTTGCGTGGGCAGTTTGGGTAGGCATGTTGCGTGGGCAGTTTGGGTGGGCATGTTGCGTGGGCAGTTTGGGTGGGCATGTTGCGTGGGCAGTTTGGGTGGGCAAGTTTCGTGGTCAGTTTGGGTGGGTATGTTGCGTGGGTAGTTTGGGTGGGCATGTTGCGTGCGCATCATAAACCACTATCGGCGGAGCCCTAGGGAAAACTCGGCGAAGCCGAGGTTACGCTAGTATAATATACTATTATTAAATATTTAACTGAATTAACAAATCTTTACTTATTGTAAATATGTAAATTAATAGTGCAGTTGGTACAGCCGTAGTTTATATACTGATTCGGTATTTAATTTGTTTTTCAATACTACGACGCATGTAGCCAAAAGGGATTTTTTTACTAATTACATTATAAACTACGAAATATAAACACAACTTGAATAAAATTAGAATTTTGATGACTTACTCATATTTGAAAAACAAACTAATTACGAACACTTTCTATTCTGACGTAATGAATTTAGGAATATTTAGAAAGTACTTCAAACTACCTTTACAAAGATTCCATAAACTCAATAAAAATAATGCCGCTGAATTTCTTGTTACATCTTGAAGCCAACACTGTGAAATGGAAATATCATTGCTGCATAAGTCTATCTCTCACGAACACTCAACCTGGAATTATGCACATGCTCGTAAACCTTGACTACTATTGGCTAACGACGACGTCACGATGACTTTTATCATTTGGATTGAGAATCAGCCCGAAGGAACACGGCTGATATGAGTTCTGATTTTTAATTTAAATTTGAGGAATTACGTAATGTACCTAATATTTATCTTTTGTGCAAATTCTTCAATATAAATATTAGTAATAATTATAGTACCTCTATACAAGAGAGTATGGCCACGAGCCACGAGTGGTTCCAGCTCTATCGTGATATTAAGTCGAAAATCGCTTGACAGTGGAGGACAAATGGCCGACTTCTTAAATGACAGTTGGATATAATGCGGTAGAGTTGTATTTGAGTCTGTTAGCGCCATTTTGAATTGTTTAATTACTTCCCTGTGTTTTCGAAGCGATAACGTCTAGTTTGTGCATTGACTTCTTTGTGTAACGGTGAGTGCTATGGTTTTGTGGTTATTATATGTGGTTGCTCTCACGCTGCGGTGTTGAGAAAGAGCTGTTCTGCGGTTCAGCTGTTCCTTCGCTTGCGGGCTGAGGAAGAGTCTACAGTGCGGCTGGGACTAGCTCCTAATCCTATCCTAATCCCAAAAGTTGGGCTGAAGCCTGGAGTATTTACGGCGATCCTAAGTACTCACTGAGAGAGAATATACTCATCCATTTTTATCTTTTGCAGACTATTGGCGCTCGTGGGAAGTAGTGTGGACCATCCAGGAATTGAGAATTGGACGATTTATTTATTTATTTTTTCGGGATATTTGTAATTATTTTCTATTATGTAATTTTGTATTCTTTAATAAATTTTAGTATTCTCTTTACAAGTATTTTGTTGCGGTTTATTTAGGTGACCATATTATTTGCTTCGAACCTAGGACATTTAAAAAAAAACTAGGACATTACAATTTTTAAAAAGAGGACAAATAGAGGACATTTCCATAAAGTATTTTAGTAATAAAAAAATACGGGTAATATAAAAAATCTTCAAAAACTGGCACTAAATAATACATTAATTCTGTAAATTGAAGACAGAAATATAAAATTCTTGTTTACAATAAAAAATAGTTATTTATGTAACAAGTGTGTAAAGTAGTACTTTTTTGGTCGAGAGCCGAATGCGGAAATTGTAGCACGAGACAAAAAATACTATTTTACACACGTGTTGCATACAACATTTTTCCTACAACCGAAATGGTATTGATGTTTCTCATAATACTGAGTGTACAGGGTGTCTCATTTTCGATGTTTTTTTAAGGTATCTCGGGTAATATTAACGATAGAGCAAAACCGTTTGCACATTCCAGGGTCAACTTTTCCAGAAATGTTTAATAATCACCACAGGAATTTTCGATCTTCTTTTGTTTCTGAGCTACAGGCAAATACTAGTTTTTCGCTCATTTTGAAAATATCTCATATCTTATTTATTATGATAGTTAGAGAAAAATGTTTTTTATAAAAAAAAATACCGTTTTTTAAGTAGAATAAAATGGCGTAATTAGATTTTTTGAAAACTTAATAATTTTCGAGATATAAGACAAACTTATGATTTTTTAAATGGGAACCTATGTTGGAAATACTCTCATTATTTTGCTTATTTTATAAGCTTTTCAATGATATATAACAAGTCTACATTCTTATGTTTTAAACATTAATAAAAGACGAATTATTAATGTATTGGGGTGAAAATATTGGAAATTATTAGGAAACAAATGAAAAAATCTATTCCAGATCATCATTCGCATTCGTATTTGTTTCAGTTTTACTCATTTTTTGAATTTTTTACTTCAAAAGCATATTAAACCATATTGTTCGGATCGTGTCAAAGCCAACTGTAACGTCGATAAATAGTAATTGAACTAACCCGAAAATAATTGGTTAAGAATAATTTTGAGAACAAAATTAATAGATATTGAATCAAAATAAACAAATGATGATTTGTAATAAATTTTTTCATTTGTTTCTTAATAATATCCAATATTTTCACCTCAATAAATTAATAATTCGTCTTTTATTAATGTTTAAAACAAAAGAATGTCGACTTGTTATATATCATTGAAAAGCTTATAAAATAAGCAAAAAGACGAGACTATTTTCAACATAGGTTCCCATTTAAAAATCATAAGTTTGTGTTATATCTCGAGAATTATTAAGTTTTTAAAAAATATAATTACGCCATTTTATTCTATTTAAAAACCGGTAAATTTTTTATAAAAACATTTTTCCTGTAACTATCCTAATAAATAAGATATGACATATTTTCAAAATGAGCGAAAAACGAGTTTTTGCCTGTAGCTCAGAAACAAAAGAAGATCGAAAATTCCTGTGGTGACTATTAAGTATTAAACTTTTCTCGAAAAGTTGACCCTGCAATGTGCAAACGATTTCGCTCTATCATTAATATTACCCGAGATACCTTAAAAAAACATCGAAAATGAGACACCTGTACATGCATCCAGCAGCTTCAAATACAGTTAGTACTCTTTCTCATAACACGGTACAAAATGTAATTTAAACACTTGGAAGAATCTCAGACAAACGATGATTAGTCTTTTATAATGTACAAATTGTACATTTAATATTAATATTAAAAATTAGGTTGGGTTAGAATACATGTCAAAAAAATGTTAATGTTTTTAAAAATTAGCTTAGTACTCCATCTGTTAAAAAAAATATTAGATTTGTTTCATTTACAGTGTACATTCATATTTCTTAATAAATTTTATTACTTTCATTATTATTTACTACCTAATTATATACTTGACAGGTAAATTAACTGAATTTTAATGTTGCCTAGCAACACTTATTTACTTTTCAAGCACTAGTGCGTGGAAAGTACTTTTCACGCACTGGTGCTTGAAAAGTGACACTTTACACACTGTAATGAGTGCGTGAAAAGTACTTTTCATGCACGGTTGTAGGAAAAATATATTTCTTTCAATGAATAACCATTTTACCTAAGATTTATTGATATATTTTTTTAATTTCATAATGCGATTTCTTTAAAAAAAACTAGGACACTTTGTATAAATCCGGGAGGACGTCCGAGGACGCCTTCAAAAAATAGGGCATGTCCTCGTAAACTAGGACGTCTGGTCACCCTAGGTTTATTAAGTGTTTTCTTTTGTGTTATGTAATTCTAATTAAAATTGGGTATCATATTAAGTGTGTCTAGTACCCAGAACGCATTTGGTGTTTATATAAGGTACGTAGTTTTAGAGATTTAAATGCTCGAAAATGTTCGTCTAGTATGTTTTAAAAAAATAATTCAACAAAGGAAGGACTGGTAAATAAAAACGAAACGAGTTAATTGGGCACCAACTAACCGTTCAGTTCTTAGTGAATAATTTTTAAATAATTTTCAACTAAAGTACTTCTTCCGGTTGTCCAATTTTACTCAAAATCTAATCAACTTTATATATGAATGCAGAAAGCTTAAATACGGAAAATAGAAATTTTTGGAAGTTTGATATGTCATAATGGTACAAAAAATCATAACACACACAGACAGACATCATTGTAAAAATAGTAAAAACGTGTTGTGGGGATCCTAATTCGTGCTAATTCATTGAAGACTCACAATCGAATTTTTGACCCGAAAACATTACCTCCCTTACCTATGGCGGGAGGTAAAAACATATTGTACTTTTTAGGAGCAGCTCAATTCAGTCCAGTACGAGGTAAGAACAATTCATTTTCCCTCTAAAAAGAACCGCCTCTAATGTTCAGAGAAAAGCGTTCCGTGTTTTCAGCCCAGTACCGGTGACATTGTAACCGCGGTTAAACCGTTCAATTTCGGAATACACTAAAGTCAACACATACAAAAACTTTGAGGTTAACCTTTATATGACTTCGTATTTCAATATAAGTTCCTAAGTTACTCAATACCTTTAAAAGTTTAAAAAGTAAAATATAGAATTACTTACAATTTCAGGCATAAGATACTCTACTTGATTAATCATTTTGTTGTCCACAATGTTGCATTTGTTGTTTTCATTTGAACACATAAAGCACAAATTATTCATGGAACGCATGTTTTTATCACTTTCGCTAAACAATATCTATAAAGAGAGGTTAACAGATGTTCAGTTACAACATCGAAGTGAACTAAAGTCAATAGATCTAGGACTTAAATTTTCTTTTGAACCGTTTGCAGTACCATCTAGCACAACTGAACACGAACCATTAGTGGAATTCTGAAAGCAGCATTAAATAACGTTCGGCCACAGCATACACATATACAGTAGCGAAACTCGGTGTCGGCACCTTTGAAGTTTTGATACCAAATTGAGTGACCTTGAATGAAGCCGCCATGTTTCTGTTGCGCGTAGTGGCGCCAATTCAAATGGTACCGCAAAGTATAATATCGTATTATACTACAACCAGTTATACAATACAAATAGAAAGTATTTTTCATAGTTTTAGTATAATAACAGTATACAACATGATGTCTTTTTACAAGTTATACACAAATTTTTGTTTGTGATTTTATTATCGTTCAAGACTATTATATTCCCGCCTTCTATCAGAATCATTGAAAACAATGCCATAGGCGGCGATATCAACAGGCAGATACGGATGCATATTTCTTGAGCCTTATTTTATTTACAAAATATACTGAAATTTAGCTAAATTGTTATAAATTTAGGTAAAATATATGACCATTCAATATATTTTATGTACAAATAAATATTTGTATTGAATATTTTATTTGTGATAAAAGTAAAACTCTACGCTCATGTTCCTAACTAAAGAGAAACCATGTTCTCGTTGCGCTGATTAACGCATGCGCGCTGTGACAGAGAATCATGAGTTTTGCTACTGTATAATACTTTTTCTACTCCCATGCGTGAAGTGGGTACTTCACGTATTAATTTTCATGTGTGAAGTTTGATTTTTTGAACACTGTGCGTGAAGTGTTACTTCACGCATACTGTGCGTGAAGTAAATAATTCAGTTTAAACACACACAATGAATATCAGTATATATATATACGTAAATCATGTGATGGTAAATGGTCCGAAGAAATAACAACTTCATGAGAAATATGTAATTAATTTATATAAATAAAATAAATTTTGTAATTTTAAATTTACAACTTTGTGTTAAATATAAATCTAAGTCCAATAAGCATTCAAAAGCAATAAATAAAAAATTTCTAAGCAATCTAATACAAATTTTATGATATTACAGGTTATAGCAATTACAAAATATAAAATTATTGTATTTCACATTATTTTAAATATTACAAAATGACTTGTGTTTTAATAAAACAAAGCTGTTAAACCCCCGTACCGTTGGTAAACATGGTTACACAAGTCGATAATGCAGAGGCTTTACGTTAAAAGAATGACAATGTGAAGAAAAAATTATATTTTATTGCAAGGTCGTAGAAAAAGTATAGTATGTAACACGTGTGTGAAGCCTATTTTACATTCGGGTGGTTTGCAACACTCGCCTTCGGCTCGTGTCGCAGTCTCCACCCTCATGTAAAAACTTCAGCTTCACACACTTGCCACATAATATACTATTTTTATACTGTGGTTCGGCGTTAAGTAGCAATAGTGACGTTCACGTTTCAGCGTTAAATTGGTATTCTGAAACACTGGCGTGAACGTAGAACATTGAGTTATGAATATAGGTGTATATAGAGGGAGCCTGAAGTAAGGATATGGGCAAGCAAACTGCTTGCATGGAACGGAAGGAGGTACAGCTGGCGGCCATCTTGGGATGAACCAAGTTAAAAATATGTAATGCTGATAGAAGCTATTTTAGTTGTTTTATTTACTACAAATTATAAAACAATGTAAAATAAAAATACATAATATATTCTATATAACCACAAACTATAAAAAATGATCTTACCAACCTTCAAATAATATTAGCTTATGTAGTTGCTGTCTTTTATTTTTTGAAACATCTGATATATTTTTTACAATATAATGTAAACGTATTAAAATATATTTTTCTGACACAGCACGTATTAAATTAAAAATATGATTTTCAAATGGACTTTGGTCAAAAACATGTATATTTAACTCTTTGAAAATATTACGGTCCAAATAATATTTAAGTACAGATGACACTAAAAACAAGACTGAGTATTTTTTATTTAAATGAGGACCACCGCTATCATAAATTGCTTGTTTTATAACTTTTTCGGTAGTTGTACAAATATCAATAACATCCTGTGAAGGATAAATTAGCCCGCCAATATCTTTATGACTAATAAATTTATATACTTTTTCAGTTGTATCTGCATATTGTTCTAAAGCATTTAAACATTTATGACAAATAATTTTATTTTTTAAATACTTAACAACAAAACCAGCAATATATGCAATAATGTAAGTACTGTATTCTGTTAATTCTTGGGGATTTGCTTCATTAGTTTCTTGTTTTGAAGAACTTACATGCAGTATATTTATTTCTTCAAGTGGAATACAATTACCACTTTTCGTGGACTTAAGTTCTGAATGAACTAAAATTTTTTTGTACGCAGTACAAAACTGTCTGGTTGTAGGATTATTGTTGAATCCTCCTTGTGACCTTATTACCGAAAATAACATTTCCAGGTGGTCTTGATTTAATTTATATGTTGGTATGTACATTAATAAGGATTTTTCAACAATTACATCAGCATATAATTTTTTAATACTATTAATACAACATAAAAATCCTAAAAAACCAACTTTTCGATTTGACGAAATAATTTTAGTGCCATCAGATAATTTTAAATTTTTTATATAAGTTTCAGTTGATTCCAAACTGATCAAAACAGTAGCAATATTTTGTTGACAAAGGGCTTTCTTGAAGCCAAATTGATTCAGATTTTTACTATTTAAAATATCAAATAAATTATTGAAAATATTTATAAATTCTACCGTTCCTTCACAGTTTTGAAATTCAGCCAATTTCAGATGGTTACAACAAAATTCAAGCGCAATTGCTGTTGATTTACTTAACAACTGTGCTGCTAAACGGACCTTCATAATTTGTTTCTTGAAATTTATATGCACTTTCTTCAATCGATTTGCCAAATTTAGTCCTTCACCATCTTGTAGTTTTTGCAACAAAACAATGAAATTCCAGTCAATTTTACGATTTAGATAATCGAAGAATACTTTTTTATCCCCAAATGCGTTGCGTACATTTTTAAGCATGTGACACGGATCTGGATACAAGTACACATTTTCTTTGGAATCTGGATGATTAAACCACGATACTGATCCATTAATATGACATCCCAACTTCCACATCATTGTTATATTTGACGCTGCTCCATCAAATGTAATAGAAATAATGCGAAGTCCAGCTTCATAACATTTGGACAAACATATATTAATTAAATTACATTGCTGATCTGCATTAACACCATCCACCAGAAAATAAGCGACAGGAATTTTCCATGCTTGATTGATGCAAACAATCATAAAGACGAGAGCGTCTTTAGCTTCAGACATTGATTCTTCGTCGTTTTCTACACCAAAATCTACATATCCGTGGTACTTTTTCCCATCAAATTCAATTTTACGTCGTATCGACATTTCGTCTATACAAAGACTTGCTAACAAAGGTCTATCTGAATACTCACAACGGATCTTAATAGCCCGAAATGCTTCTGCTGTGAATCCTGGGGCACCATCAATCGAACTATACCACTTGGAAATGGTCTTAGGGTGAGGAAGACAAGAATTAAATGCAGTACGCACATATTTGTAAGCAGCTGGTGAATAATAATGCAGTGTTACTGCGAATTTTCTTAATTCTTCACTATACTGACGAGAAAGTTTAGAATCTCCACTTTTGCCAAGTTGTCGCTTTAAAATGTCCGAATTTGGACTTCCAATATTCTTTAAAACTTGTAATTGTTCATCTTGCAACAAATTTTGGCTTTTTATACTTTTTAACACAGAAGATAATGTCGCTATTCTTCTTAAATTTCTTCGTTTTGTTTGCTGTAGCTGGTTAACTTTTTTTCTGTATTTACTTTTTAAATTTTGTATTTGCCTAAGTAACGAAGCTTTGGCAGGTGATATATCACGATGCATTCTTCGAGCTGGCGAAAAAGATGTGGTTCGTGACATCATTCTAAGCACAGTTGATTTTTGTTGTGGTACTGGTAATAATGTGTTTGTCAATGCACTTGTACTTTCACTAATATTTAGCGTTTGAGGAACATCATCATCTGCAGTGGAAGTTTCTGTGGAGTTATTGACATCAATTTTTGTTACTATGGGCGTTATTCCACTGATTGTGCTAAGTTCTCGCCTTTCTAGTTTGCGGCGTGGGGTTTTAACTGCCTGCAATTATAAATTTAATTAGTTTAAATTCAAAATTAAAGAAACGGATCACTATATTATTACCAATTTTCCTAAATTTGCTCACCTTTTGCAAATATGAAGGATATGATAGAAATATTGAAGGTACAGCGAAATCCCTTAATCTTACACATGACAAAGATGTTCTGTCAAAACAATCTTCTGTGAAATGTTCGGAACACAGAATACTGGTATTTGTCGGCTCCCAGCCAACTCTTCTTATCGCTTTTATCCAATTTGCTCGCCTCTCCGGGTGTTTTGGAAATCTAAATTTAAACAACAGACATTTTACTAATTACACGATATATGTTAATAAAAAATAACTTACTTGTGATATGTAATTACAGCCCTTTTTTCTTTTTGTTTAGCACTTTTTCTCGATGATCTATTACTGCATCCAAATGCACAACACGCCGGCATATTTGAGGATAAAGTATTTATCAAATTTAAGTTACTAATAATATCAAAAGATACAATGTTTCCAATAAAAATATAACTCTTAACAAACATATAAAGTCAAAGAAAAGACACAAACACGCTACGTTCAGTGCACGATAACGATATTTAGGTTCATCCAAATATGGCGGCCACACAACTACATGCGATCCCCGCGTGCCATCAAGCACATAGCATAGCACTCCCTCTACCTACTTCTATAACTCAATGACGTAGAACGTTACAAATACCAGCATAATATAGTGGTTGACTCTGCGTCGGCCCTTTTGATCTTATGAATGTCAAATTTTCAATAGTTTCGGTAGAAAAGTTAGGAAAGTCTGTCCCTTGATATGTATTGTAATAATAATTAAACTTTGTACAATAAATAAATAAGAAATATAAAAATAGCTATATATGACAAAAGTATAAAATGTTATTTTATTTTGAGATATGAAATTTGGCATGTGAGCGCGGGAAATTCAATTAAACGTCAAACTTTAAATAATTGCGTAGAAAAATTTGCAAAGTCTTTCCATCGATATGTATTGTATTAATGATTAAACTCTGTATAATAAATAAATAAAAAATATAAAAACAGGTATTTATTTTGGAAATCTAAAGAAACAATTCTCTTCACGTCGTGAGTGATTCAGACAGCCATCAGCAACATAATAATCACCTCCTACTTTGTATGAATTCGGCATCGTGTAAAAATCTGTATTTGAAAAATAAAATGTAGATACTTAATAATTATGTTTGTAGATAAAAAAATACTGCACCATGTAAGTATGTGTTAAAAATGTTTATATTTCTAACATTTGTATCATAAATAACTATTTTAACTTAACAATTAACGTTAAAAGCTTACTTTTAATAATGACTAGATAAATTATGCAAGTAAAAAATGTACTATCAAAAATTAAAACAAAAACATAATTTTCTATATTTTTTTCCTTTGTTGCATTGTTATAATCAGTTATATTCTTTGTTGTAATCAAGCACAATTTTGTTTGTTATAATTTATAAAAGTATTTTTTGTTGTAATACTCGTACAACATATAAATCACAAAAATTTACAAAATTGCTTTCATTCACTTCACTTTTCAATATGTACATCAGTCATTTTATGCAATGTTAAGTACTTTATTGTATTGAATTCTAATTTTTCATACTATTGCGGACTCGTTGTTTGTGATTTGAACACTAATGCTAAAAATAAATTGTATATTATAAGGTTATGTTAACAATATATTACATATAAAAAATAAACATTATATACCGGGTGGTCACTTTTTTTATAGGACATAGGAAATACAATGTTAAAATTTTCATTATGCGATAGTTCGTTCCCTATGAATTTTAGAACAAAAGTGTATATACAAAAAATGTTCAGAATTAAAAACTGCATCGAACAAGCTTCAATTTATTGATATAATTCGTTCCTGTCATGAGATAAACGTAAAATAAAATTTATAATTTTTAGCTGTTTACAGTGTGCCATGGAAAACAAAACATTTGTTATTGTCATTAAGTTATTACAAAGAGGAATAACACTGTTTCATTAAAAAGGTTTATAATTCTGCTAATAGTCCCACGTGCAGGAATAGGCCGGGCCTGATATAATGCACTAAATAAATCTCTCATTTGATTTAACGAATTTCCAGCCAAATACCATTCTATCCATTGGAATTTTTAAGAGATAGTAAATGTATCCATAATTACTGATAAATAATTTAAATGAAGGCAATAATTATTAAATCTTTACGACAATAACAAATGTCATCTGTCAAACGCAAACAGTACGACTGTTTGAACTGTATGTTTTGTTTTCCATGGCACACTGTAATTAGCTAAAAATTATAAATTTTATTTTACGTTTATTTCATGACAGGAACGAATTATATCAATAAATTGAAGCTTGTTCGATACAGTTTTTATTTCTGAACATTTTTTGTATTTACACATTTGTTCTAAAATTCATAGGAAACGTACTATCGCATAATGCAAATTTTAACATTGTATTTCCTATGTCCTATAAAAAAAGTGAACACCCGGTATATATATATATATATATATATATATATATATATATATACAGGGTGTTAATTAAAAAGCGGGCCATAGGCGTTTAACATGGGAAATCAGTTTTTCCTTGCGCAAAAGTTCCCATTTAATTTTAAGCAATAAAGTTTCAAATAAAAGTTGTAGATAATTAAATTGTACGCCTAAATCACTAAACAGATTTAATTTTGCACGTTTGGTAACATGTAAAATCGAATTTGAAATTATAGAAAAATTGCTCATTTGTAGCGATAGCCATGGAATTTTAACAAAATTACAAAGAAATACCTATCGTTTGATTTGTCAAAATTTCGATTTTTCAGGTTACAAA
This sequence comes from Harpalus rubripes, assembly GCA_963082715.1. Classification (NCBI taxonomy): domain Eukaryota; kingdom Metazoa; phylum Arthropoda; class Insecta; order Coleoptera; family Carabidae; genus Harpalus; species Harpalus rubripes. The sequence goes on along the minus strand of OY720450.1, from coordinate 46,475,154 downwards.
ATAAAATTTAAATAAAATCTCTGCAGTGATTTAGATCTACATTATAAAACCAAAATATGTTCAATGGCTTAGGTGTAGAATATAATTACATGTAATTTTTATTTGAAAATCGAATTTCTGACAATTCAAAATAAATGCATTTCTTCATAACATTGTTTCTATTCCATGGCTATCGCCACAAATAAGCAATATAATAGAATTTCAAATTTAATTTTACACGATACCAAACGTGCAAAATTAAATCTGTTTAGTGATATAGGCGTACAATGTAATTATATACAACTTTTATTTGAAACATTTCTGTCTAAAATTAATTGGGAACTTTTACTCATGGAAAAACTGATATCCCATGTTAAACGCCTATGGCCCGCTTTTTAATTAACATCCTGTATATATATATATATATATATATATATATATATATATATATATATATATATATATATATATATATATATATATATATATATATATATATATATATACAGGGCTACGACCTTATGAAACAATGCAGTTTTTCTTACTTTTCTGCAAATACTATGATTTTCCTCAAGCTAGCATAGTGAAATACGATAAACATTTGCATTTATGACTTGTTTATTATAATATATTTCACAATGCAATAAAAATTTGTGACATACTTGTACACGACCATACGAGACAAAACCAGTCGGTAATGTAGGAAACTTTAGTTACGTTCCGTAAAATGAGCTATATTCGTAACAGTTGCAAAAATATCCACTGGTGGCGCCAGTAATAGTAATACTACAAATTTGAAATATTTAACATTTGATTGTATAATGAAGAGTGGTTAAAATGTTTATGGACGAAAATAAAAATATTCTACTTCCTTTGATAATAATGTACACGATTTAAACGATGGTTAGCCTGCAGAGGATTACTGGTGAAAGGAAGAAAGTATAATTTAGTAAAATGATAAAATGAAAATAGATTCCAATGACAAATATATTTTAAATTTTTTCTAGAGTTACTAACTGCATGAAAAAAGGCAATACAAATTAAATTATAACAATTCATTGAGAAATTTCCCTCCAAAAGTGGCAAATTATTTTTATACAACACCTGCTATTTATAACGCTATAATTATTTTGATTTTAAACAAATAAGGAAGGTCATGTCATAAGTCATTAGTGACTTATGAACCATCCATAAGTCACTAATACCATATAGATCACTAGTTTTAAATATAAAGAATTATTCTGTGATTCTGCTATTACATTTTTATTAAAGATTACACTTTTTCTTGTAAATATATTATAAACATTTATTATAGAAATTTATCTATTCCTATTCTATTCCATTCCTTGTTCTATTTTATTCCATTCTATTTTATGCAATCTATAAATCAGGCTTTATTATTAAAAAAGAGATTAAAAATTAATAACTAAGTAAATATTTGGCGAGTTTATTCAGTATTTAGATATGTCTTAATTCTTGCGTTCCATTTTATACTTAAAATCAATATCCAAAACAATTTATTACCTTCCGTCACCTTTAGGTAAGGAAGGTATTGTCTTTGGTCAAAAAATTCGGTGATGAGTTTTTGATGAATAAGCACGTTTTAGGGTCCCTACAATACGATTTTACTATTTTTACGATGATGTCTGTATGTGTGTGTGTGTGTGTGTGTGTGTGTGTGTGTGTGTGTGTGTGTGTGTGTGTGTGTGTGTGTGTGTGTGTGTGTGTGTGTGTGTATGTATGTGTGTCCGTGTGTGTGTATGTAACAAAATTTTCGTCTACGATAACTTTCATACTACAATTCTAAAAATTATAATTCTTTCGTATTTCTCTTCGTTACATCCATGTGAAGAGCTGATTAGATTTTGGTTAGAATTGGACAACCGGAAGTACCATCATTTGAAGATTTTAACAGTTTTTCTTGAAAAAACTATGTTAAATATAATTTTTTCACATTTGATGTTATTATAAATATTAAAGAATATTTTATTCTCTATACGATTTGACTGCATTTTATACTTAATATTAAATGGATATAAAGTTAAAAAATTATAAAGAAATTAAATTTCATAAAGTAACCATAGCTGTGGAAACAGCTACTATATTGAGAAAATTCTGATTGAAAGATGTCAGTGTCAAGTGAAATTGACATAGTGTGTCTGTCTTATAATTTTACTGGAAATATAGGATCTTTTGCTCTCTGTATGGAATTTGTATAAAATACATACAACTGCTTTAAGGTAATGTACAAGAAATAATAATAATAATAAATCTTTTATTTCTGCAGATACATTACACTGTATATAGAAAACGTCACAAAATAATAATTTTCTGTATGAAATTTGCATAAAATACATGCAACTGCCGGAAGGTAATGTACAAGAAATAGAATATTTAATTTAGCAAGGAACTTTCCGTATGAAATTTGTACAAAATACGTAGAACTGACGGAAGGTAATGTGCTGGCCACATCAGATTTTTTTTTAATGTAATGCAAAGTATCTCATGCAGTTTCAAAGATATCGTTTTCTTTTTGTGTAAAGATGGAAACAACGAAAATCATCAAATGACAGGGAAAAATAAAAATCTTATAATTCCTTAGAATTTTCCATTTCTACAGATAATAATATTAATAATAAAGGAAGATGATTTATAATAATATAACAAAATATAATTGATAAAAAAATAATAGGTATTTAGGTATCCTGGTCCAGATGTAGACGTTTATATAGGTCCGGAAAAACTGAAGCTGAAATGTTACGAATTTCGAGAAAATTTAAGTAGAGCTACGATACATGTTAAGACAATATATGGGGTAAATTAAAAATATATATACTACACTACATGGAGATTGTGGCACAAAAACCGGCTTATCAGAGAACTGTTAGGGCTGGGCGTGAAATTTTGAAACTTGTTCTGAGTGAACATTAAAGTTATATAATTTTAATAGTAATTTATTGATTAAGCGCATAATTAAAATATTGTAGCACGGGGGGAATGTTTAAAACTCGATGCGTAGCGGAGACCTTTAATTTTCCCGAGTACTATAATCTTGATAAAGCTCGTGGTACAAATTACGCCGAAATGGTAGGTTAGGTTGAACTATATTTCGTTTCACGTAAGAAAATAGTAATGGGAAGATAGGTGCAGTTTGATCTTTTTGTTTGATTAAAAAATATATAACATCCTATTTAAGCAAATATAACTTTTTGTTGTAACTTGAGAACCACTGGCTTAAAAAAATATATTTTCTTTTGCAATGGAATGTGCCCCTTGATTTCATTGTATTTTTTTGTAACTCTAAAACTTCCGAGAAAAATCGCGTTTGCTAGTTTCGTTTACATCTTGTATATAATCTTTTTCAAGAAACTTTCTGTATGGAATTTGTACAAAATACCTACATAGAATTGACGGAAGGTATTGCGCTGGTCATCAACACCGTGTTTCAGCCATGAAGTATATTTTCTATTTATTGTGGATTATAAAATATGAACGTTTATTCAAAAATTTCCTTAGGCGTTTTTTAGCGATACATTGGTTTGAAACTATTTCGTAGTGTTTCAAAACAATATATTTTGGCGACGCAACAGTGACGTCAGAGACGAAATTGGTTGAAACAGTTTCGTATGTTTTCAAACCGATCCACTGGGCTGGTTTGAAACAGTTTCGAATTATTTCGTAGTAGTGGGGGTAAACGTCAAGAACACGGAACACCGGTAAACGTTTCTAAATGATTACATATTAGTTAAAAAATTAATAAATCTGGGTTATCCATTATTATCTGTGAGAATAAAACATCTGTACGCGTATAAATAAATATTAAAATACATATATTTTATTTTTTAGAAAATAACAATAGAGTGCAGCCAAGGAATCTGTTTTTAATCACTGTTTTGAATAGTTTTTATGTACACCACAAATTCAAACTCACTCAAAAGTCTAATTAACATTTGACAGATTTAAATGACGTCATGTATGAAATAGTTTTGAAAACATTACGAAACTGGTTTAACGCCAAAAAAACGCCTCTTGTGATGACCTAAATTGAATATTGTAAAATGTTAGGATAAGAAAATAGTGAGTGCGATTTTGGTTCATCGTGTGTGGTCTGTGTCGTGACGTAAACAACAGCTGCTGCGGTAGTGTTGCTGTGAGCGATAAGAGAACAAAAGAGAACTGGGAATCCCCAATTACCAGAGTGGAGAAAGGTGCGACAACCCTGCCAAGGGACAGAGTGATCTTTGCTCTTTTTACCTCCCGCTACCCTTGGTAAGGGAGGTATAGGGATCGTACTAAAAATCGCATATCGAGATTTTGCTAAATGACTACGTTTTAAGATCCCTAGAATCCAATTCTAATATTTTCACGATGATGTCTGTGTGTATGTGTGTATGAATCCTCCACTCTAACTCAAATACGATCATTCAGAAAATTTTGAAACCTTGTATTTCGGACTTTTTCTGTAATGGAAAGAGCCCATTAGATTTTAGTGAAAATCGAATAAACGGAAATTGCACTTTACTAGAAGCTCAAAATAGTTTTTCTTCGAAAAATACTAGGGATCGACCGATATGATTTTTTGTGGCCGATACCGATATACTCATAGCCGATATCGGCCGATACCGATATATCGGCCATAAAATTTTGTCGTAATTTTTTTGCTGTATAAGTGAGGTAAAAGTGATTTATAATGATATACTGTTACCGTTACAGGCATTAACTATAAATAAATCACAAAAAAAATGCAGAGCAAATGCAAAAAAAGACATTTTTTTCAAACGTCGTAGAAATGGCATTTTTGTGATTTAATTCACAAGGTAGAAGCTTTATTTCTACGCCGGCGGCGTAGAAATAAAATAAATAAATAAATATCCATAGAAACTACATAGAATTAGCGAATAAAAAGAAAAGTAGTGCGTTTGAAAAAAAATTCAATGTGTCATTCGGAATAAAAGTGTCATTGTGTGCCTCGCATGCAATTGTTCGACTCGCTTCGCTCGTCGTGCAAACTTCCATGATCGCCACACAAAGTATCACTTTTACTCCTAATAACACAATATACTATTTTCAATAATATATTTAGCACCACCGCCAAATAGTGTTGCTAGTGAACAGCTATTTTCTTCAGCTGGAAATGTTTATGAAAGCGCAATAATTTTGTTACATTGCAACTTGCCAAAACTTAACTTTAAATATTAATTTGTTTAACTAAGTGTGTAACTTTACTTTTACATTTTTAATGACTTTTTTTGCTAAATTTTAAATAAGAATAAACTTGATTTGTTTTTACCTCTCGCTAAGAGAGGTATTGTATTCATGCCAAAAATCGCTTATCCAGATTTTAATGAATAAGCACGTTTTAAGGTCCCTAGTATCCGATTATAACATTTTTACGATGATGTCCGTATGTGTGTGTGTGCGCGTGTGCGTGTGCGTGAGCGGGAGTGGGAGTGGGAGTGGGAGTGGGAGTGGGAGTGTGAGTGAGTGTGAGTGTGTGTGAGTGTGTGTGTGAGTGAGTGAGTTTGTGTGCGTGTGCGCGCGTGTGTGTGTAACAAAATTTTCGTCTACGATAACTCTAATACTACAATTCCAAAAATTATAATTCTTTCGTATTCCTCTTCGTTGCATTCATATGAAGAGCTGATTAGATTTTGGTTATAATTGGTCAACCGGAAGTACCCTCATTTGAAGATTTTAACAGTTTTTCTTGAAAAAACGATGTTAAATATCATTTTTTCACATTTAATGTTATTATAAATGTTAAAGAACATTGTATTCTCTATACGATTTGACTACATTTTATACTTCATATTAAATGGATATAGAGTTATAAAATTATAAAGAAATTAAATTTCATAAATTAGCCAGCTATGCTAGAAACAGCTACTATATTAAGAAAATTCTGATTGAAATATGTCAGTGTCAAGTGCAATTGACATATTCGTAGTATATTTGCTCAAAACTTTCTGTATGGCATTTGTGTAAAATACATACAACTGTCGAAAGGTAATGTACATACAAGAAATTTAGAATCTTTTGCAAGGTACAGGGTGGGGCAGAAAAACCTATCCGATTTCAAAACGTTATAAAATTAAAACCACTCAACTTGTCAAAAAAATTTTTTATTAACATATCGCAAATTTTATGCCATTTTTAAATTTAAGTTTTGAAAAGCACATCACTCAAATGTCGTCCTTGGGAGCGGATACACTGATTTAGGCGCTCGCGGTAGCTTTCCATGACTTTCACCGTCATTTCCACAGGAATTTCTTCAATTGCCCGAGCAATTTCCCTTCGTAAAGCAAGAAGGGTCCTTGGTCGATGCTGGTAAACCTTCGATTTGAGGTAACCCCAAAGGAAGAAGTCACATGGAGTGAGATCCGGTGAGCGCGGCGGCCAGCCAAGATCACCTCTCAGGGAAATGAGGCGACCGGGAAACAGTTCCCTGAGAATGTCCATTGATCGTCGCGATGTGTGGGCGGTTGCACCATCCTGTTGAAACCACACATTTTCCACGCCATTTTCTTCCATTTTGGGTCTAAGAAAATTTTCCAGCATGAAACAATAGCGCTCGCTGTTGACCGTTACGGTTTGCCCATTTTCTTCAAAAAAGTAAGGCCCCCAGACGCCTATGCGGGAAAGAGCACACCACACAGTCACTTTTGGGCTATGGAGGGGTTCCTGATGGATTTCTCGAGGATTTTCGTCACTCCAATATCGAAAATTCTGCCTGTTAACGGCACCACAAAGGTGAAAATGGGCTTCGTCCGTGAAGAGCACAACATCGTCGTTTGGGAGTTCTCGGAGATCGCGACACAGGTTCGTACGGGTTTCAAAATCCCTTTCACTTAATTCCTGTGCAACAACCATTTTGTAGGCATGCATTTTGAGGTCCCGGTGCAAAATGCGCCGAATACTGCGGTTGGAAATCGCCAAAGCGAGCGAATGTTTTCGCGCCGAACGACGCGGGGAACGTTCAATCGCGGCTCTCACATTGGCCACGTTTTCAGGTCCTGTTGCTGTCCTGGGACGTCCAGGCGACTTCTTTTTCAATGCTGAACTCGTCTGTCTAAAATTTGACACCCACACTTTAATCGTAGCGTGATGTGGAACAGGATCATGACGCCCGAGTCCGAAATGAATTCGAAAAGCACGTTGTGTAGCAATTATCGAACCGCCGCATTCGATAAACCGCTCAATAACAAAAGCACGATGTTCACCAGACCAAGGCATGTTGACTACTGACAAATGGCATAAAACCGGCTTTCTAACGGTTTTTACCCCACTACTCTACCTGCTCCCTCTTCTGGGAAAAAGGGATTTGAAATCGGATAGGTTTTTCTGCCCCACCCTGTACTTTCTGTATGGATTTTATAGAAAATAAATACGCATTTACGAAAATTCTACCGGTACATACCGCATCTACCGACTGTGTTCGAAAATTGTTCAATATCTATCAGATCCATCTACCGGATTCATGAGGAATCTAATCTCAAAAAAGGTAGCGATGCAAAGCAAAGCGCGCGCGTTAAAAGTGGAAATGTGTTTAAAGTAGGACTCTGCTCAGTTTGTTAACTACGTCAAATTTCTAACCTGTTTTAAATTTTCAAATTTTTTCATAGGTTATGGATCTACCCTGTTTACCACTTGCGTTCTTAAAATATCGATTTCGGTAGCTATAACCTGATAAAAAGCTTTTTACCTGTAACAGTTCACCAGTAGAATTTTCGTAAATACCCCATATAACTGACGGAAGGTAATGTGCTGGCCACATCAGATTTTTACTTTAACATAATGTATTAAAGCGGGCATACGTGTGGCGGTCATTTTGAAAAAAAAACCGACGAGCTACAGATCATGTGACCAAGAAAAAACATCTCTAACAGCCTTGTAAACATAATCCGAAAAAAAGTCGCGCACTTTCCAAAGCGCATACCCCAGGTGCCTATATTAAATGTCCAGTCTTCCAGCGGAATATCGAAATTTACCCAAAAAATTCAAATTGCCATAACGTTTGGTCGGTTGAAGATATAGAAAATGTTATACCATTTTAGAGGAAATTTAATCTTCTACAGCTTCTTTTCTATAAATTTTTCTGTAAAACGAAGAGATGAGGTGCTAGAGAGAAAAGTTTAACAAAAAACGTCAGGCAAAATATTTTTTTTCGAAAATTTGCGGTTTTTGATAGCGGATATCTCATAAACGGTTGGAGATAGAAAAAATGTTTAAAAAGCAAAAATATAGAATTTTTTTATTTTGTATATAACTCCTTTTTTGCTAAGACGTATTGTCTTCATGATATAAGCAGAAAACCAAAAATAGATACCTTCTCGGTGCCCCCCTGCACCCCGCTCACCACCTATGTCCGGGAACTTTTACTATGTTTATCTCCTAACGACTCCAAACAAATCGCTGAACTCATAATAGGAGTTTCCACTAATTTTTTATTTTTTTATATGTTATTCCTCATGAAAACTTATATCTATTAGAATAAATAAAACATTTTTATTATAACAGGTTTTCTGTAAAAAAATTATTGAAAACAGTATTTTTTGCAGCTCGTTTGAACGGCCATTTTTACCGCCCCGGCAGCGCGTAAATGCCCGGCTAATGTAGCCAATGCTTAACAGATGGTGTATGATGGTCTGTGCTCTAGAGTCAGTAGTGGCGTCATCTGTCAATTGATGGTGTACTAACACTCTCCTATTACAGTTTTCTTGAACAACGCATAGAGGTGGGGATGGGAGCTTTCAAAATATTTATTTATTGTTCATTTAACAGTATGAAAAATATGATTTACTGATAATAACTTACTTTATACAATATGTTGACGCTGTGCTCGAACGTTCTAAGTTTAAAAATCAATTCTGTAATAATTTTAAGAAATGAAGTAATTGCACCCCCTTACACTCGTCTCCAAGTCTATAGGAATACTAAATTGTTTACAAACATTTTTAAAGGAAGAAAAATAACAGGTAGTGAAGGCTCTCACCCTCCCCAAACCTGACAATTCTTAGAATTATAGAACTGAACTTCGAATCTTTCGAGCACGACGTCAAGACAATAAGACTTACAAATTATTTGGAAAGGTAAATTATATCATACAAAAGAAAGTTGTATACTTTGAACCTCAAAATAATAAAAATAACGAAATTTGCTTAATCTAATTAAAAAATTGACAATATCATCACATAAAACAAATAGATCTGTCTGTTTCTCCGTGTTAAATAGGATTACTCTAGTAAAAATTATGCCATTTGGCATGGCATGTGTTTGTTCTTTAAGGCTAAACATATGACCAGTATTATTTACTAAAAATTTTAAACTAATTATCATATATTGGTATGATTAAAATGCAAGGGAATTTGTTAGTTTATTCATAGTTTAAACGAATCGCTCCTGTAACTACTACCAATCATAGATAATTTTATATTAATAATAATAAATTACATGACAAAGACAAATATTTTTACACACAAAATAGATATTTTTCAAAGGAATAAGTTTCAAGTATACTAGCATACATAATTTATAATTTAGTTTGTTACGAACCTTAGTCAAAAATTCCAAATCCCTCGTCGACTGAACATCTGGGTAATATTAAGGCTTTCTTTCGTGGAATATTTGTATCCTGGTTTTTTCACAAATATTCTTTTACGGCCGTTTCAAGTTGTAAATAACTATAGGCAACGGCATAACTTCTGGTAATCCCTTGAATACGCTGTTGGAGATTTACTAAATACCTTACAAATATTTAATCCACGAAATACAATAATCTATTAAATACGTATACCTTAGAAAATACTTTATCAATATAACATACGGCAAACAATAATAATTGTATTGTATTCACAATTTTAACTAGTTTAGAATATCTACTAACCTTCAATATTTTTTAAATATAATGTTCTAATTTAAATGTGCTGCCATCTATTATCACATAGGAAGATATTGAATGTATTTGATGTATGTAGGTAAAATCGAATATTGTAAACTACTCCCATCACACACACATATATTGCCGGATAACATAGAAACTAAAATCGATCCGGACCGTGACGTCACTGGCTGGCAGCGTTTCAAGCGTAGTAAATTGTTTTCATTCATTTTTAAAAAATTGGAAACATATTTAACCATTTAATTAGTGTTTTCAGAAATGTTTTATGATATATTTTAGTGTAATAGTGTTATTTTTCACTATTTTGAATACGGTGGAAACCCCCATTGTGACACCCTCTATGAATTTTACAATCCCTTTATTGTCTGGACTATATTCAGTCTTGTAATGACAATAATATCTTAAATAATAATGTTGGTACATTTACATTCAATAGACCTTTTCAGAAATTCAAAACGCATGCGCCAAGTGTTAGACTTAAACAGAATATTAATGCCGTTTACCGTATACCCATCCTTGTTTATATGACAGTTCTGTATATTTCACAGTTTTGTTTTTGTTTTATTGGTTTCATTTTTCAAATAATTATGACGGATACTAAACTTCTGGTCCCCAAAATACTGCCATTTGAAATATTTTATCTGGTTTGGAAAATAAAAAGTTAGGTTAAGTTAGGTAAGGGAATGTCTTCAACGCCCGAATATTCAAAACCAGAATATTCATAACCAGAATATTCATACACAGAATCATTCAAACCCCGAATATTCAAAACCAGAATATTCAAAAGCAGAATATGTATACACAGAATCATTCAAATCCCGAATATTCAAACACAGAATCACGCATTGACCGAAAATGCATCAACAGAATCGCTCATACACAGAATCGCGCAAAACCCGAAAGCTCTTTGCCCGAATCATTCAAAAACCGAATAAGTGGGCGTGACCAGGTTAGGCTACCTATCACTAGATGTCACTATGAAACTTAGTTCAACGCATGTCCACCGATGGTTAAATGTATGAATCGTCGATAATCTAGTGTGTTTTAATTTGGTTAAAAGAAAATAATAGTAGACATACGTCTTCATTCAACTGAACTGTCAAAAATGACAGCTTGTTACTGAGTGTAATTTATTTCAATGAATAGTTATTTACGTAATAAGGCTGAGAAGTCAGTGATTACGGTACGAATGAGAGAAGTTTAAGGAATTTTGGAATGTGTGCCGTAATACTATTTCACGGCCGTATGAAATATACTTTATTTCATGCAGTCTGCGTGTTTTAATTTTTTTTTTTATTAATTCATCATCTCTGAATTTATAAATTAGGTGTGTATTTGTTTTATTTGTATTGTTTGTCTTAATTATCATAAATGACAGCTGAATATTCTTTTGAAAGTGTGTTATTTAAAATAAATATACCAAAAATTGAAATTGCCGTTTCTTTTTGTTCAAAATAAACAGTCAGGGAAATGTTTTTAGACAACACTTCTCGGAGTGGAATCCAAAAACTACGCTATGATAGCATAGCGATAAATAACACTTTGTTTCCCTAACAGCCGTGGAACTTAATAAGGAAACGACATGTTATTTATTGCTACGCTATGATAGCGTACCCAAAAATACCCCATACGTTTCACCTACCTTTCCCTATTAACTTCCACGGTTGTTAGGGAAACGAAGTGTTATTTGTCGCTACGCTATCATGGCGTAGTCTTGGGGTCTTGGTACTGTAATGTGCTATTTCTCGGACTCAAATTAACAATGTAATGTAATATACAGTGGACAGTATGAAATAAAATAATATACGTTTTCAATTTTCAAAAATAACATCTTCATCAATAATTAGATATAGGATCTGATGTGAAATATTAATATAACTTAATTCTAGATATTAGGAATGTACAATACCAAGCATGCCGACGGAAAATATGGAGAACTTAATAACTACATATTAAAATATATTTTTAATGTAAAACCATTTAATAAATAAACAATCAGAATTAATTTTTTTAATACCTGAAGATAAATTTATTAAAGACACGAAGTGTCAATATTAAATAAAGCATGTATATTATAATAAGACTAAATAAATTTTTGATTATAAAAGATTTCGTGAGCGCCGCAACACCTACTGCAAAGTTCCTAACAAACATCGATGATTATGATCTACGTCTACACGATAATATACAAAATCGTCCAGGCGTCGTACAAACCTCTAATCTGACATCTCTTATTTTCGCTCTTTTCATAGAAAATTTGTGCTCTGAATTAAATTCAAACAACGTGGATAATCTAAAAATACTAGAAATGATTTTAATATTATGACTTCATGATGTAGTAACAATTCCTAAATTTTAGAAAATGCCAAATCAGCAAATTTCTCATATTTCATCCACTACTCCGATACCGTTAAAGACATTATACCGCGGTTTGAATTTAAATTCGACATGCATTTTTCTTTGCTATCATGTACTTGCACGATTGTTGCTGAAGAGTGGCTAGTGGGTCTGCATAATTTGCTGACCAAAAAAAAAATGTAGTAATGTTATATGGTTTGCCTACCATCTTAATATTGTACATACAGGCAACATAAATACATAAGTTTATGCTACCACCTATAAACCATCCCTACAACCCCTGACAGATAGACTTTACTTGTGTAACTATTACAATTATGCTTTAAATTCGATGCTTTAATTAATGCTATCAACTTCATATTACACATGCTTACTTCGATAATTGATGTGATTATGCTACCACCCATAAACCATCCCTACATAATTGTAATAGTTACACAAGTAAAGTCTATCTGTCAGGGATTGTAGGGGTGGTTTATGGATGGTAGCATAATCACATCTATTACCAAAGTAAACATGTGCAATATAAAGTTGGTAGCATTAATTAAAGCGTCGAATTTAAAGCATAATTGTCATAGTTACACAAGTGAAGTCTATCTGTCAGGGGTTGTAGGGGTGGTTTATGGATGGTAGCATAATCACATCAATAATCGAAGTAAGCATGTGTAATATAAAGTTGGTAGCATTAATTAAAGCATCGAATTTAAAGCATAATTGTAATAGTTACACAAGTAAAGTCTGTCAGGGGTTGTAGGGGTGGTAGTATAATCACATCAATTATCGAAGTAAGCATGTGTAATATAAGGTTGGTAGCATTAATTAAAGCATCGAATTTAAAGCATAATTGTAATAGTTACACAAGTAAAGTCTGTCAGGGGTTGTAGGGGTAGTTTATGGATGGTAGCATAATCACATCTATTGCCGAAGTAAGCATGTGTAATATAAAGTTGGTAGCATTAATTAAAGCATCGAATTTAAAGCATAATTGTAATAGTTACACAAGTTAAGTCTGTCAGGGGTTGTAGGGGTGGTTTATGGGTGGTAGTATAATCACATCAATTATCGAAGTAAGCATGTGTAATATAAGGTTGGTAGCATTAATTAAAGCATCGAATTTAAAGCATAATTGTAATAGTTACACAAGTAAACTCTGTCAGGGGTTGTAGGGGTAGTTTATGGATGGTAGCATAATCACATCTATTACCGAAGTAAGCATGTGTAATATAAAGTTGGTAGCATTAATTAAAGCATCGAATTTAAAGCATAATTGTAATAGTTACACAAGTAAAGTCTGTCAGGGGTTGTAGGGGTGGTTTATGGGTGGTAGTATAATCACATCAATTATCGAAGTAAGCATGTGTAATATAAGGTTGGTAGCATTAATTAAAGCATCGAATTTAAAGCATAATTGTAATAGTTACACAAGTAAAGTATGTCAGGGGTTGTAGGGGTAGTTTATGGATGATAGCATAATCACATCTATTACCGAAGTAAGCATGTGTAATATAAAGTTGGTAGCATTAATTAAAGCATCGAATTTAAAGCATAATTGTAATAGTTACACAAGTAAAGTCTATCTGTCAGGGGTTGTAGGGGTGGTTTATGGGTGGTAGCATAAACTTATATATTTGTGTTGGCTGTATATACAATATTATGATGGTAGCAAATCATATAACAGTTCTACATTCTTTTTTTTTTTTGGTCAGCAAATTATTTTTTCCCGTGGCTAGTAGATTTGACGTTTAAAGATGGTCAATATATGTATTACAGAAATTTCTTTGGAATGATATTTGTTTTATTTGTGTGAGAGTGGCGAATAAAAAAAGAGTATTGAGCCGATTTGAATATGTGTCTATAACTCGCAAGTACTTAATCTTTATAATACATTTGAAAATCTTTTGGAAACCATTGACAAAAATGTTGCAAGGAATAATATTAATAATTCCAAGCAATTATTTAAAATTATAATTGATGCATGGAAATCTATAAACCATAAAATCATTCATAATTTACTTAATTCGATGCAACAATAAATGCAATCTATAATAAATAATTATTAAAGTATTAAATATGTAACATCGTTTACTTTTTATCTAATTTAAATTTGTTTCATAAATTGTTATTCCGGTTAAATTTTATAAAAAATAAATGTAATTCTTTTCACTCGCTCTATTTTTGTCGTACCTCACATATTCAAATAAAGTACTTGTAAAATTTAGTACGATACTTTTGAATTACTTAAGGTCCATCAGGTTTTATGAATATATCACCTTACATTATATAAATATATTGAATAATTAAAATATGGGGGAGTATTTTAAATTCCGACGGATTCGCTCTATTTATGTCCGATACAGAATATTTAACCAAATTAAGACTTTATCCATTATTATTAAATTATTATAAATAAATAGTACGTATTATGTCAAATTATTTATTATAAATTTTAAAGTAGCGTCTGCCTGTAGGAGTGTACGAAAAAAAATACATTTGTATTTTTCAATTTGTTTTCAAAACGGTAGAGGTTAGAATTTATGTTAGTGTTAGAACTTGTATCATAGATGGCACTGTAGCATAAAGCTTGATCTACATATTATATTATGCAGGTGAACACGAAATCACGTGAAACCGTGACAAAATTATTTTCAAATATTTTCTGTACCGTAAAACTTTATGCGATACATTTTACGTTGAATTTTAGAGTTTTATAATAATATAATATAAAAGTCAAAAAATTTATATTAAATAGAGATATCAAGTATATATTTTAAATTAATTCTCTTGATATTGTACCACAAATTATAAAAATAAATGTAGTAATAAAAATAAAATAAAACACAAACGAATATACTTTCTAATCGATTTCGGTGTTTAATTCACCATCTAAGAGATAATACATGTAACGAAAAATTATAAATATAGATAAATAAAAATGAAATATTTGACAAATAACAGATGAAATACAACATACAGGGTGTTTCTCGAATAGGGACAGCCCCATTATTTTCTTTATTATTGTAAAGAGAAAAAAATCATTCAAATTAAAGTTATAGTATAGAAAGAGGGACATACATTTGAAGAAAAAAAAATTTATTTGGGGTTCTCACACTATAACATAAAGATATATTTTTTAAATGGGATTATATATATATTTTTAGGCACATTCGATAGAGTATTTTTTCTGAATTCAACAATGTAATCATTTTATATTTTTACATTACAAAATTTTTATTATTATCCTTCCTATTGTCTATGGGTCAAACTGACCCATCGTCATGTTAATATTAGGTAGTTTTTTGAAACTATTGAAAATTATGGCTTCATATTACACGTAATTCTCAAACGTGGTCAACAGTACATTTCTTTTAAATTTTATATCATTCATTACATTTTTTTATCAATAAAGTTAATAAGTAACATTTGTGGTAAATGGATCAGTTTGACCCAGTGTTGTTACTCTCATAAATCAACACATATTAATTGTGATTAGAACAATTATCGTCGTTGGGAACTTCTTTTTTTGTGTATTGCCGTTTGGTATATGTAGAGAGTTCAATTTGTTTTCATTTACAATATTCCAAGTGAACTTTGGTACAATAAATATGATTCGGTGTGGTTGGACTGAAGTTGAACTAGAAGAGTTCTTTTATATGGAAGTGATAGTAGTTGAAGTAGAGGGTTTTAGTGATGTAGAAGACCCTAATGAAAACGATAGTCCTAGTACGTATATTTATATCTAAAGTGAGAGATGTTTGTAGGGTGAATTTGGCATTTGTAAAGCAATGAGTCTTCACACTTGCCAGGACCGTTCGATCGATTTGTATTTCGTATAATCAAATTAGAAAACCTACACAAACGGTGAATGATGAGATATTTCTACAACTTTAAAATATAGATTTTAAATTTACAAAAGACTCCATCATTTAATAATAGGGAGTTACATCGCATTTATAAAAATAATAACATCTTTAATTCTAAAAGATAACAAATTTACTGGAAATCAGCCAACTTTATTCTCATTCCCGACTAGTTTCGACACCACATGTGTCTTCCTCAACAACACACAGCAATTTTACTATTATCAAGTGTTAAGAAAACTCATCCTTTGAGGAAGACACATGTGGTGTGTGGTGTCAAAACTAGTCGGGAATGAGAATGAAGTTGACTAATTTCCAGTAAATTTGTTAAGTTTTATCATCCATCCCAGTCAAGAAATTACCAGATCCCATCTTTAATTCTATTAGGCATTGTATCCATAAGCCTTGCGCATTATTCTGACAGAGTATTACCCCATATGTCTTGCAAGGTAGTTTTTACTATCCACACTGGATTTTTCCGAAGTTTTTCATATTGTGCCAAAAGTAAAATGTCTTGGTAGAAGATAAATCTGGAGTAGAAGATGACCTTTTAAATTTTGGTTGAACTATTATCTCCCGTCATTATTTGGTCCACAGTTTTGTAAATTTTTAGACTACATTTAAAGTAGTCGAAAGAATTTTGTAGAAATATCTCAACATTTGTATAGGTTTTATAATTTGTTAAAAATGGCAGCCGGCCAAATTAAACCACGGCTCGTACATGGTTGAGTAAAATGTACTCATTTGCTAAAAAAAATAGTAAATCGAGAAGTTTGATTTATTTACATTCCTGACACTTTCCTTTGGTCCAACATTTAAACCATCAAACAAATATTACAAGTGAAAATTATTGAAATATGAATACATCATTTGAACAGAAAGTTCCTACGTAAGACACAAATCTTCTATTTGTAAAGCAAATTTTTTGAATAAAATTAATAAATTATTAATTATTATTCTTACAAAAATTTTGTGATAACTGTTGGAATTTTATCAAATAGTGGTTAAATCATAAACATGTAAAATGTTCACAAAACCTTTAAGTTATCAATTGAGTGTAATTATAGTCTTTATTTATTTGTTTTTAAGTGTATTATGTTCTCTTTTGTTTTATTTATTGGACTAGCTGTCATTTTTGACAATTCAGTTGAATGAAGACGTATGTCTACTATTATTTTCTTTTAACCAAATTAAAGCACACTAGATTATCGACAATCCATACGTTAAACCATCGGTGGACATGCGTTGGACTAACTTTCGCAGTGACATCTAGTGATAGGTAGCCTAAACTGGTTACGCCCACTTATTCGGTTTTTGAATGATTCGGGCAAAGAGCTTTCTAGTGATGCGCGATTCTGTCAATGCACTTTCGTGCAATGAGCGATTCTGGTTTTGAATATTCGGGATTTGAATGATTCTGTGCATTTATTTTCTGGTGTAGAATATTCGGGGTTTGAATGATCCTGTGCATGAATATTCTGGTTTTGAATATTCTGGTTTTGAATATTCGGGCGTTGAGTATGCACCCGTAATATAATATTGTAGGTATAATTGATTGCGGAATATACTTCACTTTTTCATAAAATAAAATAAGGTTTTATTTGTAAAATAAGAATTTAAACTATACCTTATACTCAAATTCCTTCTAACAACTTCCTTGTAGTTCTAAAATTTAAAACAATATTCCGGGATCGTGTATAAATTTGAAATGCCGCCGTTTAACGGCACTAACTTTTTAGTTCAAAACGTAAATGTAGTGGTCGTTCAAATTTCTGAAATGGTCTATTGATTTTTAGTAAAATGTTTTCCGCATTCTTGTTAAAATAAATGAAGATACAAGTACTCGTTCTATTCTTCTCTCAATCTCTTTTCTTTATTATTTATAATGTGGAACATTTTGAACGGGAGAAAATTAAGGAAAATATGAATATATAACCTATTAATATTTCGTTAAATTGTCTTTTGATAATATTTCACACTCTTATTTTAAATAATATACGTTTAGTAATCAAATAGTTAATACTAGTGTAAAAATAAATAAATATTGTGCATAATTCGTCCAGCAATCATTTGGACAAATGCTTTTTGCGATGACTAGGTGTTCAGTTCAGTAATGAGCGTTTATTGTTAGACCAAGCATAACATCTTGGATGACTTCACTGATCAACTACGGTTTTAAGGCTACTATTTAAGATATCTTAATATTAATTCAAATATAAGTTAATAAATGATTGGGAAGTATGTATTAGTCATTTAAAATGTCTTACATTAAAAATTAAAGTTATATAAGGAATACAACCCAAGCGCGACACCGCGAATGCATTCTCTACTATTAATGCTATTGACGTCTACGATAACTAAATGTAAATTCAAATATAAGTAAATAAATGATGAATAAATATGTATTGCTCATTTAAAATACCTTACATTAAATATAAAAGTCATATAATGTATTTATAATCTGTAGAAACTAAGTGTCTCATAAGTCTTGAGCTCTTCATGTTTGACTTGATATTACTGTGGACATCTATAAACAGGGCCACTATTTTGTAACTAGAAAGCGATAACGAATATGAATTCAATATGGCAAGCGCGCCATCTTAATTTTCTATTCAGATTCACGCATTCTATCGAATTGTGTAAAATAATCTGTTGGTCTTGAAATTTTAACATTACCACGCAGTTTTATTTATAAATTTACCAATATTTGCTCTCAAATCCTTCCGATGGTAGTTTAAAACGATCATCGTGTCTTTAATCATCTTCTCTTCATCTTTACATTTTGAGCAATATTTCTTTTCATAATATCCTCACAATAAAAGGAAATAAATAAACGGGCCATCCTGCTAAAAGTATTATTTATAATCTTCGTCCAGAAACTAAAATTAATATAATTACCCCTTAACCTTAAATTAATTTTAACAAAAACTAGATACGTATTTTGAGAACTAAGTTCTCATCATCAGTAATACAACAAGTGAAAGTTAAACAGAGTAGTCAAGATTACTCAACATGTCATGTCGTTATCGCTTTCTAGTTACAAAATAGGCGCCCAGTATGAAAATCTATGCGCGCGAAAACTCAAACTTTCATTGCTCGATTAAGGCTGGTATTTAAGGTATCTTAATGTTAATTCAAATATAAGTACATGAACGATGGGGAAATATGTATTAGCATTGAATTTATAATACCCTTATAAGAATGGCAACGCAAAGCACTAACCAGTAACCTATATCTATCCTTTTCTATCGAAAATTTAACGTCGCGAGCTAACGATCTCTGCCGTCCAACATAGAAACTATGAGGAAAAATGAATTGCACTGTTGCCAAGCACTACTAAATTCATCTGGCGAGTGGCGATCTACGAGGAAGAATCCAATCGCTCCTCAGACGCTCAGACGTCAGTAGGCAGTACAAGTCACAATACAAATATAATCTGTTATGAAAATTCTTATTTCCTCTTATTATTTTATATATAATAATAATAATATAAACTTTATTGACATCCGTCAATGGCGATATCGACACATGATAATATTGAATAGTATTTTATTATATTTATACACAAATATAAATATAATAATAAAATTATTATACATTGCATTAAATTACTACCTAAGCATTTTACTTTTTCTCTATATTTTAAATAATAAATATTTTTATTATATAATTTTCCATGTGATATGACGTTTTCCCTTTTCGGTAAATTGAGTTGTCTATTTTCAAAATATCATACTCTTATAATATACGACTATACAACTCATTGGAAAATACACCAATCAGATAGCTCAATTTTTCTTAGTTACGTTGTATAATATTGGTTATTTGTTATTTGCGTTGCTAAGTAATGTTTCGCGAAACACAACTCGTGGTATTTCAGTCGCAAACAAATGAATCATATGTAACCTCATCATCCATGGATATAAATGAAAAAGTAATATTTTTGACATTTCGTAAAAATATAGTTGGTTGATTTATTGTATAGTCTTAACATAAACAACTCGAGCTTCGAAAATCATCTGCGGACTCGATGTGTTACCTGGGTAACACATCTCGTCCTCTCAACCGTATATTCGATTATTTTCAAACCTCTCGTTATACATATAACTCAGGGACAAATAATCTACTAACATATATCTATAACTATTGAGTATATCGCTATCGAAGATATTTATATCATATTCTTCGCAGTTTATTTTGATTATATGAGATCCTAATAATTTTTACCTCTCGCTAAGAGAGGTATTGAATGCATGCTAAAAATCGCATATCCACGATTTCCCAAATACTATAAGACTTAAGACATTTAACAAAAAAACAAGAGTTGATTAAGTTTTGGTAACAATTTGAAAACCGGAAGTAGTAGTTACAAGAAAAAAATCATCTAAATATTATTTATCGAAAATTTATGTAAATACTTATATTAAAGAACGTTAAATTCTTTATTCGATAAATATAAATTCATTATTATATCTTCTATAGATTTAGAGATAAAGGAATGCATATAATATAATTTGGTGTAAAAATTGTCAGATCAAACTACTTCAATGCAAGAAATTCAAATGTTTGTAATTGACACATAAATGTCACTGTCAAAAATATTTGTATGCCACTGTCAAAAATATTTGTACATCATTATGAAGATTATGAAAATAAAAAAAAGTCAACAACGCAAAAGAATATACGTAAAAAAGAATATAAAAGGAATTTGCGAAAAAATGACGAATATAAAGACAAAGAAAAGGAAAGTAGAAAAAGAAAATTTCAGGATATTGAATATAAAGAAAATGTATGTATTGTACATAATTTATATTAAAATATCGCATAGATTTTGCAAATATATGTGAGAATTATTTTGCAGTGAGACATGAATATATGTATTTGTATTTAAAAATATTTTTCGTTTTATGCGTACAACCAGGTAAAATATCTGGCGAGAGGTTATGTGCTGGCCACATCAGATTTTTTAATCTGGTGAATAAAACAAAAATGTCTAACAGTCTAAAATAGGACTTAGGATTTATGTATAATGGCTACAAAACAGGCATAAAATGACAAGTTCACTGCAAGTTCTTACTTCCATTCTATTATAGCAACTTGTTATTGTAAGTTCTTACGTATATTTTTAGCGGCATTTATAATAGTTAGCTGGTAATAACAGAGAAATGATTATAAATTTAGTGACTTCAAGCAGATATATATTTATTTCTTTCGAAAGCGACAATAACACTTTACGCGCATAATACACGCATTATTTTTTCTATGTTCGTTCTACATAGGGATATTTAAAAAAAAAATCTGACAAGCAGGAAGTAACGGAAAATTTATCTAATACAATTTTGAGCTCAGGAATTATAATAAAACTTGTCAAAAGTGTACAATCTATATTAATATTGTAAATAATAAAATAAATTCATATTTTGCGAGTGAGCGAAAAAGATTTTTTTCAGATTTGTACTACTATGTAGCAACCGCTTTACAAACGCATAGCAGTCGTTTAACAAACGCATAGCAACATAATTTGATGGCGATAACTTTCAATTTATGTATGAAAAATATCACTAATTTAAAATTAATTTTCGATCGGCAAAAAATAATGTGTTCAACATGACACTAAACAGATTTACAGCTTCGGCAGCATTCATTGCCTCGGCTGCGCCTCGACGATGAAACGGCAGCCTTTGCTGTAAATCTGGCATTTTAGTGCCTAATTAAACAAATAACTATTTTTCAACAGTCTCCCTTGGCAACGCATGAAAAAGAACTTTGTTGCTCACTCCTCAAAAAACATCAACTTTACGATGAGAGTATAAATATCTATTTTTTATAGCACTCGTAGAAAAACATTTTTTGCAAGTAATAATAAATAAAATCCGAATTATTGGAGTCATTCATTGTCAAGGTTAACAAATTATTGTGTTTTATTTCTTTCCCACTGGCATAAACGATTTTACAGCACCTGCATTAGAGATGTCGAAAGGACCGGGGTGGGGGAGTTTGCTATAATTACTTGCTTTCGTTGTTATACTGTATCTGTGCATCTTGATAACATATTGTATTATTTTTTACTTTGGTACCTTCTATTACAATTTCATTTTCTATTTTGGATATTCTGATAACAACTTTCTGCTGTGTTTTTGTATATTCTGTTTTGATTTATTTTACGACTTTTATTATTTATTTTGATTACTTTCATTAATTAGCAAATAATTTTATTAAATAATAAAATATCAATATTCTTTTTATTAATAATAATAAAATATGAAAAGACACTACCACTACACCACAATGTTTAAACAATTTACTTCGCATAATTGTACATATTAAAAATTAGGAAACAATAATTCTGGGTTAAGTATGTAAAAGACTCAATAAATACATATTGTAATTCATTACTATTTCCGCATGCACTCCACCTAGCTCCCCGATTGGTATCTGGTTTTGTGTGCGCTCGTGCTATGTGCTACTCCGACTGTTTATATGACAACACTGTTTGCTCAACATCTGGTTTCTCATAGTTCCTAGAGTGGCGGATAGATGCCGACGACATTCTCAAGGATTTAACTTAATACATTTGGTTGCCGTTCTTATAGGGGTATTATAAATTCAGTGGTATTAGTCATTTAAATTGTCTTTCATTAAAAATAAAACTCATATAATGAATACAATCCAAGCGCGAAGCCGCGACAACACTCTCAACTGTTTTTGCTATATTAAGTCAAATATCTACGATATCGTAATGTATTTTCAATGATAAGTAAATAAATGATGAATAAATATGTATTGCTCATTTAAAATATCTTACATTAAATATAAAAGTCATAAAATGTATTTAAAATCAGTAGAAACAAAGTGTCTCATAAGTGTGTGAGTTCTTCATGTTTGACTCCATATTACTGTGGACATCTATAAACAGTATGAAAATCCATGCGCGCGAAAATTCAAACTTTTATTGCTCGATTAAGGCTGGTATTTAAAATATCTTAATGTTAATTTAAATATAAGTACATGAACGATGGGGAAATATGTATTAGTTATTTAAAATGTCTTTCATTAAAAATAAAACTCATATAATGAATACAACCCAAGCGCGAAACCGCGACAACACTCTCAACTGTTTTTGCTATATTATGTCTAATATCTACGATATCTTAATGTAATTTCAATTATAAGTAAATAAATGATAAATAAATATGTATTGCTCATTTAAAATATCTTACATTAAATATAAAAATCATATAATGTATTTATAATCAGTAGTAAGGTGCGATCTCGTAAGTGTGTGAGCTGTTCATGTTCGATTTCACATAGCTGCGTGCTTCTACTGTACGAAAATCCATGCGCGCGAAAACTCAAACTTTTATTGTTCTATTAAGGCTAATATTTAAGATATCTTAATGTTAATTGAAATATAAGTAAACAGATGATGGAGAAATATGTATTGGTCATTTAAAATGTTTTTCATAAAAAATCAAAGTCATATAATGAATACAAGCACGAAACCGCGAAAGCAATCTCAACTGTTATTGCTATATTAACGTTAACGTCTACGATATCTTAATGTAAATTTATTTATAAGTATATAAATGATTGATAAATATGTATTGGTCATATAAAATATCTTTCATTAAATATAAAAGTCATATATGTTAAGAAATCTGGGTTTATCAGATAAATGAAATACAGGTTGCACTACTCGATAAATAGTATTATAATATTCAAAAGAAAACAGGTTAATACAATTATATGTGTGGATCAAATACAATGATGTTAACTCTTTCAAAGCTTAATTATAAATAAATTATAAATAACTAGCTGCCTCGACTCCAGTCAGCTATTCCAATATAAAAACTAAAATAAACAAACAATATTCAGCCCTGAATATTGGTGAAGTCATCGACCGGCTCCTACTCATTGTTTACATATAATGTATTTATAATCTTATGAAGTGGTGCACAATCTGCCAATGGTGAATTCAAATATAAATAAATAAATAAATGATGGATAAATATGTATTGGTCATTAAAATATCTTTCTGTAATGACCACACTTTATTATTTGTTAATTTTTCTTTTCTTTTACAGATATTTGTTATCCTAATTTTTTCATCCTACATTATTTGTACTCTCAAACACTTACACAATTAGGCTTAAGGATAGATCACCCTTCCAGTAGCCGAACGCGCCCAACAGAAGAGGAATTCAAGGCTACATTACCTGCTCGTAGCTGGGCGCGCCTCAACACAGGGTGAAACAGCGTTGAATTCATAGAACTGCAAATATTCACTATTTGTGAATAATGGGCGTAGAAGCGGGGAATTATAGGGTTTTGCGCCCCCCATTTTTGTGAGTTTGACGACCCTTTTGGAGACAATTTCTTTACGATGTATTTTACTGGTTATTCCACTGTTGAGACCGTAGTTGGGATTGTGAATATAAGCCATGAGCAGTGCGTGCCTCGAGATAGTCAGTTTCAGTGGCGTAAATAAGAGTTCGGGGGCCCGCCCGCTAAAAGTTTTTGGGGTCCGTTTTAACTGTAGCGTTTATTATGAGGAACTACATACCACAAGAACTTGTGGAAATTGTGACTAGGCTCACTTTCATCTGACTTTTTTTTACTATAAAAATGGGATTGGCCCATATTTTTTTTAAATATGAAATTGGTGGCACAGGCCATTGGTGAAAGTTAAAAGGAATTGATTCATACATTTTTGGTATCCCAAATGAAAGAACTTGGACAAAATATGGTATTAGCAAGATGGATCAGTATC
Organism: Harpalus rubripes; assembly: GCA_963082715.1. Classification (NCBI taxonomy): domain Eukaryota; kingdom Metazoa; phylum Arthropoda; class Insecta; order Coleoptera; family Carabidae; genus Harpalus; species Harpalus rubripes. The sequence continues at coordinate 46,450,292 of OY720450.1, read as the reverse complement.
ATACAGTTTAAATAGTAGCAATTTTGCGAAAATTATTCTCGTATCGTTATTTAATCCCTCGTTTTAGTAAAACACATTGGCCGCGAGGTGTCCTGATTTGACAGCCCCAGATTTCTTTTCATGGGATTATTTTAAAGGATAACTCTAGACCAGTTGCAGGAAAATATTTGCTAAGAAATCGAAATTCTACCGGCCGAAATGTGATAAAAAATAAAAAGCATGATTTTGCATAGCGTATAAGGGGCCCCTTAGCCAATATTATTTTTAGAAATTGACATTTAAAAAAATAAAAAACTAAATAAATTTGTACGTTGCTACAAAATTATAAATCATGTAAATTGGGCCCTTTCTAGAGCCGGGGGCCCGTCCGCAATGCGGGCCCGTTAGTTACGCCACTGGTCAGTTTTATACTTTTACATCTTGCTAGAATCTAAAATATCTTACATTAAATTTAAAAGTCTTATAATGTATTTATAATCAATAGTAAGGTGCGATCTCGTAAGTCTGTGAGCTGTTGATGTTTGATTTCATATAGCTGCGAGCATCTACTATACGAAAATCCATGCGCGCGAAAACTCAAACTTTTATTGCTCTATTAAGGCTGGTATTTAATATATCTTAATGTTAATTCAAATATAAGTACATAAACGATGGGGAAATATGTATTAGTCATTTAAAATGTCTTTCATTAAAAATAAAATTTATATAATGAATACAACCCAAGCGCGAAACTGCCACAGCACTCTCAACTATTTTTGCTATATTAAGTAGAATATCTACGATATTTTAATGTAATTTCAATGATAAGTAAATAAATGATGAATAAATATGTATTGCTCATTTAAAATATCTTACATTAAATATAAAAGTCATATAATGTATTTATAATCATTAGTAAGGTGCGATCTCGTAAGTCTGTGAGCTGTTGATATATGATTTCATATAGCTGCGAGCATCTACTATACGAAAATCCATGCGCGCGAAAACTCAATCTTTTATTGCTCTATTAAGGCTGGTATTTAATATATCTTAATTTTAATTCAAATATAAGTACATAAACGATGGAGAAATATGTATTAGTCATTTAAAATGTCTTTCATTAAAAATAAAATTTATATAATGAATACAACCCAAGCGCGAAACTGCGACAGCACTCTCAACTATTTTTGCTATATTAAGTAGAATATCTACGATATTTTAATGTAATTTCAATGATAAGTAAATAAATGATGAATAAATATGTATTGCTCATTTAAAATATCTTACATTAAATATAAAAGTCATATAATGTATTTATAATCAATAGTAAGGTGCGATCTCGTAAGTCTGTGAGCTGTTGATATATGATTTCATATAGCTGCGAGCATCTACTGTACGAAAATCCATGCGCGCGAAAACTCAAACTTTTATTGCTCTATTAAGGCTCGTATTTAATATATCTTAATTTTAATTCAAATATAAGTACATAAACGATGGGGAAATATGTATTAGTCATTTAAAATGTCTTTCATTAAAAATAAAATTTATATAATGAATACAACCCAAACGCGAAACTGCGACAGCACTCTCAACTGTTTTTGCTATATTAAGTAGAATATCTACGATATTTTAATGTAAATTCAATATAAGTAAATAAATGATGAATAAATATGTATTGCTCATTTAAAATATCTCACATTAAATATAAAAGTCATATAATGTATTTATAATCAATAGTAAGGTGCGATCTCGTAAGTCTGTGAGCTGTTGATATATAATTTCATATAGCTTCGAGCATCTACTATACGAAAATCCATGCGCGCGAAAACTCAAACTTTTATTGCTCTATTAAGGCTGGTATTTAATATATCTTAATGTTAATTCAAATATAAGTACATAAACGATGGGGAAATATGTATTAGTCATTTAAAATGTCTTTCATTAAAAATAAAATTTATATAATGAATACAACCCAAGCGCGAAACTGCCACAGCACTCTCAATTATTTTTGCTATATTAAGTAGAATATCTACGATATTTTAATGTAATTTCAATGATAAGTAAATAAATGATGAATAAATATGTATTGCTCATTTAAAATATCTTACATTAAATATAAAAGTCATATAATGTATTTATAATCATTAGTAAGGTGCGATCTCGTAAGTCTGTGAGCTGTTGATATATGATTTCATATAGCTACGAGCATCTACTATACGAAAATCCATGCGCGCGAAAACTTAAACTTTTATTGCTCTATTAAGGCTGGTATTTAATATATCTTAATGTTAATTCAAATATAAGTACATAAACGATGGGGAAATATGTATTAGTCATTTAAAATGTCTTTCATTAAAAATAAAATTTATATAATGAATACAACCCAAGCGCGAAACTGCCACAGCACTCTCAACTATTTTTGCTATATTAAGTAGAATATCTACGATATTTTAATGTAATTTCAATGATAAGTAAATAAATGATGAATAAATATGTATTGCTCATTTAAAATATCTTACATTAAATATAAAAGTCATATAATGTATTTATAATCATTAGTAAGGTGCGATCTCGTAAGTCTGTGAGCTGTTGATATATGATTTCATATAGCTGCGAGCATCTACTATACGAAAATCCATGCGCGCGAAAACTCAAACTTTTATTGCTCTATTAAGGCTGGTATTTAATATATCTTAATTTTAATTCAAATATAAGTACATAAACGATGGAGAAATATGTATTAGTCATTTAAAATGTCTCATTAAAAATAAAATTTATATAATGAATACAACCCAAGCGCGAAACTGCGACAGCACTCTCAACTATTTTTGCTATATTAAGTAGAATATCTACGATATTTTAATGTAATTTCAATGATAAGTAAATAAATGATGAATAAATATGTATTGCTCATTTAAAATATCTTACATTAAATATAAAAGTCATATAATGTATTTATAATCAATAGTAAGGTGCGATCTCGTAAGTCTGTGAGCTGTTGATATATGATTTCATATAGCTGCGAGCATCTACTATACGAAAATCCATGCGCGCGAAAACTCAAACTTTTATTGCTCTATTAAGGCTGGTATTTAATATATCTTAATTTTAATTCAAATATAAGTACATAAACGATGGGGAAATATGTATTAGTCATTTAAAATGTCTTTCATTAAAAATAAAATTTATATAATGAATACAACCCAAGCGCGAAACTGCGACAGCACTCTCAACTGTTTTTGCTATATCAAGTAGAATATCTACGATATTTTAATGTAAATTCAATATAAGTAAATAAATGATGAATAAATATGTATTGCTCATTTAAAATATCTCACATTAAATATAAAAGTCATATAATGTATTTATAATCAATAGTAAGGTGCGATCTCGTAAGTCTGTGAGCTGTTGATATATGATTTCATATAGCTTCGAGCATCTACTATACGAAAATCCATGCGCGCGAAAACTCAAACTTTTATTGCTCTATTAAGGCTGGTATTTAATATATCTTAATGTTAATTCAAATATAAGTACATAAACGATGGGGAAATATGTATTAGTCATTTAAAATGTCTTTCATTAAAAATAAAATTTATATAATGAATACAACCCAAGCGCGAAACTGCCACAGCACTCTCAATTATTTTTGCTATATTAAGTAGAATATCTACGATATTTTAATGTAATTTCAATGATAAGTAAATAAATGATGAATAAATATGTATTGCTCATTTAAAATATCTTACATTAAATATAAAAGTCATATAATGTATTTATAATCATTAGTAAGGTGCGATCTCGTAAGTCTGTGAGCTGTTGATATATGATTTCATATAGCTACGAGCATCTACTATACGAAAATCCATGCGCGCGAAAACTTAAACTTTTATTGCTCTATTAAGGCTGGTATTTAATATATCTTAATGTTAATTCAAATATAAGTACATAAACGATGGGGAAATATGTATTAGTCATTTAAAATGTCTTTCATTAAAAATAAAATTTATATAATGAATACAACCCAAGCGCGAAACTGCCACAGCACTCTCAATTATTTTTGCTATATTAAGTAGAATATCTACGATATTTTAATGTAATTTCAATGATAAGTAAATAAATGATGAATAAATATGTATTGCTCATTTAAAATATCTTACATTAAATATAAAAGTCATATAATGTATTTATAATCATTAGTAAGGTGCGATCTCGTAAGTCTGTGAGCTGTTGATATATGATTTCATATAGCTACGAGCATCTACTATACGAAAATCCATGCGCGCGAAAACTTAAACTTTTATTGCTCTATTAAGGCTGGTATTTAATATATCTTAATGTTAATTCAAATATAAGTACATAAACGATGGGGAAATATGTATTAGTCATTTAAAATGTCTTTCATTAAAAATAAAATTTATATAATGAATACAACCCAAGCGCGAAACTGCCACAGCACTCTCAACTATTTTTGCTATATTAAGTAGAATATCTACGATATTTTAATGTAATTTCAATGATAAGTAAATAAATGATGAATAAATATGTATTGCTCATTTAAAATATCTTACATTAAATATAAAAGTCATATAATGTATTTATAATCATTAGTAAGGTGCGATCTCGTAAGTCTGTGACCTGTTGATATATGATTTCATATAGCTGCGAGCATCTACTATACGAAAATCCATGCGCGCGAAAACTCAAACTTTTATTGCTCTATTAAGGCTGGTATTTAATATATCTTAATTTTAATTCAAATATAAGTACATAAACGATGGATAAATATGTATTAGTCATTTAAAATGTCTTTCATTAAAAATAAAATTTATATAATGAATACAACCCAAGCGCGAAACTGCGACAGCACTCTCAACTATTTTTGCTATATTAAGTAGAATATCTACGATATTTTAATGTAATTTCAATGATAAGTAAATAAATGATGAATAAATATGTATTGCTCATTTAAAATATCTTACATTAAATATAAAAGTCATATAATGTATTTATAATCATTAGTAAGGTGCGATCTCGTAAGTCTGTGAGCTGTTGATATATGATTTCACATAGCTGCGAGCATCTACTATACGAAAATCCATGCGCGCGAAAACTCAAACTTTTATTGCTCTATTAAGGCTGGTATTTAATATATCTTAATTTTAATTCAAATATAAGTACATAAACGATGGATAAATATGTATTAGTCATTTAAAATGTCTTTCATTAAAAATAAAATTTATATAATGAATACAACCCAAGCGCGAAACTGCGACAGCACTCTCAACTATTTTTGCTATATTAAGTAGAATATCTACGATATTTTAATGTAATTTCAATGATAAGTAAATAAATGATGAATAAATATGAATTGCTCATTTAAAATATCTTACATTAAATATAAAAGTCATATAATGTATTTATAATCAATAGTAAGGTGCGATCTCGTAAGTCTGTGAGCTGTTGATATATGATTTCATATAGCTGCGAGCATCTACTATACGAAAATCCATGCGCGCGAAAACTCAAACTTTTATTGCTCTATTAAGGCTGGTATTTAATATATCTTAATTTTAATTCAAATATAAGTACATAAACGATGGGGAAATATGTATTAGTCATTTAAAATGTCTTTCATTAAAAATAAAATTTATATAATGAATACAACCCAAGCGCGAAACTGCGACAGCACTCTCAACTGTTTTTGCTATATTAAGTAGAATATCTACGATATTTTAATGTAAATTCAATATAAGTAAATAAATGATGAATAAATATGTATTGCTCATTTAAAATATCTCACATTAAATATAAAAGTCATATAATGTATTTATAATCAATAGTAAGGTGCGATCTCGTAAGTCTGTGAGCTGTTGATATATGATTTCATATAGCTGCGAGCATCTACTATACGAAAATCCATGCGCGCGAAAACTCAAACTTTTATTGCTCTATTAAGGCTGGTATTTAATATATCTTAATTTTAATTCAAATATAAGTACATAAACGATGGAGAAATATGTATTAGTCATTTAAAATGTCTTTCATTAAAAATAAAATTTATATAATGAGTACAACCCAAGCGCGAAACTGCGACAGCACTCTCAACTCTTATTGCTGTATAAAGATTAACGTCTACTATATCTTAATGTAAATTCAATATAAGTAAATAAGTGATGGATAAATATGTATTCGTCATTTAAAATATCTTCCATTGAATATAAAAGTCATATAATGCATATAACCTATGCGCGACGATGTAATGTTGCGACGATGTAATGTTAATTCAAATATAAGTAAATAAATGTTGGATAAATATGTATTGCACATTTAAAATATTTTTAATTAAATAAAACATTATTTCAGCCTGAGTTCATATTTCTTAATATATAATAAACCTTTCGTCAGAGTGGCGCTACCATCTTCAAGATAATGAAACAAATTATATAAACAAATATGTATATACTTCTACCTTGTCAAACTGCTTACCCTACAAAAATATTCAATACACGCCACTGGTAATTATAATCAGTAGTAATGAGCGATCTCATAAGTAGGTTTCATATATTTGAGAGCTGTTGAAAATTGGTTCTTCATGGTTTTGTATAGAATGGTATAAAATTATTTGCGTGGGACTATTTTGAAACACATGACTATTTTAAGTGTATTGTATGTAGTAATGGTATTTAATTTTAGAAATAAATGAATTAATTTTCGACAAAACATATACGTCATGTATGTAAGAGTCCATTCTCTCACTCAATTTTTATTGCTGTTTAATATTTTACTTCAGAAATGGTATCGACACATACGAGCCCAAACTCATATTAGTTGGGCCGGTTGACATTTTCAACAAACAAATTACAAAACCTACGCAAATGGTGAGAAATTTCTACAAATTTCTTTCGACTAGTTTAAAAAATAGATTTTAAACTTACAAAAACTGAATTTGTTATTCAAGTATTCCGCCATTTAATATTAGTGATTTAGATGAGTGGCAATAGGATCAGTTAGAGAAAATTTATTTTTTTATAATTTATTATTATAATGTATTTTTCAACATTTTAAGTGTATATATAATATATTTTGGTAAGATAACTTCATTATTTGTAACATTTTTATTATTAACAATACTATTGTAGAAGCAGAAGATGATGCTGGACCAGCATCGAAACGTCCTTGCAAATAAAGAATAAAAAAAAAATTTCTCTAACTGATCCTACTGCCACTCATCCAAATACGAATTCTTCTTGGATCACTATTACACAACATACCATTTAATGTTAGGTTACATCGCCTTTATTAGTAATACCAGCTTTAATTCTATTAGGCATTGGGCCCTGCACATTTTTCAGTCATATTGTCCCATATGTCTTGCAAGATGGGTTTTACTGTACGAATTGAATTTTTACGAAGTTGGTTTTCACTGTGCCAAATTTACAAGGTCTCGGACCTGTGTGAAAACAGCAACGGCAACGGTCAAAAGGGTGCAGCAACGAGTAAACGAACGCGCACCGTTACACAAAGTCGTGCACAATATCACTAAACCAGCAACCTGCCAGCAACGGAAACTAGTATTGATAATACGTGTAGTACTGAAGACAAAAAAAATTTGTTATTTAAACGTGTGTATTGTTTTGATTTTTGAAATAAATATAAACAATAGTCTCAATTACATAACATGTTATACGTTACGAGGCGCAGGGGTAGAATTTTTGTAGGGAATTAGGTAGGTATAGTACAATTCAGAATTTTAATAAATATTTTTTTTCATTAATTAGAAATTGCTCCCAATTCAAATTTCCACAGTATAATTGGAAGGGTGTCTGTTTGCTATATTACCCAACCACTATGTGTTACGAGCCGTAGGGGTTAATTTATAAGCCATTAACTGCAGACATAACTTCCGCGGTAAATAAATATTTTTTTTCCTTAATTAGTACTTGCTGCCATATCAAATTTCTACAATATATTTGGAAGGGTGTCTGTTTGCTATAATACCCAACCACTAAGTGTTACGCGCCGTAGGGGTTGATTTATAAGCCATTAACTGCAGACATACCTTCCGCGGTATTAAATTTTTTTTTTCCTTAATTAGTACTTGCTCCCATATAAAATTTCTACAATATATTTGGAAGGGTGTCTGTTTGCTATATTAATAATAATAATAATAATAATAATAGACTTTATTGACATCAGTCAAGGGCGGGGTTCAGCCAAAGGCTGCTTTTCAACCCAACCAATACATAATTCATAAAAATAAACAAAAATGAACGCCGATATTAATATAACATATAGTCTTAATAATTACATAGAAAAAAAGAGAAAAATAAGAATTAATGGTGAATAGACAACAAATATTTTAAACCATAAGAAAAGCTTCGCAGATAATATCACAGGAGAATACTCAATAATCAATAATTAATAATTAATTAATAATTAATGCACACATAAATCTTCACATTTCCTTCAAGTAGTATTTAAAAGAATTTACAGAAAGAGATTTCATACTGTCTGGTAAAGTGTTGTATAATGTAGGGGCTAAATAGGAGAATGAGCACTTAAATTTATGTTTTTTAAACGATGGCACAATGTATAAATTCCTAATACGTAGACTATAATTATAAAATTTTGGAATAAGTTTATCGTACAGATAACGAGGAGTATTCGTTATTAAAATTTTATGAATTAAAGTTAAATACATTTTCCTTGTGCGAGATTCAATATTTTCCATTTTTGCTAACTCTCTAAAGCTTGAAATGTGATCAAATTTACGCACTTTGTAGACAAACCGTAAACATGAATTTTGAAAAACTTGAATTCTGTGCTTATCTGCTTGTGATAAATTAGGTACATACACACATGCGCAATAATCAAATAATGGAAGTACAAGCGAATTAATTAAGCGAAGTTTTACATCAGACGTTAAGATGTCACGAAACTGATACAGGTGCTTTAATTTAATCACTGCTGCCTTCATTTTAGCCTGTAGATGGAACTTGAAATTAAGGTCTGGGTCAAAATATACACCCAGACTTTTGCAGAATTTATCAGGCTGCAGTTGGGTTCCGTCAAGCTTTATCATAGGTACTTCACAGTTTCCTATAACTAACATCGTTGATTTATTGGGATTAATTCTGAGACCATTATCCTTAACCCACTGAACTAGATTATTCAGATCAGAATTAATATTATTAACAAAAGTGGACACATTTGAAGGAGAACATGATGCTAATATTTGTGTGTCATCAGCGTATGAGTGAAAATCGCAATGTTTTAGTTCGGCAGGTAAATCCGCGACATACAATAAGAAGAACAGTGGCCCCAGAATTGACCCTTGGGGTACTCCACGTACCAGTTGGAATGAGGCTGAATCTGACGTTATAGAATTGTTGGTCATGCTAACTCGAAATTCCCTGTTACTAAAATAATTTTTACACCACTTCAGTGCATTCTCTGAAAATTTATAATATTTTAATTTAGCCAATAATAAAGTATGGTCAACCATGTCAAAAGCTTTAGAGAAATCTATTTGAATCAGGAAAGATATATTTGATTCATCATAATTTTTAATTATGGTATCCAGAATATTAATTAGGCATGTGTTGGTGCTATGTCCATATCTAAAACCAGATTGAATTTGGGGAAGAATTTCATTAAGTGTTACATAAAGCATAATTTGCTCGCAACATATTTTCTCTAAAACTTTTGACAAGGTTGGCAGAATGCTTATAGGTCGCAGGTCATTGAAAGATGACGGTTTGTTATTTTTCGGAATAGGTTTGACAATAGCTGATTTCCATATATCAGGTACTGTTCCGGTTAGCAAGCAGGTATTGATTATATGTGTTATGTACTTAATAATAACTGGAAAAATTAAATCTAACATTTTTCTTGATATGCCGTCAATTCCAATTGCGTTCGACTTCAAGTTTTTAAAAATGAATTCAATTTTTTCATTATCCACGCACGTAAAATCAAATGAATCAGTTTGTAAATTTGGACACTGATTAGTATTATAGTATGTAGTAGTATTAGGGTTTGGGTATGTTGCGCCAGTCTGATTTAATAAGTAATTGCCATACTCATTTGGTTTAAATATTTCTTCGCAAAAATTATTCTCCGAGGCATTAGTAACTCCTATTCTTTTTAAGTTAGCCCACAGTTTACCACTGTCTTTAATATTGTTATTAATATTATGCTTTAGATATGCTTGTTTTTCTCGCCTAATTGCAGCTGTAGTGATGTTACGTAGCTGTTTATAGTATTCTAATTTACCAACTGTTTTATATTTTTTATAATCAGCAAGGGCTTTGTTGCGCTTACTCTGCATAATTTTAATAACTGGAGTAATCCATGGACTAAATTGTTTTTTAGTAGTAATTTCTTTTAAAGGTGCATGCTTATTAAATAAATGAATAATATTTTCATTAAGAAATCGAACCTTATCATCAACATTATTTAAGAAAAGAATGTGCTCCCAGTTAATTGATTCACAATCACAGTAAAAATGATCGGGGTTAAAGTTATTATAATCTCTGTATGTAATTTTTTTTAAACATGTGGAGGTTTTAGGTAAATTTAATACACAATAAACACAGTCATGATCAGACATTTCCTGACAATCAATATTACCTGAACTTACGCAAATACTTATATCTGATAAGCAAATAACATCTAACAACGATTTTGAAGACGGTCTCGTAGGTTTGGTAATTATTTGATGCAAGTTGTTTGCCGACAAAAGATTAGAAAAATATTGAGTTTTATAATCTTTAGATAATAAATTAATATTTATATCACCCGTGCATATCAAATAGTCACATTGTAGAATACATTCTGTAAAAACAGATTCAAGAATTGCAAGCTCACGATAATAATGATTGTGAGGATTGTATATAACGCCTAAACATAGTTTTACATTTTGAATTGTACATAAAATCCATGCGTGTTCAATGTTGTTTTTTGGAACGAAAGTAGTGTCCAGTACTTTGAAATCAATACCATTACGGACATAAAAAGCTACTCCTCCACCAACTGCATGAGTCCTATTAACACTAAATAAATTATAGGAATATTACCCAACCGCTAAGTGTTACGCGCCGTAGGGGTTGATTTATAAGCCATTAACTGCAGACATAACTTCCGCGGTAAATATTTTTTTTTTCATTAATTAATACTTGCTCCCATATCAAATTTATACAATATAATTGGGAGGGTGTCTGTTTGCTATATTACCCAACCGCTAAGTGTTACGCGCCGTAGGGGTTGATTTATAAGCCATTAACTGCAGACATAACTTCCGCGGTAAATAATTTTTTTTTCATTAATTAATACTTGCTCCCATATCAAATTTATACAATATAATTGGAAGGGTGTCTGTTTGCTATATTACCCAGCCGCTAAGTGTTACGCGCCGTAGGGGTTGATTTATAAGCCATTAACTGCAGACATAACTTCCGCGGTAAATAATTTTTTTTTCATTAATTAATACTTGCTCCCATATCAAATTTATACAATATAATTGGAAGGGTGTCTGTTTGCTATATTACCCAACCGCTAAGTGTTACGCGCCGTAGGGGTTGATTTATAAGCCATTAACTGCAGACATACCTTCCGCGGTAAATAATTTTTTTTTTCATTAATTAATACTTGCTCCCATATCAAATTTATACAATATAATTGGAAGGGTGTCTGTTTGCTATATTACCCAGCCGCTAAGTGTTACGCGCCGTAGGGGTTGATTTATAAGCCATTAACTGCAGACATAACTTCCGCGGTAAATATTTTTTTTTTATTAATTAATACTTGCTCCCATATCAAATTTATACAATATAATTGGAAGGGTGTCTGTTTGCTATATTACCCAGCCGCTAAGTGTTACGCGCCGTAGGGGTTGATTTATAAGCCATTAACTGCAGACATAACTTCCGCGGTAAATAATTTTTTTTTCATTAATTAATACTTGCTCCCATATCAAATTTATACAATATAATTGGAAGGGTGTCTGTTTGCTATATTACCCAACCGCTAAGTGTTACGCGCCGTAGGGGTTGATTTATAAGCCATTAACTGCAGACATACCTTCCGCGGTAAATAATTTTTTTTTTCATTAATTAATACTTGCTCCCATATCAAATTTATACAATATAATTGGAAGGGTGTCTGTTTGCTATATTACCCAGCCGCTAAGTGTTACGCGCCGTAGGGGTTGATTTATAAGCCATTAACTGCAGACATAACTTCCGCGGTAAATATTTTTTTTTTATTAATTAATACTTGCTCCCATATCAAATTTATACAATATAATTGGAAGGGTGTCTGTTTGCTATATTACCCAGCCGCTAAGTGTTACGCGCCGTAGGGGTTGATTTATAAGCCATTAACTGCAGACATAACTTCCGCGGTAAATAATTTTTTTTTCATTAATTAATACTTGCTCCCATATCAAATTTATACAATATAATTGGAAGGGTGTCTGTTTGCTATATTACCCAGCCGCTAAGTGTTACGCGCCGTAGGGGTTGATTTATAAGCCATTAACTGCAGACATAACTTCCGCGGTAAATAATTTTTTTTTCATTAATTAATACTTGCTCCCATATCAAATTTATACAATATAATTGGAAGGGTGTCTGTTTGCTATATTACCCAGCCGCTAAGTGTTACGCGCCGTAGGGGTTGATTTATAAGCCATTAACTGCAGACATAACTTCCGCGGTAAATAATTTTTTTTTCATTAATTAATACTTGCTCCCATATCAAATTTATACAATATAATTGGAAGGGTGTCTGTTTGCTATATTACCCAACCGCTAAGTGTTACGCGCCGTAGGGATTGATTTATAAGCCATTAACTGCAGACATAACTTCCGCGGTAAATAATTTTTTTTTCATTAATTAATACTTGCTCCCATATCAAATTTATACAATATAATTGGAAGGGTGTCTGTTTGCTATATTACCCAGCCGCTAAGTGTTACGCGCCGTAGGGGTTGATTTATAAGCCATTAACTGCAGACATAACTTCCGCGGTAAATATTTTTTTTTTATTAATTAATACTTGCTCCCATATCAAATTTATACAATATAATTGGAAGGGTGTCTGTTTGCTATATTACCCAGCCGCTAAGTGTTACGCGCCGTAGGGGTTGATTTATAAGCCATTAACTGCAGACATAACTTCCGCGGTAAATAATTTTTTTTTCATTAATTAATACTTGCTCCCATATCAAATTTATACAATATAATTGGAAGGGTGTCTGTTTGCTATATTACCCAGCCGCTAAGTGTTACGCGCCGTAGGGGTTGATTTATAAGCCATTAACTGCAGACATAACTTCCGCGGTAAATAATTTTTTTTTCATTAATTAATACTTGCTCCCATATCAAATTTATACAATATAATTGGAAGGGTGTCTGTTTGCTATATTACCCAGCCGCTAAGTGTTACGCGCCGTAGGGGTTGATTTATAAGCCATTAACTGCAGACATAACTTCCGCGGTAAATAATTTTTTTTTCATTAATTAATACTTGCTCCCATATCAAATTTATACAATATAATTGGAAGGGTGTCTGTTTGCTATATTACCCAGCCGCTAAGTGTTACGCGCCGTAGGGGTTGATTTATAAGCCATTAACTGCAGACATAACTTCCGCGGTAAATAATTTTTTTTTCATTAATTAATACTTGCTCCCATATCAAATTTATACAATATAATTGGAAGGGTGTCTGTTTGCTATATTACCCAGCCGCTAAGTGTTACGCGCCGTAGGGGTTGATTTATAAGCCATTAACTGCAGACATAACTTCCGCGGTAAATAATTTTTTTTTCATTAATTAATACTTGCTCCCATATCAAATTTATACAATATAATTGGAAGGGTGTCTGTTTGCTATATTACCCAGCCGCTAAGTGTTACGCGCCGTAGGGGTTGATTTATAAGCCATTAACTGCAGACATAACTTCCGCGGTAAATAATTTTTTTTTCATTAATTAATACTTGCTCCCATATCAAATTTATACAATATAATTGGAAGGGTGTCTGTTTGCTATATTACCCAGCCGCTAAGTGTTACGCGCCGTAGGGGTTGATTTATAAGCCATTAACTGCAGACATAACTTCCGCGGTAAATAATTTTTTTTTCATTAATTAATACTTGCTCCCATATCAAATTTATACAATATAATTGGAAGGGTGTCTGTTTGCTATATTACCCAGCCGCTAAGTGTTACGCGCCGTAGGGGTTGATTTATAAGCCATTAACTGCAGACATAACTTCCGCGGTAAATAATTTTTTTTTCATTAATTAATACTTGCTCCCATATCAAATTTATACAATATAATTGGAAGGGTGTCTGTTTGCTATATTACCCAGCCGCTAAGTGTTACGCGCCGTAGGGGTTGATTTATAAGCCATTAACTGCAGACATAACTTCCGCGGTAAATAATTTTTTTTTCATTAATTAATACTTGCTCCCATATCAAATTTATACAATATAATTGGAAGGGTGTCTGTTTGCTATATTACCCAGCCGCTAAGTGTTACGCGCCGTAGGGGTTGATTTATAAGCCATTAACTGCAGACATAACTTCCGCGGTAAATAATTTTTTTTTCATTAATTAATACTTGCTCCCATATCAAATTTATACAATATAATTGGAAGGGTGTCTGTTTGCTATATTACCCAGCCGCTAAGTGTTACGCGCCGTAGGGGTTGATTTATAAGCCATTAACTGCAGACATAACTTCCGCGGTAAATAATTTTTTTTTCATTAATTAATACTTGCTCCCATATCAAATTTATACAATATAATTGGAAGGGTGTCTGTTTGCTATATTACCCAGCCGCTAAGTGTTACGCGCCGTAGGGGTTGATTTATAAGCCATTAACTGCAGACATAACTTCCGCGGTAAATAATTTTTTTTTCATTAATTAATACTTGCTCCCATATCAAATTTATACAATATAATTGGAAGGGTGTCTGTTTGCTATATTACCCAGCCGCTAAGTGTTACGCGCCGTAGGGGTTGATTTATAAGCCATTAACTGCAGACATAACTTCCGCGGTAAATAATTTTTTTTTCATTAATTAATACTTGCTCCCATATCAAATTTATACAATATAATTGGAAGGGTGTCTGTTTGCTATATTACCCAGCCGCTAAGTGTTACGCGCCGTAGGGGTTGATTTATAAGCCATTAACTGCAGACATAACTTCCGCGGTAAATAATTTTTTTTTCATTAATTAATACTTGCTCCCATATCAAATTTATACAATATAATTGGAAGGGTGTCTGTTTGCTATATTACCCAGCCGCTAAGTGTTACGCGCCGTAGGGGTTGATTTATAAGCCATTAACTGCAGACATAACTTCCGCGGTAAATAATTTTTTTTTCATTAATTAATACTTGCTCCCATATCAAATTTATACAATATAATTGGAAGGGTGTCTGTTTGCTATATTACCCAGCCGCTAAGTGTTACGCGCCGTAGGGGTTGATTTATAAGCCATTAACTGCAGACATAACTTCCGCGGTAAATAATTTTTTTTTCATTAATTAATACTTGCTCCCATATCAAATTTATACAATATAATTGGAAGGGTGTCTGTTTGCTATATTACCCAGCCGCTAAGTGTTACGCGCCGTAGGGGTTGATTTATAAGCCATTAACTGCAGACATAACTTCCGCGGTAAATAATTTTTTTTTCATTAATTAATACTTGCTCCCATATCAAATTTATACAATATAATTGGAAGGGTGTCTGTTTGCTATATTACCCAGCCGCTAAGTGTTACGCGCCGTAGGGGTTGATTTATAAGCCATTAACTGCAGACATAACTTCCGCGGTAAATAATTTTTTTTTCATTAATTAATACTTGCTCCCATATCAAATTTATACAATATAATTGGAAGGGTGTCTGTTTGCTATATTACCCAGCCGCTAAGTGTTACGCGCCGTAGGGGTTGATTTATAAGCCATTAACTGCAGACATAACTTCCGCGGTAAATAATTTTTTTTTCATTAATTAATACTTGCTCCCATATCAAATTTATACAATATAATTGGAAGGGTGTCTGTTTGCTATATTACCCAGCCGCTAAGTGTTACGCGCCGTAGGGGTTGATTTATAAGCCATTAACTGCAGACATAACTTCCGCGGTAAATAATTTTTTTTTCATTAATTAATACTTGCTCCCATATCAAATTTATACAATATAATTGGAAGGGTGTCTGTTTGCTATATTACCCAGCCGCTAAGTGTTACGCGCCGTAGGGGTTGATTTATAAGCCATTAACTGCAGACATAACTTCCGCGGTAAATAATTTTTTTTTCATTAATTAATACTTGCTCCCATATCAAATTTATACAATATAATTGGAAGGGTGTCTGTTTGCTATATTACCCAGCCGCTAAGTGTTACGCGCCGTAGGGGTTGATTTATAAGCCATTAACTGCAGACATAACTTCCGCGGTAAATAATTTTTTTTTCATTAATTAATACTTGCTCCCATATCAAATTTATACAATATAATTGGAAGGGTGTCTGTTTGCTATATTACCCAGCCGCTAAGTGTTACGCGCCGTAGGGGTTGATTTATAAGCCATTAACTGCAGACATAACTTCCGCGGTAAATAATTTTTTTTTCATTAATTAATACTTGCTCCCATATCAAATTTATACAATATAATTGGAAGGGTGTCTGTTTGCTATATTACCCAGCCGCTAAGTGTTACGCGCCGTAGGGGTTGATTTATAAGCCATTAACTGCAGACATAACTTCCGCGGTAAATAATTTTTTTTTCATTAATTAATACTTGCTCCCATATCAAATTTATACAATATAATTGGAAGGGTGTCTGTTTGCTATATTACCCAGCCGCTAAGTGTTACGCGCCGTAGGGGTTGATTTATAAGCCATTAACTGCAGACATAACTTCCGCGGTAAATAATTTTTTTTTCATTAATTAATACTTGCTCCCATATCAAATTTATACAATATAATTGGAAGGGTGTCTGTTTGCTATATTACCCAGCCGCTAAGTGTTACGCGCCGTAGGGGTTGATTTATAAGCCATTAACTGCAGACATAACTTCCGCGGTAAATAATTTTTTTTTCATTAATTAATACTTGCTCCCATATCAAATTTATACAATATAATTGGAAGGGTGTCTGTTTGCTATATTACCCAGCCGCTAAGTGTTACGCGCCGTAGGGGTTGATTTATAAGCCATTAACTGCAGACATAACTTCCGCGGTAAATAATTTTTTTTTCATTAATTAATACTTGCTCCCATATCAAATTTATACAATATAATTGGAAGGGTGTCTGTTTGCTATATTACCCAGCCGCTAAGTGTTACGCGCCGTAGGGGTTGATTTATAAGCCATTAACTGCAGACATAACTTCCGCGGTAAATAATTTTTTTTTCATTAATTAATACTTGCTCCCATATCAAATTTATACAATATAATTGGAAGGGTGTCTGTTTGCTATATTACCCAGCCGCTAAGTGTTACGCGCCGTAGGGGTTGATTTATAAGCCATTAACTGCAGACATAACTTCCGCGGTAAATAATTTTTTTTTCATTAATTAATACTTGCTCCCATATCAAATTTATACAATATAATTGGAAGGGTGTCTGTTTGCTATATTACCCAGCCGCTAAGTGTTACGCGCCGTAGGGGTTGATTTATAAGCCATTAACTGCAGACATAACTTCCGCGGTAAATAATTTTTTTTTCATTAATTAATACTTGCTCCCATATCAAATTTATACAATATAATTGGAAGGGTGTCTGTTTGCTATATTACCCAGCCGCTAAGTGTTACGCGCCGTAGGGGTTGATTTATAAGCCATTAACTGCAGACATAACTTCCGCGGTAAATAATTTTTTTTTCATTAATTAATACTTGCTCCCATATCAAATTTATACAATATAATTGGAAGGGTGTCTGTTTGCTATATTACCCAGCCGCTAAGTGTTACGCGCCGTAGGGGTTGATTTATAAGCCATTAACTGCAGACATAACTTCCGCGGTAAATAATTTTTTTTTCATTAATTAATACTTGCTCCCATATCAAATTTATACAATATAATTGGAAGGGTGTCTGTTTGCTATATTACCCAGCCGCTAAGTGTTACGCGCCGTAGGGGTTGATTTATAAGCCATTAACTGCAGACATAACTTCCGCGGTAAATAATTTTTTTTTCATTAATTAATACTTGCTCCCATATCAAATTTATACAATATAATTGGAAGGGTGTCTGTTTGCTATATTACCCAGCCGCTAAGTGTTACGCGCCGTAGGGGTTGATTTATAAGCCATTAACTGCAGACATAACTTCCGCGGTAAATAATTTTTTTTTCATTAATTAATACTTGCTCCCATATCAAATTTATACAATATAATTGGAAGGGTGTCTGTTTGCTATATTACCCAGCCGCTAAGTGTTACGCGCCGTAGGGGTTGATTTATAAGCCATTAACTGCAGACATAACTTCCGCGGTAAATATTTTTTTTTATTAATTAATACTTGCTCCCGTATCAAATTTATACAATATAATTGGAAGGGTGTCTGTTTGCTATATTACCCAACCGCTAAGTGTTACGCGCCGTAGGGGTTGATTTATAAGCCATTAACTGCAGACATACCTTCCGCGGTAAATAATTTTTTTTTCATTAATTAATACTTGCTCCCATATCAAATTTATACAATATAATTGGAAGGGTGTCTGTTTGCTATATTACCCAACCGCTAAGTGTTACGCGCCGTAGGGGTTGATTTATAAGCCATTAACTGCAGACATACCTTCCGCGGTAAATAATTTTTTTTTTCATTAATTAATACTTGCTCCCATATCAAATTTATACAATATAATTGGAAGGGTGTCTGTTTGCTATATTACTCAACCGCTAAGTGTTACGCGCCGTAGGGGTTGATTTATAAGCCATTAACTGCAGACATACCTTCCGCGGTAAATAATTTTTTTTTTCATTAATTAATACTTGCTCCCATATCAAATTTATACAATATAATTGGAAGGGTGTCTGTTTGCTATATTACCCAGCCGCTAAGTGTTACGCGCCGTAGGGGTTGATTTATAAGCCATTAACTGCAGACATAACTTCCGCGGTAAATAATTTTTTTTTCATTAATTAATACTTGCTCCCATATCAAATTTATACAATATAATTGGAAGGGTGTCTGTTTGCTATATTACCCAGCCGCTAAGTGTTACGCGCCGTAGGGGTTGATTTATAAGCCATTAACTGCAGACATAACTTCCGCGGTAAATAATTTTTTTTTCATTAATTAATACTTGCTCCCATATCAAATTTATACAATATAATTGGAAGGGTGTCTGTTTGCTATATTACCCAGCCGCTAAGTGTTACGCGCCGTAGGGGTTGATTTATAAGCCATTAACTGCAGACATAACTTCCGCGGTAAATAATTTTTTTTTCATTAATTAATACTTGCTCCCATATCAAATTTATACAATATAATTGGAAGGGTGTCTGTTTGCTATATTACCCAGCCGCTAAGTGTTACGCGCCGTAGGGGTTGATTTATAAGCCATTAACTGCAGACATAACTTCCGCGGTAAATAATTTTTTTTTCATTAATTAATACTTGCTCCCATATCAAATTTATACAATATAATTGGAAGGGTGTCTGTTTGCTATATTACCCAGCCGCTAAGTGTTACGCGCCGTAGGGGTTGATTTATAAGCCATTAACTGCAGACATAACTTCCGCGGTAAATAATTTTTTTTTCATTAATTAATACTTGCTCCCATATCAAATTTATACAATATAATTGGAAGGGTGTCTGTTTGCTATATTACCCAGCCGCTAAGTGTTACGCGCCGTAGGGGTTGATTTATAAGCCATTAACTGCAGACATAACTTCCGCGGTAAATAATTTTTTTTTCATTAATTAATACTTGCTCCCATATCAAATTTATACAATATAATTGGAAGGGTGTCTGTTTGCTATATTACCCAGCCGCTAAGTGTTACGCGCCGTAGGGGTTGATTTATAAGCCATTAACTGCAGACATAACTTCCGCGGTAAATAATTTTTTTTTCATTAATTAATACTTGCTCCCATATCAAATTTATACAATATAATTGGAAGGGTGTCTGTTTGCTATATTACCCAGCCGCTAAGTGTTACGCGCCGTAGGGGTTGATTTATAAGCCATTAACTGCAGACATAACTTCCGCGGTAAATAATTTTTTTTTCATTAATTAATACTTGCTCCCATATCAAATTTATACAATATAATTGGAAGGGTGTCTGTTTGCTATATTACCCAGCCGCTAAGTGTTACGCGCCGTAGGGGTTGATTTATAAGCCATTAACTGCAGACATAACTTCCGCGGTAAATAATTTTTTTTTCATTAATTAATACTTGCTCCCATATCAAATTTATACAATATAATTGGAAGGGTGTCTGTTTGCTATATTACCCAGCCGCTAAGTGTTACGCGCCGTAGGGGTTGATTTATAAGCCATTAACTGCAGACATAACTTCCGCGGTAAATATTTTTTTTTATTAATTAATACTTGCTCCCGTATCAAATTTATACAATATAATTGGAAGGGTGTCTGTTTGCTATATTACCCAACCGCTAAGTGTTACGCGCCGTAGGGGTTGATTTATAAGCCATTAACTGCAGACATACCTTCCGCGGTAAATAATTTTTTTTTTCATTAATTAATACTTGCTCCCATATCAAATTTATACAATATAATTGGAAGGGTGTCTGTTTGCTATATTACCCAACCGCTAAGTGTTACGCGCCGTAGGGGTTGATTTATAAGCCATTAACTGCAGACATACCTTCCGCGGTAAATAATTTTTTTTTTCATTAATTAATACTTGCTCCCATATCAAATTTATACAATATAATTGGAAGGGTGTCTGTTTGCTATATTACTCAACCGCTAAGTGTTACGCGCCGTAGGGGTTGATTTATAAGCCATTAACTGCAGACATACCTTCCGCGGTAAATAATTTTTTTTTTCATTAATTAATACTTGCTCCCATATCAAATTTATACAATATAATTGGAAGGGTGTCTGTTTGCTATATTACCCAACCGCTAAGTGTTACGCGCCGTAGGGGTTGATTTATAAGCCATTAACTGCAGACATACCTTCCGCGGTAAATAATTTTTTTTTTCATTAATTAATACTTGCTCCCATATCAAATTTATACAATATAATTGGAAGGGTGTCTGTTTACTATATTACCCAACCGCTAAGTGTTACGCGCCGTAGGGGTTGAGTTATAAGCCATTAACTGCAGACATACCTTCCGCGGAAAATATTTTTTTTTTCATTAATTAATACTTGCTCCCATATCAAATTTATACAATATAATTGGAAGGGTGTTTGTTTGCTATATTACCCAACCGCTAAGTGTTACGCGCCGTAGGGGTTGATTTATAAGCCATTAACTGCAGACATAACTTCCGCGGTAAATATTTTTTTTTTATTAATTAATACTTGCTCCCGTATCAAATTTATACAATATAATTGGAAGGGTGTCTGTTTGCTATATTACCCAACCGCTAAGTGTTACGCGCCGTAGGGGTTGATTTATAAGCCATTAACTGCAGACATACCTTCCGCGGTAAATAATTTTTTTTTTCATTAATTAATACTTGCTCCCATATCAAATTTATACAATATAATTGGAAGGGTGTCTGTTTGCTATATTACCCAACCGCTAAGTGTTACGCGCCGTAGGGGTTGATTTATAAGCCATTAACTGCAGACATACCTTCCGCGGTAAATAATTTTTTTTTTCATTAATTAATACTTGCTCCCATATCAAATTTATACAATATAATTGGAAGGGTGTCTGTTTACTATATTACCCAACCGCTAAGTGTTACGCGCCGTAGGGGTTGATTTATAAGCCATTAACTGCAGACATACCTTCCGCGGAAAATATTTTTTTTTTCATTAATTAATACTTGCTCCCATATCAAATTTATACAATATAATTGGAAGGGTGTTTGTTTGCTATATTACCCAACCGCTAAGTGTTACGCGCCGTAGGGGTTGATTTATAAGCCATTAACTGCAGACATAACTTCCGCGGTAAATATTTTTTTTTTCATTAATTAATACTTGCTCCCATAATATAGCAAACAAACACCCTTCCAATTATATTGTAGAAATTTGATATGGGAGCAAGTACTAATTAAGGAAAAAAAATTTTAATACCGCGGAAGGTATGTCTGCAGTTAATGGCTTATAAATCAACCCCTACGGCGCGTAACACTTAGCGGTTGGGTAATATAGCAAACAGATACCCTTTCAATTATATTGTTTAATTTGATATGGGAGCAAGTATTAATTAATGAAAAAAAAAAATTATTTACCGCGGAAGGTATGTCGGCAGTTAATGGCTTATAAATCAACCCCTACGGCGCTTAACACTTAGCGATTGGGTAATATAGCAAACAAACACCCTTCCAATTATATTGTAGAAATTTGATATGGGAGCAAGTACTAATTAAGGAAAAGAAATTTTAATACCGCGGAAGGTATGTCTGCAGTTAATGGCTTATAAATAAACCCCTACGGCGCGTAACACTTAGCGGTTGGGTAATATGGCAAACAGACACCCTTCCAATTATATTGTAGAAATTTGATATGGGAGCAAGTATTAATTAATGAAAAAAAATTATTTACCGCGGAAGGTATGTCTGCAGTTAATGGCTTATAAATCAACCCCTACGGCGCGTAACACTTAGCGGTTGGGTAATATAGCAAACAGACACCCTTCCAATTATATTGTAGAAATTTGATATGGGAGCAAGTACTAATTAAGGAAAAAAAATATTTATTTACCGCGGAAGGTATGTCTGTATTTAATGGCTTATAAATCAACCCCTACGGCGTGGAACACTTAGCGGTTGGGCAATATAGCAAACAGACACCCTTCCAATTATATTTTAGAAATTTGATATGGGAGCAAGTACTAATTAAGGGAAAAAAATTAATACCGCGGAAGGTATGTCTGCAGTTAATGGCTTATAAATCAACCCCTACGGCGCGTAACACTTAGCGGTTGGGTAATATAGCAAACAGACACCCTTCCAATTATATTGTATAAATTTGATATGGGAGCAAGTATTAATTAATGAAAAAAAAAAAATTATTTACCGCGGAAGGTATGTCTGCAGTTAATGGCTTATAAATCAACCCCTACGGCGCGTAACACTTAGCGGTTGCGTAATATAGCAAACAGACACCCTTCCAATTATATTGTAGAAATTTGATATGGGAGCAAGTACTAATTAAGGAAAAAAAAATTTATTTACCGCGGAAGGTATGTCTGTAGTTAATGGCTTATAAATCAACCCCTACGGCGCGTAACACTTAGCGGTTGGGTAATATAGCAAACAGACACCCTTCCAATTATATTGTATAAATCTGATATGGGAGCAAGTATTAATTAATGAAAAAAAAATATTATTTACCGCGGAAGGTATGTCTGCAGTTAATGGCTTATAAATCAACCCCTACGGTTCGTAACACTTAGTGGTTGGTTAATATAGCAAACAGACACCCTTCCAATTATATTGTAGAAATTTGATTTGGGAGCAAGTACTAATTAAGGAAAAAAATATTTATTTACCGCGGAAGTTATGTCTGCATTTAATGGCTTATAAATTAACACCTACGGCTCGTAACACTTACTGGTTGGGTAATATAGCAAACAGACACCTAATTAATGAAAAAAAAAATACATTTATTTACCGCGGAAGGTATGTCTGCAGTTAATGGCTTATAAATCAACCCCTACGGCTCGTAACACTTAGCGGTTGGGTAATATAGCAAACAGACACCCTTCCAATTATACTGTGGAAATTTGAATTGGAAGCAATTACTAATTAATGAAAAAAAAATATTAACTGCGGAAGTTATGTCTGCAGTTAATGGTTTATAAATCAACCCCTACGGATCGTAACACTTACTGGTTGGGTAATATAACAAACAGACACCCTTCCAATTATACTGTGGAAATTTGAATTGGGAGCAATTTCTAATTAATGAAAAAAAAATATTTATTAAAATTCTGAATTGTACTATACCTACCTAATTCCCTACAAAAATTCTACCCCTGCGCCTCGTAACGTATAACATGTTATGTAATTGAGACTATTGTTTATATTTATTTCAAAAATCAAAGCAATACACACGTTTAAATAACAAATTATTTTGTCTTCAGTACTACACGTATTATCAATACTAGTTTCTGTTGCTGGCAGGTTGCTGGTTTAGTGTTATTACGCACGACTTTGTGTAACGGTGCGCGTTCGTTTACTCGTTGCTGCACCCTTTTGACCATTGCCGTTGCTGTTTTCACACAGGTAGGTCTCGGTAGAAGCTAAATCCGGAATCCGGCATACAAGTACAAGATGACCCTTAAAATACCGGTCGAACTATTATCACCAGTCATTCGCCCCACAGTTTTTTAAAAGTTTTAAGTCAATATTTAAAGTAGCCGAAAGAATAATGTAGAATTTTCTAACCATTTGTATAGATTTTATAATTTGTTGAAAATGTAAAAAACTAATATTAGTTTGGGCTCGTATGTATTTAATATGATTTACAAGAATTTACATTCTGTAATGATTTTACGTACAGTATAAATCAGTGTTCTCATATGTCTGTGAGCTGTTGATGTTTGGTTTCGTAAGGTTGTCAATATATACAGTGGAGTACCACCACGCGCAGAACACTTAAATTGTTCTTCACAGTTCTGTATAACTCATAGTTTTAAGCCGTATACTCCATCTGTTGAAAGACTTTTCAGTTATATTTTAGTTAGTGAAATTCACACTAGGGAAAAATGTGATGTTCACAGCCATACGGAACCAAATATAAAAATCAAATTTACTTTGAATCTATAACTTAGATTGTAAAGTTATTTACAAATATTAAAGAATTCCATGTACACTTTCCTTAAAAATAATTATATTTCGTATTTCAGCTTGCTATTCGAAGATACAGGCATTTTTAATTATACTTACGAGACAGTTTCGTAAATCTTTATGTGATCCACAAGCCTGTGAACCGGAGACGTTTTCGCTCCTAAGTCCGTGAATACAAACATATATATATATATATATATATATATATATATATATATATATATATATATATATATATATATATATATATATATATATAACATGAATAACTATACTCACTGTTAATAAAATACTTGTTGCAACCACATATAGTAGTACACGAAAAATATTAGGGCTATTTAGAAACATTTCGCCGTTTTCCCGGTTCACGCTTCGATATGTCCAGCGTGAAATAACGCTGACTAGCAGCGTTAACATCCATCAAGTAACGTTAACGCCAGAAGTTAATTAACACTGGGTTTCAGAATCCCAGTATAATTATCATATTATAAACATATACACTGGGATTCTGAAACCCAGCGTTAATTAACTTCTGGCGTTATCGTGAATTAACGCCGATTTTGACAGCTGTGGTATTCTGAAACTCAGCATTACTTAACGTTAACGCTGCTAGTCGGCGTTATTTCACGCTGGACATATCGTAGCGTTAACCGGGAAAACGGCTGGTTGTTTATGCGTTTTATGGTCTGAAGAGCCCTAATATTTATCGTGTACTGCTACATGTACCTATTTGCAAGAAGTATTTTATTAACAGTGAGTATAATTATTCATGTTATATATATAAGTTATATTTTTAAGGTTCGCGGAAGGGTTTTTAAAAAGATTTTTATTGTAAGTTAAAAGATTATATTCGCTAATCTTTTATTATGTCACAAGTTACAATATATTATTTATTTAATTTTATTACATTTAAAGTTTATTTGTGTGAAATTTATGAATGGTTACATCAGACTGAATAAAAATAAGTAAAGTTACAATTTATATAGTTTATGCTTTCCGGTGTCGGGTGTAACCCTGGGAACTGCAACCTCAGCTATATGGGCTGTGGTAACTCCTCCCTCCTTAGAATTGGGCTTCATCAGGAAGCTTCAGTGGCGACCTGGGGGTTGAAGTTGCCTGGTGAAGTTCAATGTCCCTGGCTGGGGACTGGTTTCTTCTCGTGGATTTGAGTGGAAGTTTCCTTTTAAGGTAGACTATGACAGAAATAATAGCAACAATAATAATTATAACATATAATGCCAAAACGGGGTATTTGGTGCCATCTTCTTCGTATGGTGTTATATCGTCGTACAGGATGTCTTCTACCTTGTTTATTGGTCTGAGTTCGGAGATGCTATTCAATTCAATTGTAGTTTTGGGAAGTTGTGTGTTGTTGAAATTTATTTCGTAATTCTCAATTACGGTAGGTTTTCCAAATGTACCATGTTTGAAGTCGAGTTCTTTGCTTTGAATTTGCAATTTACATCCATCATCTTTGATGAGAAGTATACCTTGAAGGCTTCTTATATTATCGGCGTGACT
This sequence comes from Harpalus rubripes, assembly GCA_963082715.1. NCBI lineage: Eukaryota > Metazoa > Arthropoda > Insecta > Coleoptera > Carabidae > Harpalus > Harpalus rubripes. Next base: position 46,423,804 of record OY720450.1, on the reverse strand, counting down.
GCATTTACTTCCCAATTTTTCGGGGTGCGGAAATATGGCCAAATATTGGTTGATTTCCTCCAAATATTCGAGATGGTTACTCCTTATATTTAGTTTGACGAAATGACAGTTTTCGACGGTGTTCTTCGTTAGGAAGTTAGTCTCACAGGAGTCTTCGGTTATTTCCTTGATCTTATTAGGGCATTGGAATATGTTTCTTTTATTGCGGGTACACGTACCACATAGAGATCTTATTTGACCAGTTTCAGACTTCAGAATATAATCATGATTGGGTATAATAGTAATTAAATTAGAATTGTGTTTCGTGGGGGTTGGAATTAAATGAATTAGATCGAAATGTGTTTCATAATTTATTGGAATTTCAATAAAATATAAAATTTTGTTATCTTGCAATTTGCAATTAACTGAGAGTAAATTTTTGATTTCTGAAATGTTTTCTAAATTTATCTCAAATGGCAACTCATCATTGTAATATTTCGAAATTTTGTTTAGTTCTTCATAAAGGTCATGTGTTTTTATTATACTGGGGTGTATAGTGTGAAGTTTACAAAATGTGAGAGAATTTTCAATGTCTTGAAGAGTGTTAAATGTTAGTGTATACAAAGTGTTTAGTTGGTTATAAATATCTTTAATAAATAATTTGTCGTCATTTTTTGTGCCGCTAATAGCCAAATGCATGAGCTGTTCAATTTTTAATTTTAGGGTGACTTCGTTTTGTCTGATAGTGTCGACAGTCTTGTTAAAATATTTTATTATTTGGTGACTAACGGAGTAATGATGTTTAATTTGATTATTTAATTTAAATTGGTTTTCTTGTAGGTGATTTAAAATTTTTGTGTATCTTTTGTTATCTTCTTCATCTAAATTTCCTGTAATGGCTTTTACAACAGTTCCTAAACCATTGACTATACCTCGTCTTATCCGAGTGCGGGTGGATAAATGTCTGAATTTTTCATTGATATTGTTCTTTAAATATTCTATAATTTAGTTGTTATTTTCAAAGTCTTTCATAGTTATTTTGTCTATGTTTAGTGTCTCTATAAGATTTGTGTATTGTTTATTTAAGTTTTCATACTGTGATTTAAGTGGATGTAGATCGTAATAGTGTACAAACGTGTGTTGTGTTCTTTGTAGTTTTGCAGGTCCGAGATTAATTGCCAAAAGACCTGGATTGAGGGTAATGTCCTTCACATCTATTCCGTATGAGCACGGGAAGTAGATGGACCTGGAATTGCGGGATTTTTATTAATTATTTTTCTGGGTCTTCTAATATTAGCAAGATGAATTTTAGTTTGCTTTTTGTCATTATTTTCTGTATCGATTTCAGCTGTTTTCAAATTTTTATTAATTGATTTCATTTTTTCTTTCCTAAATTTTGGATTTTTTGTTTTATTGACCTTTTGTTTATTTTGAACATAAATTGTTTTTGGTATTTCCGGGAGTTCTTCGCGATTCTCATTTATTTTACTAATTGTTTTTGTTTTGTTTTCCTGCAACTTGTTATTAATATTTTTGTATACTAGTTTTTCTTTATGTTTTTTAATATAATCTTGCGTTATTTGTTTTTTTAGTTCTATATCAAGAGGTGAATTTGTTTCCAAATGGCCATTAATGATTTCGATAGGTTTTAAATTTGTTGTACTATGGTTTGTGTTGTTATATGCTAAAAGTGCATAGTGAACCTTTTCATCTATGGAATAATTTTTAAAATTTTCTTGCATGTTAAATAATCGAATGTGCTCTATTAGGGTGGAATGGAATCTTTCGACTAAACCGTTAGAATTTGGGTTTTGCGAGCAGGTGAAATGAATTTCGATTTTGTGTAGAGTTAATAGTTCTTTTATAATACTGTTCTTAAATTCGAGTCCGTTGTCTGAAGTGATAAATTTTGGTATGTCGTGGTGTGAAAAGAAATGTGTTAATTTGTTTGCGATCTCGACAGCATTTGTTGAGTTTACTCTGTATGCTTGTGCATATTTCGAGAAAGCGTCAATAATAGTAAGAAATTTAGCATTTTCTAAAGTGTCTAGTGGTTTATTAGGAGTAGGGGTGATATTTAATTTTGGTTTAATAGGATTTCTTTCATATTTTGCAGCCAAACATACTTAGCATTTATTTATGTAGTCTGTAATAGTTTTTAATTGATTAGGCCAGTAGTATCGTTTTGAAATTAGTGTATGGGTCTCATTTATTCCTTGACGGTTTGTTTATTCTTCGTGATGTTTTGTGGTGACCTGTTGAATTTCGTCTTCTTGTTTTATATCTATTAATTTTGTATTACTTTTGATAAATTTAATTTTTGATTTTTTAAAATATTTTTGAAGTGCATTACTGAATTGTTTATAAATCAATCAACAATGTCCTGTTCGAAGTTTATTTCAGATATTTGAACGTAAAGCCTCATTTTATCAACGTGAAATTTCTTTATCTTTGGTTAAGTTGGAAAGTGATTTACAAGCGATATAAAAATCTGATTTTTGCCAAAGTTTACTGGAAATTCGGTAATTGTTATACCAACAGTGGGACTTTCAGGGTTTGGATGGATTGTTTGGTCAGTTTCGGGATCTTTTTGTTCGTTTTCATCGGGGTTTTCTATTAAAGATTAAATGTCGTTATCGGGGTTAAAGTTTTTATTAAAGTTTGTTTTCAATGTAATCAAGATTTTGAGTGCCTGCATTTAGTGTGTTCACATTTAATTCTACTCTTTAAAGTGCGTCTGCATTTGTGTTCAGCTTGCCCTTTTTGTATACAACTTCATAATCGTAATCTTCAAGTTTAGTTCTCCAACGCATTCGTTTGGAATGTGGGTCTTTTAATGAGTAAAGGTATTGCAAAGGTTTATGGTTGGTAATTAATTTGAACTTTTTTCAAAAAATGTATTATCTAAAAAATTCCGTGGCCTATACAACGGCAAGTAATTCTTTTTCGGTTGTGCCGTAATTTTTTCAGTATCGTTAAACGTCCTGCTAGCACATGCAATAGGAAGGTCGAACCGATAGTGCATTGCGATAACACAGCGCCAATGGCGTAGTCACTCGCATCTATATAGTAACGTTGAATGTTTTTGTATGCTCTGGGTATTGGAGTATTGGTTTATTCATCAGAAGATTTTTAAAAGTATTGAAGCACTGAATATGCTCAGGGTCTTTGTACTTTACTTTGGAGCCTTTCTATAAACATTTGATCATGGGTTTGGCTAGGTGTGCAGTCCTTTATTTGTGTAGTAGTTTTGGGGATTGGATAATTTTGAACAGCGTTGCGTTTATTAGGATTAAGTTTCACACTTTCCAGGGTTACTACATGTCCAAGATACTCTACTTCGGTTCGTAAAGATTCTGATTTGTCAAATTGTATTTTTAGGTTAGCTTTCTTTAGTCGATTAAAAACTGTTTTTAAATTTTGAATATGTTCTTGAAAAGATGTACTAAATATAATTACGTCATCCAAATATACAAAGCAAATTTTGTTAACTAAATCTCTAAGAACGTTGTCCATTACTCTCCAAAAGGGGGCGAGTGCACTTTTTAGTCCAAATGGCATCCGTAAAAATTCATAGTATCCGTTGTTTATGTTAAGAGCTGTTTTCTATATGTCTTTTCTATCCATTTTGATTTAGTGGCACCCAGTGTGGAACAATTCGTCGAGTAGGTCAGTTATGTTAGGTAAGGGGTACTTGTCAATAGTTTTTTCGTTGACTTTTCTGTAGTCAATAACTTAACGCCATTTCCGTTTACCTGATTCATATAGTTCTTTGAGGAATAGGAGAGGGCCATGGCGAATTAGAGGGACGGATTATATTTTTGTCTTACATTGTTTGGATTTGGGTTCATACTTCTAGTCTGTGATTTTCGGGGTATCGGTAAGTTTTGGTATAGACAGGTATTTTATCCTTTGTGCGTATGAAGTGTTTTATTTCATTAGTAAATGTTAATGTCTTATCGTCGGAGTACTCCGTCAGCTTCTCTTCCTCGTTCAAATGGTCGAGTATCACTTTACTTATACCAAAATTATTTTCTATATTGTTACGGCGATTCATTAGGCGTTCATTAAAAAGGGAAGTGTATAATTACCAATGATGTGTTGTGCAACTGTTTCGGGTGGTGTAATCAATTAATATCGGTGATTATGGAGAAAGGCGATTGGAATTATTATTTTTTGGTATTCATTCTGTGTGTATCAGCCAAGGCGTTAGGGTGTATTTGGTTTTGCAGAAATAAACTGTTTAATGGTGAATTGTGTTTCATTTTTTTTAAAATCTGTCCTGTGTAACAAATCAGAAGTGGGATTTAATCAACCATGTCACACGCACCCACAAGTGGAAGTGACGTCGAAGTTCAAGACAGTGATACGGAAGCGCGGCGTACTTGGCAAGGTGAAAGAAACGGCGACGAACCATCAGCCCGCGAATTATTGGAAGATCTCATGGAAAAGACATTGGATAGGAAACTCAGTGAATGGATGCAGCGTCAAGTGAGTAGCGGGCGTGTAGAGGTAGGTGTTACTGATATCACTAGTGTGGATAGGCGTAATGAACAATTAGATTCAGACGAACCTCCGACTAAGCGCATGCGTATGTCTAAGCCTTCTGCTTCTTGGGATATGATCCCTGAATTCGATCCAGATGATAAAAACGATAATATCGAAGGCTGGTTAAACCGTATAGACCAGATAGGTAATGTTCATGATTGGGATGACTATAGTCGGTCACTGTATATGCAGAATCGGTTGCGTGGTGAAGCTCGAGCGTGGTACAACAGGCGTAAAACGTACGATCTTACTTGGACAGAATGGAAAAGACAGTTACAGTTAGCTTTTCCGAGAGAACGCGATTATGCAACCATGCTGGAGGAAATGCTTAAACGAAAGAAATTGCAACACGAAACTATGACGCAATATTATCACGCGAAAATTGCTATGGCGGACCGTTGTGATTTGACAGATAAAGCAATTGTTTCTTGTATTATTTACGGTTTGCCCCTCGAATTGCAACCCAATGCTAGGGCCTTCCGTTGCGAAAAACCCGAAACCTTGTATGCAGGTTTTCTTGCGACTATAGATAATTATCAAACACCATCTTCGTCGAGCAGATCGATGCATGGCGAGCGTCCCAACGGAAAAGAATGGCGATCGGCGACGTATACGCCTCAGGGAAATATTTCGTTTAGGCGGACAAATTGTAGGGCGAGCATTCGATGCTATAATTGCCAGCAGTTTGGGCACAAATCCCTTCATTGCCCAAAATCACGAGTGGAGAGATGTATGGCGTGTGGTGTTGTTGGGCACGAGAGGGATCAGTGCACTGTAAAGAAAGACGGCGGATTGCGCAGTAATGTAAAACTAATCGGTAATATAGATTCAGTTTATGTTAAAACTGGAACAGTGAACGACGAATGCGTGACAGTTTATTTAGATACGGGCAGTCAACAAAATCTGATTGCGGCTAACATTGCAAGGCGTTTGGATCTGGCGATAAACCCTGTGGAAAAGGCGATTTGCGGGTTCGGTGGCGGACGAACCATGGCGAATGGCGAAGTTGAATTTTCACTTAAGCTAGATGATATTACAGTCACCACAAAGGCGATAGTGACAGATTATGATATGGATGAGATTCATCTAATCATCGTACAGCCAGTGATTAATATGGATGGCATCTCACTGGTTGTAAGCAACAGAGTTGCAAAACTAATATTTAATTCCGAATTTGACAATTTCCTTTCAGAAATTATTATAGATGACACCGATGGAAGAAGAAAAGTCACTCTTTCACGGGAAACCACTATTCCTGCAGGACAATCGATGATGGTGCCCGTCAACATCGAGAACAACTCCAGTGATGACGAAGTCATAATGAAGCCGAAGATATTTTCCTTAGGAACCATTATGTACATAATTCCTGGCGGAATACTGCGCGGCACACAGGACAAGGTCTTAGTTAACAACATCGGTTCCGACCCAATCCAGTGGACAGCGGGACACCTCATAGCTAGGGCAGATCTGTGCAACAGTTCGGAGGTCGGTAATGAGATCCAAATGCTGCAAACTAAGGTAAGCGAATCAGATTTTAACAATTCCCGTTTTGATATAGGAAATATAAAACCTCATGAGATGAACGCGCTAAAACGTATAATAAAACGCTGGTCATTTTGTTTTGCCGACAGTGTGCAAGATATTCAGAATTCTAGTGTGGCAGAAATAAAAATAGAACTCATGTCTGAAAAACCTATTTACCACCGACCATACCGTCTATCTTATGCTGAACGTAACACCGTGCGAGACATTGTACGTGAATTAAGCGATGCCAAAATTATACAAGAATCTAACTCATCCTATGCGAGTCCAATCTTACTAGTAACGAAAAAGAACGGAGATGCGCGTCTATGTGTTGACTACCGAGCTCTAAATGCCATTACGGTGAAAGATAGATACCCAATGCCGTTAATCACTGATCAAATTGATAAATTAGCAACTAAACAGTATTTTACGAGTCTAGATTTAATGTCTGGGTACCATCAAATTTCGGTACACAAAGACTCTGTACACAAAACTGCATTTATAACACCGGACGGTCACTACGAATATTTAAAATGCCCATTCGGCCTTGCTAACGCACCCGCAGTGTTTCAAAAGGCTCTAGATAGTGTGTTAGGTAACTTAAGACATGAAGAGGTTCTCGTTTATATGGACGATATTCTGATACCATCACGTAACGTTGAAGACGGGTTAGTCATTCTAGATCAGGTGTTAAATCGTTTAGCTCGCGCCGGGTTTCAATTAAATACAAATAAATGCTCATTTTTTAAAGAGACCGTAAACTATCTGGGTCACGAAATATCGGGCGACGGCGTTCGACCAGGAGAAAATAAAATCGTTGCAGTTTCTCGTTTTAAAACTCCCACCAACGTACACGAGGTTAGACAGTTTCTTGGTCTTGCCAGCTACTTCCGCAAATTTATCAAGAATTTTGCTATGATAGCGAGGCCGTTAACAGAATTGACAAAGAAGGACACTAAGTGGAAGTGGGAAAATGGCGAATATAATGCGTTCGAGTCGCTGAAGAATCTTCTAACTCAAAGACCAGTATTAGCAATATTTGACAGAAACGCTGTTACCGAAGTGCACACGGACGCGAGTAAATTAGGACTAGGCGGCATTCTTTTACAATACCAGCGCGATAAGTCCCTCAAACCAGTAGCTTATTTCAGCCGTGTTACAACTCCGACCGAAAGAAATTACCACAGTTATGAACTTGAAACGATGGCGGTCGTTGAAACGATTAAACGGTTCCGAATTTATCTTGTTGGTAAAGCATTTAAGGTAGTCACCGATTGCGCTGCAGTACGGGCAACGTTTAGCAAACGCGATATGATCCCTCGTGTGGCACGGTGGTGGCTGGCGATACAGGATTATGATATGAACATAGAATATCGGGCAGGCACGCAATTAAAACATGTTGACGCGCTAAGTCGCAACCCTCCCAACACTTGTTCAATAAACATAATTAACATAAGCACCCCTGATTGGTTTTTGACAGTACAACGACAGGACGAATCACTAAATTCAATCATTAATCAACTTACCAATGGTACCAACAATTCAGATATCAAACTGAACTATGTGCTTAAGGACGAACGGCTTTTTAGAAGAAGCAAATTAGGTGATAGGTTAGTAGTTCCGAAAATGGCGCGGTGGGCGATTTTACGCAAGTATCATGATGATATAGGGCATCCGGGGGTTGAACGCTGTGCGAAACTAATAAAAGACGAGTATTGGTTCCCGAGAATGTCTAGATTCATTCGTAAATACGTGTCAGCATGTTTAGAATGCGCATTTAACAAGGGTATATATGGAAAGTCACAGGGTATGCTACATCCTATACCGAAACCAAACGAACCCATGGGCACAGTTCACGTAGACCATGTGGGTCCATTTACTAGAACCGCGCGCGGAAAATCACTGTTATTAATCTGTGTAGATTCCTTTTCAAAATTTGTCATGGCCAAACCCGTCCGCTCAGTGAACTCTCGTGAAACAATAAACGCGTTAAGAGAAATATTTAGTATGTTCGGTTATCCGCGGTGTGTAATATCAGATAGAGGTAAAGCCTTTACGAGTAGATATTTTAAACAATTCACTGGGGAGCACAAAATTAAACACATTTTAAACGCAGTAGCAACACCTCGTGCAAACGGCCAGGTGGAGCGAGTGAACCGAACACTTCTAGATGCTATGCGAACGAGTTCTGAAACTGAGGCAAAATGGGATGAGAAAATATGCGATATTATGTGGGGTATTAACAATACGATAAACGCGAGTACAGGTCAAACACCATTCAGACTTATGTTCTCTCATCACGGCGGCTTTATGCCAAATTTAGAGACTAGTAGTATTGATACAACGCTACAAGACCGGCGTAAATCAGCATCCGCGCAAATGGAAAGAACCGCGAATAAAATGAAAATTAATTTTGACAAAAGGCGCAAACAGGCTAGAATTTATAATAGGGGTGATCTTGTTTTGTGGCAAAAGGCGGCTACGGCCGGTGGGAAAGACGTGAATAAAAAGTTGACCAGTAAATTCGGCGGTCCGTATAGAATCAGTGCTAGACTAGAAAACGATCGATATAAAATTGAAACGATTAAAGGCATGCGAGGGTATAAGTCGTTTAAGGCAGTAGTCCCAGTCGATGCGCTGAGACCTTATAAAAGTACCACAGATCAGAGTCATTCTGAAGAATCGGACGAGGAACTAGACCGCGACGATCTAATAGATTTGCTAGAAAGTTAGGAATGTGATTAGTGAGGACACTAATTTATTTTTGTTACAGGGGGGCGAATGTTACGGCGATTCATTAGGCGTTCATTAAAAAGGGAAGTGTATAATTACCAATGATGTGTTGTGCAACTGTTTCGGGTGGTGTAATCAATTAATATCGGTGATTATGGAGAAAGGCGATTGGAATTATTATTTTTTGGTATTCATTCTGTGTGTATCAGCCAAGGCGTTAGGGTGTATTTGGTTTTGCAGAAATAAACTGTTTAATGGTGAATTGTGTTTCATTTTTTTTTAAATCTGTCCTGTGTAACAATATCTTAATTAAAATTTAGATTGTTAAATTCAAAATTGTTTAGAGAGTAAACTTATATGCGATTTATAGAGTTAATAATTTTTTCGTTTTCGTTAGAGTTAATAATAGGATAAATAATTTGGTAATTTTGTATTGTAGTCAAGCCTTCGGGAATAGTTATGGCGTTTATTTTTGTTTCCGGAATAAATACATTTTCGATGTTATGAATAAAGGGTTTAGATAATTTTTCGGAATTAGGGCGGATTTTTATATAGTGTGATTTAAGGAGAATTTAGTGATAACTAAATAGGGTACTATACCATAGTCAAATTTTAACTATCTTAAATAAGAAGACGAAAATACACATAAATTAATGAGTATTAGTGAAAAATTTTTGTTTCAATATTGATTAGGTCGCAAACGACAAGCGATTAAAGTTGATTACTAATTAGGTATGACGCGTTAGGTCCTAAGAATTTGATTGGTCGCCTGATTTTAAAAACGAGATTCGCGCGTCTGCTGCGGTCACCTTTGAAAGATTATGAACTGTCACGTTGTTGTATAACCTAACAAAGAATTTACAATTTTATGTTTCAAGAATTTGTTTAATTATAATATCTACTAATATTAACAATAATAATGTATTTATAATTAAATCAATTTGCAATATGTTTTAATTAAATTAATAATAATATTAACTAATCAAAACAAACATACACCAGCGCCATCCGCCGTCATACTTTGTGACTGTTTCAATGTTCTAAAATTTATGAAGAAAAAAATGCTTATTATTTATGTTATTTATGCTTAATAATAATTTCTTCGTAAATATAACGTATAAGTTTTTATATAAAAATATTTCAGCTATGCAAACATGAAAATATCTGTTCTCTCTAGAACTAACACCACTGGAAGTACCAACTACGTCACGCAAGAAATTCTTAACTTTAAAAATTCATATCTCGCTTCTTACGTAAAATTTTTAAGTCGCGTTTGCACTAAAATTCTTATTTCATCCTGTTCTTACAGAAAAAAAATTAAAGAAAAAATGGTATAGGACCCTATTAAAGTATTTTTATGAAAGTTGAATAAATGATACTTTAGTAACATATTAGAAGTTAGCATCGACCGAATAAAACCAGTGTAAATTACTTCAATTTAATATAAGTAATGTAGTACTGAATAAAATATTTGTTTCTCCTAAAAATATTACCTTGAATACTTATATATAGGCGATCTCGATTAAGATCGCAGCGCCGAAACGGTGGGTTAAGGAAGCTGCCAGATAGACATACTCAAGGACCATACCCATTGACTTGAGACATTATTGCTGTTGAAAATTCACGTTTTTTCCTGTATTCCGTGTTTATTTTTATATATTTAAACAGTAAGTTTGTTGTCAAATTATTTTACATTTTTTTAATAATATTTTTGTATTTAGTACCTAACCGTACTGTAATTTTGAAGTTTTTGTAGTTTATGGAATTTAATAATCTCTCATTTTCCCTTGCTCAGTATTTTTCGTAGATGGGAGGTAATAATATTTCAAAAAGGATATAATATGAGGACGAGGAAGTTTTCAAAACTGGACATATTATTTTATGCGGTGTGATAAATGAGACCATAACAAATGCAAATGATATACCGACACATGTACTATGTTTACAAACAAGTACTTTGCAGTCTGCCCCTCATACTATTGAAGGGAACTTTAAATATACCGTAAAACTGCAAAGATTACTATTTGCCGTAATTAAATCACTCGATGTTAAGAAATTCGGTGTGTTAACTTGTATTGCAAAGTTGCGAAACGATTTCTTATTTTGTACACTTGGTTGCGCGTTAATTAAATCTAATAATGCATTTAGCTGCAATCGTTTTCTGTTCTTTCATTTATGTCCAAGAGTTCTGGTTCTGGATCATGCATCAATAAATAATTCATTTAATTGTGCTTATTTATCTACTTTCCTAGCCCTTTCTTCCCTGTCTTTAGATGGAATTTTGGATGGAAAAGAAGAATGTGGCAATTTGCAAGTGGGTATTGCAGTTTTTTTCAAACGTCTAAATTTACTTTCATTAGTAAATTTAAAAATAATAATTTTCGGTGAAATGAAAGCTGCAAAATTTCATGTAGGGACTTCGTTTTTTGCCCGTTCTCACATTTATGCAGATTTTACGCTTAACTAATTCTTTACCAAACATTACTTTTTCTAATTATTCTGTCTAATGGAGAAAGAATGAATATATAAATTTGGATCTTTCTTTATCCACGAATTACAGTGTGGAACACAGTATTAATAATTTCATTTTGACATAATACAAATAAATGGATAAATACACGAAATTTGTAGCGCAGCGAATATAAAGGTTATGACATGTTTGGTTATGTCTATCTGAGAGCTTCCAAAATCTGCCACAAGATGGTATATCGCTTAGGAAGAGTTCAAAGCCAGTAGATATACTAAAGTACCGACATGGCGGCCATCTTGGCCTTAAAAAGCAACAATAATGATTTTTTGTGTCGCTAGAGGCGCTTTTGTCGCAGGTATAAATTGTCATTTTCAAACGTCAGATTATTCGTGGTGCGGTATTAAGCAATTTTTACTATGTTAGAGAAACTGAGAATTTGCAAAACAAGTATCCACAAACTGTACGTACCTTATTTTGAGATTATTATACATTATTCAAATTAAAAGTTCTTACTTCACAATGCATTACATATTTCGATTAAATATCGGATCTTCCAATGTTTATAAACCACTGATGACACCTCACTTCAACATTTGATATGCAAAAAAAAATGTATTCTATTTTAATTATGATGACAATTAATTGTACAGCAACAAGGCATTATCTGGGGTAAATTCTCAGTTTATTTTATTCTCTTTAACACACCAAAATTAAAACTGGTGAATACCAATGTGATATTTGGCACCTGCAACAGCAGCACCTCTAGCGACACGAAAAATCATTACTGTTGCTTTTTAAGGCCAAGATGGCCGCCATTTCGGTACTTTAGTATATCTACTGGCTTTGGAAGAGTTGCCTATTACAAAGTGTCAGCCTTCGAAAACTTCAAATTAGTACTGAAATTAATTTAAAATAACTTAAATTAAGAAATTCAAACTTCATATATTATGATGAATGTAATGTAATGGATTTCTCGGTGGTTGTAGGGCGGAGGTTTTATACAAAAGACAAAACTCTCATTGATGTTAATTTTATTTTAATTCCAATATTTCGTGGTTATTTTACCACTTCATCAGGGAAACTACAACGTAACAAAATTTGTTAGTCTACAGAATAGGTTATTACATTCACATTTTTAGAAAAGTACTTACAAACAGTTTTAACTTGAATGAAATTTTCTAACATCGAGAAACATCCTATATCTCTACTAAATGCACGTTAATTTTATAAAAATACACATATTATTTTCTACACAAGATAATTAAATACAATTGTTCATGTTCCATGTGCAAATGGAGACAAATATTCTTGGTTAAAATTTAGTTACATTTGTTTCCGGGCAACAGGTGAAGAAGAGAAAATGACCAATAGTGGCGCCAAAATATGAATAGTTAAAACGAACGAAGAAGGTACGTATAGATCGCACTTAAATTTTGTGTGTCGGTTTTATAATTGATAGTATTATTATGATTTATGTTAATATGACACATTTCTAAGAAGATAAGTTTTTTGTAATTATTTTCGTGTTCAGTAATAGATGTTTGATCATATTGTACAAAATGATTAGTTTCTTGAACGTGATGTGCTAGCGCGCACTGGTTCTTACTGTTGGTTTTTTTCTCTCCCTGTCTGTGCTGGGATATTCTAGATTTAAGTTTTTGAGAGGTTTGACCTATATAAATTTTCCCACAACTGCATGGTATTTTATAGATAACATTTGACTGATTTAACAATGGTGTCTTATCTTTAACATTTGAATAAAGGTTATTTATAGTCTTCAAGTTTTTTTGAGCAAAAATTAGATGTTTTTCGTCTTTAAATAAACCAATTAGATTCGGTGTAAGGGAAGGTACATTAGGAAGGGCAATAAATATTTTTCTTTCATTGTTATCATTAGCTACGTGACCAAGATGGCGGTCGGCGTTACTAGTATTATATAATAAACGTTTGTTTTAGTATCGTGTTTATTGAATGTAATGAATCATACAAGAGCGTGTATCGTGGTATTGTGGAGCCATCTACTGGGCATATGTACAACATCTTCCTTACAAACAAAATACAAATTATTATAATTATGTAAAATATGTTACAATAAATAAATATAATCAATTTTTATATCTGCTGGGAGTTTTGATGAGACGACCAGACCTGGACCGATGCTCGGACTTTGGAGTGGCTGTTATCGAATGTGGGGGTAAACTCGTTGTCGAGATTGGTGGTGGGCTGGTTGCCACCGAGGAGTCTTCAACACTTGTCTCTTGAGTTGCTTTTTTATTCTTCTTTTCTTCTTCTTCTCCTCTTTCCTCAATGACTTCTTCTTCTCTTTTCTCTGGAACTTCTTATTGAGTCTGAAAAGATGGAAATTTCTCTTCTGTGTTTCTAATGTGGATTCGGTTTCTTCTAAATTGGTGACCGTCAATATCAATTACATATGATCTTGGACCTAGTTGTTGAATTACTTTTCCGGGTTTCCAAGGTTCACATCTTCTGTCTGGATTAACTTGTGCGCGAATATCTTGTCCAATTATTAGTTCTGGTAATGACTTTGTCCGTTTATCAAAGCTTTGTTTATATTTTTGTTTTCGGGTGTTTATCTGCTCTTCTACATTAGTACAAACTTTCGGGAACAATAAGTCTGTCGCTGTTGGTATAAGTGTTTTTGTTCTTCTGGACATGAGTTTTTGGACTGGTGACGACTTCATTCCTCTAGTTGGAGTATTACGCCAATCTAATATAGCTAAATATATATCTCCCTTGTCTAAATCGACTCTTTTTAATAATTTTTTTGCGATTTTGACTGCTGATTCAACTTTACCATTACTCTCATGGTGATATGGTGATGAAGTATTAAATTCAATATCCCAATTGGCTGTGAAATTTCTAAATTCTTTGCAGTCTAGTTGAGTGCCTCTGTCCGTATCTAAAATATCTGGAATTCCGTGTATGCTAAAATTCTGTTTGCACGCTATTATGATATCTTCTGCTTTCGTACTTTCAAGTTTGTTTAATTCCCAATAGTCAGAGTAATAGTCCACAGTAATTAAATATTTGTCTTTTTTAAATTCAAACAAATCGAGACCTACTCTTTTCCAAGGTCTGTTCGGTGTTCTATGGGTCATTAACGGTTCTTTAGTTTGATTATCCTTAGTTTCATTACATGCTCTGCATTTATTGGTAACCTCTTTGATATCTTCAGCCATTAGCGGCCAAAATACAATGTCTCTCGCTTTTCTTAGACTTGCTTCTGTACCTAAATGACTTGCGTGTATTCTTATAAGCATTTCTTCTCTTAAACTCGTAGGTATAATAATTCTATTACCTTTATATACTAGACCATCTTGTACTGTAATTTCTTCTCTGTATGGCCAATATTCGTATATATTTTGATCTATTTGATTAATTTTGTCGGGCCATCCCTTCATAACAATTTTGATCAATGTTTGCAATTTGGAATCTAATTTCGTATGCTCTTGAATTTTCGTAAGTCTCTCTTTAGTTACGTTGACAAATTCAACTTGTGATATCTTCTTTAGATTCTCGTACATTTTGTTTTGTTGATTTAATTTAAATATTTCATATTCGGTTTGTGATTTTCCCGTTGTCTGTAATGTTTGTCTCGATAGAAAATCAGCTATAAACATTTCTTTACCTTTTTTATATATTACTGACAAATTATATTTTTGTAGTTGTAGTAACATTCGTTGTAGACGTTTTGGAGCCGTTATAATTGGTTTCTTGAAAATAATTTCTAATGGTTTATGATCTGTTTCAATTGTGGTTGATTTCCTTCCTGCTAAATATTGGTGAAATTTTTGACAACCAAAAAGAATCGCAAGCAATTCTTTTTCGATTTGCGCATAGCTATTCTTTTCTGTCTTTGTTAATCTTCTTGAAGCGAATGCAACTGGTTGTCCATCTTGTAAAAGAGTTGCTCCTAAGCCATAATCACTGGCATCGCACTGCACTGTTATTTCCTTCTTTGTATCAAAATATTGCAATACTGGAGCTTTAGTGATCATCTCTTTTATTCTTTGGAATGCTACTTCCTGTTCTTTGTTCCATACCCAAGTAACGTCTTTATGTGTTAATATTCTTAGTGGTTCAGCTACTTCTGATAAACTTGGTAAAAATTTTGCTAAGTATACCACACAACCAAGAAAAGTTTCCATTTCGCTTTTATTTTGTGGCCTTGGCATTTCCGTTATTGCTTTAGTTTTTTCTTCATCCGGTAAAACTCCTTTATCAGTAAGCTTGTGTCCAATATAATTAACAGATTTTAATAATAGTTTCATTTTTTTCTTATTAAATTTCATGTTTACTTCTCGTGCTCTTTCAAATAATCGTTCTAAATTCTTATTGTGATCTACTAATGCTTGCTCCTCTGTCTCACCTCTTCCTATAATGAGAATATCGTCAGCTACATTTTGAATTCCTTCTAGACCTTCTAAAATTTCATTTTGTCTTCTCTGATACTCTTCTGGGGCTACTGATATACCAAATGGTAAGCGATTCCAGCGGTATCTACCTAGCGGTGTCCAAAATGTAGTCAGGAAACTACTTTCTGGATCTAATTTTACTTGCCAGAATCCGTCCTTAGCATCTAACACTGAAAAGACTTTTGCGTTTGTTAGTTCTGGTAGGATTTCTTCTATGGTTGGCAAGGGATAATGCGTTCTTTGAAGCGCTTTATTCAATGCTTGAGGATCTAAACATATTCTCATTTTGTTTGGTTTTTTTACTACTAGCATGTGATTGATCCATTGCGTTGGCTCAGATACTTTTGTTATTATATTTAAATTTTCAAGACGTTTTATTTCCTTTTTACCTTCCGTCACCTTTAGGTAAGGAAGGTATTGTCTTTGGTCAAAAAATTCGATGATGAGTTTTTAATCAATAAGCACGTTTTAGGGTCCCTACAATACGAATTTACTATTTTTACGATGATGTCTGTACGTGTGTGTGTGTGTGCGTGGATGTGTGTGTGTGTGGATGTGTGTGTGTGTGTAACAAAATTTTCGTCTGCGATAACTCTAATACTACAGTTTCAAAAATTATAATTTTTTCGTATACTTCTTCGTTACATCCATATGAAGAGCTGATTAGATTTTGGTTACAATTGGTCAACCGGAAGTACCATCATTTGAAGATTTTAACAGTTTTTCTTGAAAAAACTATGTTAAATATTATTTTTTCACATTTAATGTTATTATAAATATTAAAGAATATTTTATTCTCTATACGATTTGACTCCATTTTATACTTAATATTAAATGGATATAGAGTTAAAAAATTATAAAGAAATTAAATTTCATAAAGTAGCTATAGCTATGAAAACAGCTACTATTTTAAGAAAATTCTGATTGAAAGATGTCAGTGTCAAGTGAAATTGACATAGTGTGTGTCTTATAATTTTACTGGAAATATAGGATCTTTTGCTTTCTGTATGCGGAATTTGTATAAAATACATACAACTGCTTTAAGGTAATGTATAAGAAATAATAATAATAATAATAAATCTTTTATTTCTGCAGATACATTACACTGTATATAGAAAACGTCACAAAATAATAATTTAAGACATAAATTTTCTGTATGAAATTTACATAAAATACATGCAGCTGCCGGAAGGCAATGTACAAGAAATAGAATATTTAGCAAGGAACTTTCCGTATGAAATTTGTACAAAATACATAGAACTGACGGAAGGTAATGTGCTGGTCACATCAGATTTTTTACATCTTCTTTTAAAGCGACTGGTATTTTTCTAGGTGTATTCTGTACTGGTTTTATTTTTGGATCTACGGTTAAATGACATTCTCCTGGTAAGGTTCCTAAACCATTAAAAATGTCCTCATATTCGCTTATAATGCTTTGTAATTCTTCTTTTCCTGCTTCTATGGATTTCGCCTGTATTGTACAGAGATTGGCTTGGAGTGTTATTAAACCCATTTCTTCACAACTCTGTGCTCCTATTAGTGGTGTTTGGTCATTATCAACAACCTGAAATATTAACGAATACTCTTGATTATTATGTAAACATTCGATTGTTGTATGTCCTCTTGGAATGATTATTTCGCCTCCATAACATTTTAATTTTATTCTACTTTTACTTAATGGTGGCTGCCCATCTTCGCACAGTCTTGCATATTGCTTGAAGCTAATAACATTGCACGATGCGCCCGTGTCTAATTGACATGCTATTTGCTTAATATGATCTTCTTTTTTCATTTGTAGATTAATTATCCATTCCTTTTTATGATTCGTTGCCGTATTTATAAATTCTTGGATACGATAGCATGAATCTGAATCCGTTTCCTTATCTTCTTCTGTTACAGTTTTAACTTTAGATTTGTAATCCTTCTTTTTTTGAAAATTGCATGCTTTTGCAAAGTGATTTTTCCTGTTACATAATTTACAACTTTGACCGTATGCGGGACAGAATTGCGCTCCTTTTTTATGACATCCAAAACAATATTTGCATTTATCAATGTACGTTTCTTGTTTAGATTTATCTTGTTGCTTGCGCTCCGATTTTTTGGCAGAAACTTTTTGGCTTACATGTTTATGAACATTTTCTTCAAGAACCATCTTTTGTAATTGCTTTTCAGCTTGTTCATGAGCTTTGCATGCGTTCACTGCTTTATCTAAGGTTAATTCTCCATCCCGTAATAATCTTTTACGCAATGTATTGTCTTTTATTCCTATAACTATCCTGTCTCTAATCAAACCTTTTTCTAGTTCTCCAAAAGCACAGGTACTTGCTAACTTTCTCAATCTACATACATATTCCTCTATCGTTTCATTTGCTTCTTGTTCAGCAGCATTGAACATGAAACGTTCATAAATGACATTTGTCTGTGGTAAAAAGTGTTTATCCAGAGCTTCTAGTATACCTTTTACGGTTTTACGCTCAGCCTCTTCTATTTCTAAGTTTTGGCAAATTCTAAAACAATCTGGTCCCATCACACTATTCAAAATGGCGGTTCTTATTGGTTCGGGTTTTGAGCTTAATTCTGTTGCTATTGAATAATTTTCCCAAGCGATTTTAAAGAATTTCCAATTATCTGCAACATTGTTTTTTACATTAACAGGTTCTGGTGGAGGAATATTTATAGATAAACTTCTAGATGTACTTCCCATGCCTGCTGTCTCTTGAGTATTATTATCTGGCATTATGCTCGTATTTAATGTTTTCTTCTCAAATAAGATTTCATATGTACCTTATTTTCGTATTCGTTGGTAAATATATTGTATGTAAATATATTTTTCAACATAAAATCTTCCAACCTGACACCATGTTTTAGTATCGTGTTTATTGAATGTAATGAATCATACAAGAGCGTGTATCGTGGTATTGTGGAGCCATCTACTGGGCATATGTACAACAACGTTTTAGTAGTTGTCTAGGGAAAGAGTTCTCAACCAGTATCTCCTCCAATCTCGATAATGCCGATCCAACTAACGTAGGATGACAGATCTTCAGAATTCTATATTTTAGACCTAGAATTAGGTTGATTTTTGTTTTGTAGCTGTGGTTAGAGTGATAGTTGATATATTTACCAGACGATGTTAGTTTTTGGTACCAGTCAAGTATAATCTTTTGATCTGGTTGCCTTATTACCTTAGTATCGAGGAAAGGCACGCTGTTATCAGTTTCTGTTTCAACAGTAAACTGTATATTCGTATTTATACTGTTAAAAATCTGTAACGTAGTATCAATTTTATCATATATTATACTTATAGTTATAAATAGACTAATCAGATTCAATAAATGAATGACACAATATGTCACGTTATATCAAATTTATCATAATTTGCTCAATATGGATATAATAATATAAACATATTATACAAAATTGTATTAAAACGGCAATTAATTGCTTAATTGCTTTGCAGGCGACAGTAAGTATGCACTTTTAAGTATGGTACAATACATTAATTATAATAGTTATTTATGTATTAAGGGCATAATCAAAAGATTGTAGCACGAGGGAATGTTTAAAGGTCGACGCGCAGCGGAGAGCTTTAATTTTCCCGAGTGCTATAATCTTGATTATGCCCGTGGTACATACAACGTTTTATTTTATTTTGGTTCTCGAAATTCAAGGATTCAATGGGTATATATTCGGTATCGTTGTGCTGGCGTTGTGAATTTTAAATATGCTGTGGTTTCTCGCTATATTGTTTGTTTATAACAAATTTTAATTTACTGTCAAATGAAAATGGAAGATATCGATTATTCAAAAGAAATATGGAATGAAATTGACGTTGCCCAGAGCAAGTAGGTTCCACAGAAAAGAAAAGACGTATACGAGAAAGGATACGAATAGTTTTACGAGCAGCGGTGTTCAAAATATGTGATTTATCGAATTCATTACATTGTCTGACATTTACCTAAAACGACGATTTTGACGTTTGAATAGCTGTTGCTGGGCAACTTTATGGGCGATAAATGCCAAATTGCGCCCGTTTTTTAGAGCGGATAAACAAGTTTATGATTCCAAAATAAAATAAATTGTATTTTTTTAATTAACATATATTTAACATGTTTTAAAACGGTCATTTTTAAGTATAATTTTAAATTATATTTTTAATATAATATAATTATAATTTCAGTGCTGTGAATGAGCCATAAGTAAAATATATGAAGTTTACAAATAAAAATTCTCAATTTAAGTTATTTTAAATTAATTTCATTACTAATTTGAAGCTTTCGGATGCTGACACTGGAATGTATTGACATAAATTTATATTTATAAGTATAATCATAATTACTACTTACAGGTTGCATGTATACGGGCAATATGCCGCCTCCTTTAAATGATGGATCGAACCGTTGCCGTTGCTACAAAAACGTTGCTAACTTCACACCGGTATTCAAGACCAGTGCGGCACCACACAGCTGAACATATTATTTGACATTATGTGTCCAAATAGGTCTACGCGGCCAGAACGGTCAGAAAAGTGTGAGACCTCGTTGGCACTACTTGGCACTTAAAGTGATAATATTATTTCAACGAATATTTTTATTTCATACAATTATATATTGTACTCGGTTCAACTCGATGAACGAGTTGTTCAAATTAGTTATAATTTTATAGCAACAGTATATTATTTTGCATAATTTTTTTATATTACATCATTAACATTTTTGCCGTTATAAATAAAAAAAAATCTTATTTATTTTAAAGGTGTACCTTTTAATTTAATACAAGATTTTAGTTGATTTTACACAATTTAGTGTTAAGTTAAATAATGTCAAATAACATAATAATTGGATTGCATAAACAAAATATCTTCTTTGTGATTATACACACCCATAATCGAGTTACATAAAACATATTTGTGTTAAGGCAAATAATTATTTTTGAGTGTACTGATAAGAAAAGATAATGTTTTTAATACTCCATGTAATAAATTCTTTATTCATTGTTACATATAGAAGTAGTTGAAATGGTATGTTTCAAGTTCTGTTTTCTGTTTTTTCTAAGTGTTTGTGTTACATTTTCTTCATCGCTCAAAATCTTAACATTTTTGCCGTTTCCAGGAAAAAGTGACTTTTTTGCATTTGAACCCTTGTTAAAAGCATTAGCTGAAACAGGACACCCGGTATAGGTGGTATAGTAATGATGGTGAATCACATAATATATCAAAAAACAAAATAATGTATAATGTATGTGATTAGGACGTATTTAAATATGATTAAGTACTTTGTTTGTACTTAAACAAAAAAAAATATTAGAAAATGATTCAAATTTGAATATATTGATAAGAAAAGTTAATAAAAGTTAATATTCTTAACACTCCATGTAATAAGTTCCTTATTCATTGTAAGTTACGGATAGAAGTAATCGAAATGTTTTGTTTCTAATTCTGTTTTCTGCTTTTTCTAAGTGTTTGTGTTACATTTTCTTCATCGCTCAAAATCTTAACATTTTTTCCCGTTTCCAGGAAAAAGTCACTTTTTTTCATTTGAACCATTGTTAAAAGCATTAGCTGAAAGAGGGCACGGCATAACAGTTATAAGCCCCTTTCCACAGAAAAAACCAATACCTAAATACAGAGACATAAGCATTGAAAATGATACAGGTATTATTAAGATGGATATAAATATGTTCAATCCTAAAATTATGAAATATCACTTTGTGTGGGCACCATTAAAATTAGCAGAAATTAGAAAAGAAATATGTTTGACTTTACGGTCAAAATCAATACATGACTTTTTGAAAGAAGAACACAAATTTGATATAATAATCACAGAATTATTCAATTATGATTGCTATTTAGGGTTTGTTCATAAGTATAAAGTACCCTTTATTGGTTTACACCCAACCGTTCTGACACCGTGGACTTATGGCATATTTGGTAACCCTTCAAACCCAACTTATTTACCAATGTCTTTTTGCCGCATACTGATCACATGACATTTAAAGAACGACTATTAAATACTCTGGTACATGTTTTCACTGTGTTTGTGTATAAATATTATCTTGAATATGAATATCATATGAAGAAGCTAAACTACATTTTGGAAATGATTTACCACCTTTGAATGAAATTGCGAAGAATTGTAGTTTGTTGTTGGTAAATGCGCATTACAGTACGAATTTGCCAAGGCCTCTAGTGCCCAATATTATTGAAGTAGGAGGCATGTCTATTGGTAAAACAAAACAATTACCACAGGTAAGTCTCTCCGAGCATAATATTTATAGTATACTACATTTCACATTAATTTCTTTAACTTATAGTAAAAGAAAATAGTCTAATGCCCAGTTACACCAACAATTATTAATTAACATAAATTTTTATTTTATTGAAAATATTTAAAAGAAAGCCCCAAAATACCAATGTAAATAATAAAAGAATTACCTATTATCTTTGGCAAGAAAATAATACGAATAAGAACATTCAATGTATATATAATTTCATGATGATGATTTTGATTGTGTGTAAGTGTATGCGTGCGTGCGCAAAATAGGGTAAAGTCGGTGGATATGGCGCACCTTTTTTGTATGCTCTCTAAATTTATTTTTATATATACAAACCTGTTAAAAAATTCATACAGAATACTTTGCATTAATATTAATAACATATTGTTAACAAAACTAAAATTATTTAATGCTAATATAACTAAAAAAATCTAATGTGGCCAGCACATTACCTTCCGTCAGTTATATGATGTATTTACGAAAATTCTACCGGTGAACTGTTATCAGTAAACAGCTTTTTATGAGGTTATAGCTACCGGAAACGATATTTTAAGAATGCAAGTGGTAAACAGGATAGATCCGTAACCTATGAAAAAATTTGAAAATTTAAAACAGGTTAGAAATTTGACGTGGTTAACAAACTGAGCAGAGTCCTACTTTGAACACATTTCCACCTTTAACGCGCGCGCTTCGCCTTGCATCACTACCTTTTTTTGAAATTAGATTCTTCATGAATCTGGTAGATGGATCTGGTAGATATTGAACAATTTTCGAACACGGTAACTCGTGTTTTCGAAAACAGTCGGTATATGCGGTATCTACCGGTAGAATTTTCGTAAATGCGAATGTATTTTCTATAAAATCCATACAGAAAGTTCCTTGCAAAAGATTCTAAATTTCTTGTATATACATTACCTATTGACAGTTGTATGTATTTTATACAAATTCCATACAGAAAGTTTCGAGCAAAAAGATCCTATATTTCGAGTAAAATTATGACACCAATATACTACGAATGTCAATTGCACTTGACACTGACATCTTTCAATCAGAATTTTCTTAATATAGTAGCTGTTTCTAGCATAGCTGGCAAATTTATAAAATTTAATTTCTTCATAATTTTATAACTCTATATCCATTTAATATGAAGTATAAAATGCAGTCAAATCGTATAGAGAATACAATGTTCTTTAATATTTATAATAACATTAAATGTGAAAAAATGATATTTAACATCGTTTTTTCAAGAAATATATATATATATATATATATATACAGACATCATCGTAAAAATAGTAAAATCGTATTCTAGGGACCTGAAAACGTGCTTATTCATTAAAAACTCACCACCGAAATTTTTGACCAAAGACAATACTTTCCTTACCTAAATGTGACGGAAGGTAAAAATAATACATCTCTTGCAAAAAAAAAAACATCTCACCCAACATGGAGAGAGGAGTTGGCCAATCATGCAATTTTTTTATGTGTTACTAATTTTAATTCGTTTAGCTGTTCAAATAAGGATTTGGACCTAAACTTCCTTTAGCTCTACTTGCTTTACGTTATTGTCTTCATAATGTAATAAAAATAATTTTAATCTTGATGCTTCATTTTCACCTTGCTACAACATCTATGGCCGAAATTAATTCATTTGCAGTCCATATTCCTCTTCTATGTTTAAGCATGCGCAATGAGTCCGTTCCACATTTTTTTTTTTAAGTATTTTAAATTAATGTTTATGCAATATTTTTCATAGTAATATAAAAAAAGTTATTGTTTTCGAAATTGAATAGAAAGTTTGGCGTCAGAAATACTAATGAAAAACATTCCCCCACTCCTTTAACGTCAGAGTACGTACAGTACGTCAGTCTTAGCCAATAGGAAAACATTATGTTCATCAACAACGCTATTTATACAGGGTGTTAATACTGAGTCGTTATACCCGAAAACGGTAGTTAGAACTCATTAGAACACACAACTTTTCTTTGTTCCAATTTTTGATGTGGTGCCCAGGTTCGTAGTTATTGGAGTTCTTTTGTTTTTCAAAAAATCGTCATAAATTCCTTATTTTAAGTACTATTGAAATAAAAAATCTTTCAAAATTACCTTTCTGCCTTATAATATGCGTTTACAATTATTCTTTTTTTTTCAAAACAAGATTTTTTGATAACCTCTACATCGATTTTCAAAAATAAAACATTCATGAAATCTTTAAACTATTTACCTACTAATGTTATAAATGACGATTAAATGTTAGCGCTGAAAATTAGAATATTAAAACACATTTATCATCAAACCGGTATATACAGTATTAATACAAAAATAATAACAAATCTAGATGACCGTCGCCTGGCCGAACCCGGTCACGCGGAATCCTCCTTCACGCCGTGATTATTTCTGTAAAAGAATTAACACATGAGAAATACTCAGTGAGGAGGCAATCATTTACAAAAGGTTCAGGCATTCACACACCGTACACACATGTTGGCAACTACGGGCAATACCGCTAGTTACTACGGAACCTCTGCCGCTTCGGTGGTGATCTGGAGACAATCCTCTTAACCAACTGGATCAGATCACTACAGCCCTAACTGCTGCTACGCTGGCGACCACAGAATGTGGGTCACTACAGCCTTCCCTGCTGCTACCGTTGGCGACCCTCGGGTTCACACGAGCGGCCACTACGGAACCACTGCCGCTTCGGTGGTGATCCGGAGACATTCCTCTTAACTAGGGCTGTCAAAAGTATTCGGTTAACCGGTTAATCGGGTAACCGGAAACCGGTTTTTTCAAACTAAAATATTCGGCTAACCGGCTAATCGGTTCTTGGCCGAATATTAGCCGGTTTTTAACCGGTTTATATCCGGCTTATAGCCGGTTTTTATTCGGTTTATAGCCGGCTTTTATTCGGTTTATAGCCGGTTTTTTATCGGTTTATAGCCGGTTTTTAAATAATTTATAGTCGGTTTTCAACTGGGTTTTAGCCAGTTTGTAATCGGTTTTTAGCTGGATTTGACCGGTTTACAGTCGGTTTTTATCCGATTTATATTCTGTTTTTGATCAGTTTATATTAAATTTTTAACTTGTTTTTAGCCGGTGTTTACTAAATTTTAAATTTATTTATAGAGGTAGAGACCAATCGGTCTCACTATCGATAGTTTTTACTATCGAATACTATCGAAAGTATGTAGCGTCGGTAGCGTCATTTCACGTTTTGAATTTTGTTCAACTTGCGGTGTTTGTTTATGTTCTCAATAACAAAATGAAAAATTGTAGTGGGCCTTACAAAAAAAATGTGGGAGTATCTTATTTTCGGCAAGAACATGAAATGTAAAACTATGATTGTTATTGATTTAGACAGGCACAATAAACCTTAAACTAAAAATTCAAAACAAATTATATCAAAGAAATTTTACGACAGAATCACGATAACATATGTTCACAACCAGAAAATTACTTAACTCTAGTGAAATTTTAAATATTTTGCTGACTGGTACTTAGAGTAATGAGTTGTGCTATCAACATGACACTAACCTTACGTAAACAACACCTCCAGGGAAGTACTTTAATCTGTTGAATTTTTAAAAATATTACTGTCCCGGTACCTACGAATAAAAATATATCACCAACATGAAACTTAACATCCTCGGAATATGAATACTTAACTCTAATGTTAACGCTTTTGTACACTCTATACCAGGTAAAGGTATTAAAGTTTCAAATTAGTAACATTACTTTACGTATCCGGTAAGCAAGATTTTTTTTAAAAATCACAAAAGTAAAGTATCTATCCGGAAATGATCTTGTTTCTTTGGCCTTGTTGTATGATTTCGTAGGTGTTAGTTTCCTTAAATTTTAAGTTACGGGCGATTACGTACTCCTGAGTAGACAGAAAGCAATTTTTTGATGGCCAGTAAAACATTTTTTTTCTTTTTATTCATGTTGAACATGTTATTTAAAATTGCCGCTCTTAGTGACTGTACTTCGCATGTCCGTCAGCGTCAGCCCCGTTAGAACACGCACATTGCGACTGCACACTGCACTTGTTAGTGGTGTTAGTGAGTGATGGTGGGTGAGTGAAGAAATGAGTCAAATGAACGAAGATATATATGTAAGGTGGGTGAAACAGTGGTAGCTATTAAATACCTAATTCTGACCGGTTAAAACCGGTTTTCTGACCGGTTTCGAACCGGCTTTTTGGCCGGTTAAAACCTATTTTATTATTTATTTATTATTTAAAAACCGGTTTCTGACCAGTAAAAAACCGGTTTCTGACCGGTTAAAAACCGGTTTTTAACCGGCGAAAAAATCGGTTTCTGACCGGTTAAAAACCGGTTTTCTAGCCGGTTAATAAACCGACGGTTAACCGGTTAGCAATTTCAGCAGATTTTGATAGCCCTACTCTTAACCAACTGGATCAGATCACTACAGCCCTAACTGCTGCTGCCGTTGGCGACACCAGATGTGGGCCACTACAGCCTTCCCTGCTGCTACGCTGGCGACCCTCGGGTTCACACGAGCGACCACTACGGAACCACTGCCGCTTCGGTGGTGATCCGGAGACATTCCTCTTAACCAACTGGATCAGATCACTACAGCCCTAACTGCTGCTGCCGTTGGCGACACCAGATGTGGGTCACTACAGCCTTCCCTGCTGCTACGCTGGCGACCCTCGGGTTCACACGATGCGGCCACTACAGTACCCAGTACTGCTCACACGCACACTCTCAATCATACACATGCTAGATTAACTCTCTCACCTGAATCACTATATTATCGATGTTCTCACACTGAAATCTAGAAATAAACTGAAATAAAATACGAGAATACCAGTATCATTAAATGTAACTCTTATCCAACAGCATCGGTTACGTACCTAAATAGCTAATTAGAGACAAAACATAATAAATTTAATAAAAATAATCTTACGCAAAATAATATCTGTGACACTAAATAATGTATTTAGTCCGGATGTTAAGGGAGTTCATTCTGCATTTTGTGATGCAAGCAAGCAAGGTTGTTGGAACCACACCCTACCGATTAAGAGATGCAGCTACCCGGAAATGCCCCGGAAGCACGAGTTATTGCGGGTTGTATGTCTCGTTAATATAATAATATAGATTTATTGAATGCCTGAAGGCCAACCAAATACAAAATAAATACAATATAAACATTATTAACAAATATAACATCATTAATAAAATATAAACATTTAAAGAATTAAACTTATTAACAGTTCCATCTTTATACTTATTTGAACTTTTCAAAAATGTTTTTAATAACTTAAATTCTTTTACTTTTATATGCTCTAAATATTCAACTAGACAGAATAATAAACTTATACAAACACCAAATCACAAAACGGCCTCATATGCAAATGGTGCTTATTATATGAGTATTAAAGTTTACAATTGTCTACCCGAATATATAAAAATTCTCCCAATAAGGCGGGCACTTGCTACAATAAAACAAATATTAGTTCTTAAAGAATACTATTTAGTTCAAGAGTATTTTGATGATTGTAAAAATAGTAATTTTCAAACGTAATATATGTATTTACAATTAATATTATTTAAATATTATTTCTGTTTAATTTTACTATGTATTTAAATACCTATGCTATATTATTAATACTGTGCTGTCAATATTGTAATTGAAATTATTATTAACATTATTATAATTTTGTATTACTTTGTAGTAGCAGAGTGGAAGAACAGTGAAAACTGAACTCTTGCTGTTTGATCTTATTTATGATCAATAAAGATATTCTATTCTATTCTAAAGATATTCTATTAACAAAATAATAAATAAATATTTCTTAATTTACCTTTTTACCTTCCGTCACCTTTAGGTAAGGAAGGTATTGTCTTTGGTCAAAAAATTCGATGGTGAGTTTTTAATCAATAAGCACGTTCTAGGGTCCCTAGAATACGAATTTACTATATTTACGATGATGTCTGTATGTATGTGTGTGTGTGTGTGTGTGTGTGTATGTGTGTGCGTGTGCGTGTGCGTGTGCGTGCGTGTATGTGTGTGTGTGTATGTGCGTGTGTGTGTGTGTGTATGTGTGTGTGTGTGTAACAAAATTTTCGTTTGCGATAACTCTAATACTAAAAGTTCAAAAATTATAATTTTTTCGTATTCTTCTTCGCTACGTCCATATGAAGAGCTGATTAGATTTTGGTTACAATCGGTCAACCGGAAGTACCATCATTTGTAGATTTTAACAGTTTTTCTTGAAAAAAACTATGTTAAATATCATTTTTTTCACATTTAATGTTATTATAAATATTAAAGAATATTTTATTCTCTATACGAGTTGACTGCATTTTATACTTAATATTAAAAGGATATAGAGTTAAAAAATTATAAAGAAATTAAATTTCATAAAGTAGCCATAGCTCTGGAAACAGCTACTATATTAAGAAAATTCAGATTGAAAGATGTCAGTGTCAAGTGAAATTGACAAAGTGTGTGTCTTTTAATTTTACTGGAAATATAGCATCTTTTGTTATAAATTTTCTGCATGGAATTTGCATAAAATACATGCAATTGCCGGAAAGTAATGTACAAGAAATAGAATCTTTAGCAAGGAACTTTCTGTATGAAATTTGTACAAAATACATAGAACTAACGGAAGGTAATGTGCTGGCCACATCAGATTTTTTAAATAAAATATTGCTTCAGCTTATTTGCAAATTGTTTATAATTAATTATAGTTTTTAAACTGCTTGGCGCAGTTTTCTTAAAGTAACAGAGGTGCGCAAACCTTTAGATCTACAGAGCTGAATTTTTAAAAATATTAATCGTAATGCGAAGGTCATTGACGCTGCAGTACAAAAAAGAAATTTGGTTACTTATGAAAGTTGTAGCGCATTCAAAGGGCTACCGACATATATATCTAAAAAAACAGCTCTGTAGATCCAATGGTTTGCGCACCAGTGCGACTTTAATAAGAAAAGACGGGCCTATGAGGTATACAACCCGCAATATACAGTCTGCGCGGCATTTACGGATGGTTACATTTCTTAATCGGTAAGGTTTGGGCCCAGATACGTATCAACCAAACGACTATTCGAACTCGCATATAGGGCGACTCTGTGTACCTACGCGTCTCTTTAGTAACTTCCGTATCGGCGGGCCCCTGATACCTACAAACACGTGCTACAACTTTTATTCGGGTTATTTTCCGGTATAACGTAGAGATCTTGAGCAATCGGCCAAGGAAGCCATGATGTTCTCCAAAAAACCACAATGTGCTAAATTCAAGAAGAACATGAATACATTATATGTAACCAAAATCGTTTTTGCACTGCAGCATCAAACACGTTTCCAATATAATTATTTTTTAAAAAAATTCGACTCTGTAGATCCAATGGTCTGCGCACCACTGCGACTTTAAGAAAACTGCGCCAATGAGGTATACAACCCGCAATAACTCGTGTCTCTGGGGCATTTCCGGGTGACTACATCTCTTAATCGGTAGGGTATGGTACCAGAAACATATGAACCAAACGGCTTGCTTGCATCACAAAATGCAGGGTGCAGGCAAATATCCGCCCTTAACTTTCGGACTATATGACCTGAGAGTGAAAAAAATCAGTGTATACCTTAATCATCAAATATTGACTGTCCGGCACCATTATCAAACAATGTTTAATGTGTTCTTTTTCCAGAATTTTGACCTTTTTTGGATTGTATGACCTTGACTGATTTTTAAAAAAATAAACTATAACCAAACCATATTTTGATATATCAACATTTTTTATAAATAATTAATGTTGATTTTAGCATCTGGTATTTTGTCCACAATGAGGAACTTATACACTTCTTACCAATTTCAGCAAAATAATCCAGTATTATTTCTTCATTTATGCCACTAATTCCCTTTTCCTCCCTCTAGCAGTTAAATTGATGAAATTCTTTTTCGTACTGAACTCTAGATTTTTTGGGTATTAAATTGGAGCACGCTAATTTAGTAGCTTCTTGAATGTTTTCGGGAATAACGAATAACTAAATTTTCGTTCATCGCCGCAAAAATGCAATAGCAGAATCATGGAATAACATTCTGTGGGCTGACAGAACAATGGAACAATTTATTTATTATTTTTTCAAACAAACAACTTGCTAAGCCGACTTCTCGTAACGTCTCCTGTCATTTTCGATCAGTTGATTTTTGCATGTCGCTGTCAAATTTAACTGATTTTTCATTTGTCAAATATCTATCATAAATCTTAAAATAAAAATAACCTAGCGGTGTTGGATAAAGTTTTGTATGGTACACGTATGTTATTATAAATAAATCCCTTAAGAAAGTACCACACTAGGCCTACGGCCTCGCGGGCTAATACTATTTTCGCGTGACTTATTTGTAACATAATACACAGCTATTATAATTTTCGTCAAAACTTTCAATAATTGTATGAAAAAAATTAAAGAATAGAAAAATAATTATAATGAAATAACATACCTTGTTTTTGAAGTAAACGGGAAACATAAAGTTTAGAAATAATTCACCCGCACCATCTCAACTACTGCGCCATCTCACTCGACTTGATCCTATGTGCAATTTGATAAGAACACTGTTAGATTATTTTACCTATGCGGTCCCAACTAGAGTTATTGCTACAGTATGTAGACATGTAGCGTTTTCTTGAAAGGCACCCATCCAAATATTAAACTACTGCCAACGTTGCTGGCATTGCGGTATCGAGCGAGACGGCATCCGACAGGTCGTAGCCTATTAGTTTTTTGTGTTATATTTCTGGAAAACAATCTAATTCAAGAGTATAGCTCATGCAAGATTTTTTTAGATATATGTAAAATATGGGTATCTCGTCAAAGAGAATATAATACTCGCCTTCAGCGATTTTCATATCATTTGTCTCTACATTGTCAAAGTTACAATCATTCGTATAAAAAATTGCCAGCGCAGTAACAATTTCTTCATATATTTCTTTTAAATATTGTATTATTCATAAAGATTCGTTTGTTTTGATTAGATACAAAATTAGAAAATATATTTTTTTAAACCATTGGTATGGTCACATATTTATAAATGAAATGGAAAAATTTAACAATTATGTGATTCAATTAGTAGCTACCTATGTTAATGGGGAAATAAATTTTGTGGATAGCAGTCAAATATATTTTATTTTATCTTCGGCCTCTACAAGTTTCGGCACCGCATGTGCCTTCTCAGGAGCTACAAACGTTTTGTACAATTACAGCATTTTTCTAACAAATCATGTGAAAAAACTTACGTGAATTTTTTTTTAATTAGTTGAAAAACATTAAGAATAAACAACACGAAAATAAATAAAGTACACATCTGTGATCGTCGAAAAAATAACAATAAATAAATAAACACGTTAAAAGACTCTAAACGTCGTCAAAAAAATGTAGGAAAAAATATTTTAAGAAAAAACGTGCGCACCCAGTGAAAAAAAATATTATGTTTAAACAAGTTTCGAAGGTCACATGTATTGTAATGGCGCTAATATTTTTTTAAAAAACCGTCTCTTCTTATTGTTTTTAGTTTTGGTTTTATTTTAATGTTTAAATATTTATTTTCATTGTATTTTAATAACTTACTGTAAAAATTATTTTGAGTGAGAGGCGTCTGTTTTTTTAAGTTTAGGTTATTTTTATTGTATTTTGATATATTACTGTAAATTTTACTGATATTAGTGGTGTCTGTTTTTAAATTTATGTTATTTTTATCATTATTTGTATGGAGCATCTCCAAAATTAGTCTTTTATGTAAATTGTATTCTGTATATAAGATTTTCACTTCGTCTAAATTAAAATTATGTTTCTGTTCTATAGCATGTCCTACCAAGGCACATTTTCCGTTATTGTTTTCATTATTAAAACAGTTTCTCTTGTGTTCTTCCATCCTCGTACCCAAATACCGTTTTGTCTGCCCGGTGTATTCTGCTTGGCAATCTTTGCATGGTACTTTGTACACAACATGGGTCCTATAATTTTTATCATAATCTGCCTTTAGTTTGCTGAATATATTACCTATTGTATAAGTTTGTTTAAAACCAATATTCACGTTTAAATGGTTGCAGGAAAGTTTTTTTAATTTCATTGCATTTCCATCTATGTAAGTCAATGAGATATACATGTTTTCATTTGACATTTTTATATCTTTGTTATTATTAATCCGCTGTTCGTGATTGTTATTAGTAGCTTAATTTTCAGCCTTATTGAGTAAACCGTTGACGATACCTCTAGGATAGTTATTGAGATGTAGAAGATGCTTGACATATTCTAAAACCTCCTTTTCATATTCCTTTGATGTAAGTTTCCGCGCTCTAGATATAAGATTAGTAGCATTGTTTATTAATTGAAATTTGGGGTGTTTAGATTTATAGTTGAGGTATCTAGTACTTGCTGACGGCTTTTTATACCATCTTGTTTGTATTGTACCGTCCTGCTGTCGTATCAATGACATATCTAGAAATGGAATAGCTCTTTGTTTTTCTGTTTCAATTGTAAATTGTAAATGTGATGGTTTATGAACAAAACTTCAGTAAATTTCCCACCTGTTGTTGCAGAGACGTTAGCACTAGGCCCTAAGTTTAGCTTACCACATGAACCGAATGATTTACCCTTGTTTAAACTTATTGCAGACACAGAATTTATGTTAGGAAGCACAAAAGAAGTTGTCGTACAAAATTCCATCCGGGCACAATTTACAAACATTCTCACAAATTACTGTAAAAAAACAACTAAAAACAAAGAAAACAAGATATTAAATAAAAATTATAGTAAAACCAAAGCTTTTTTAAAAAAACATGACGAGATGAGAGAAATGAATATGAAAACAAAATGGAAGAGATATTAACAGACACAAACACATATAAGAAAATAAATGGTGACTTACAAAAAAAAAAACACAAAATAAAGCAATAAACTGATAAAATCACTAATCACTACAAAGAAAAAATTAACAAATGAAAACTTTATTTCTCCTAGGATTTACGGTCTCATAAAAGTACACAAAGAAAATTATCCCCTAATACCAATAGTATCCGGTATCAATTCTCCAATTGATGCGTTATCCAAATTCCTGGCCAACACCCTAAAAGGACTGGAAGAAGAGGAGTATTATGTCCGCAATTCTTTCGAATTCCAGGAAACGATCACTAAAATGAAGTTACAAGAAGGATATATTCTTATATCTCTAGATGTGAAATCTTTATTCACGAATAAATTACTGGAATTGGTTTTGGAATCCATAAAAGAAGAATAGGATATCATTTCACAACGTACGCAAATTCCTAGGGAAGAGTTCTCGGAGTTAGTTCGTTTCTGCATGGAAGAAAGTTTTTTCAAATATAAAGATACCTACTACAAAGAGATCTTGGGCATAGCAATGGGATCGTCTCTCAGTCCGATTATAGCCAATGTAATAATGGATAAGCTTGTAAAAACAGTAGTGCCTCTATTAACTTCCATGTTCCCTTCATTAAGAAAAATGTGGATGATTTGATATTGACAAAAGACAAAACAGAAGAAACAATAGCAATATTTAATAGTTACAATGAACATTTACAATTTACAATTGAAACAGAAAAACAAAGAACTATTCCATTTCTAGATATGTCATTGATACGACAGGAGGACGGTACAATAAAAACAAGATGGTATAAAAAGCCCTCAGCAAGTACCAGGTACCGTAACTAAATATCTAAACACCCCAAATTTCAATTAACAAACAATGCTACTAACCTTATATCTAGAGCGCGGAAACTTACATTAAAGGAATATGAAAAGGAGGTTTTAGAATATGTCAAGCATCTTCTCCTAGGCGTATCATCAACGGTTTAATCAATAAGGCTAAAAATTAAACTACTAATAGCAATCACGAACAGCGGATTAATAATAACAAAGATATAAAAATGTCAAATGAAAACATGTATATCTCATTGACTACATAGATGGAATTGCAATGAAATTAAAAAACTTTCCTGCAACCATTTAAACGTGAATATTGGTTTTAAACAAACTTATACAATAGGTAATATATTCAGCAAACTAAAGGCAGATTATGATAAAAATTATAGGACCCATGTTGTGTACAAAGTACCATGCAAAGATTGCCAAGCAGAATACACCGGGCAGACAAAACGGTATTTGGGTACAAGGATAGAAGAACACAAGAGAAACTGTCTTAATAATGAAAACAATAACGGAAAATGTGCCTTGGTAGGACATGCTATAGAACAGAAACATAATTTTAATTTAGACGAAGTGAAAATCTTATATACAGAATACAATTTACATAAAAGACTAATTTTAGAAATGCTCCATATAAATAATGATAAAAATAACAAATTTAAAAACAGACACCACTAATATCAGTAAAATTTACAGTAATATATCAAAATACAATAAAAATAAATAACCTAAACTTAAAAAAACAGACGCCTCTCACTCAAAATAATTTTTACAGTAAGTTATTAAAATACAATGAAAATAAATATTTAAACATTAAAATAAAACCAAAACTAAAAACAATAAGAAGAGACGGTTTAAAAAAAATATTAGCGCCATTACAACACATGTGACCTTCGATACTTGTTCAAACATAATATTATTTTTTCACTGGGTGCGCACGTTTTTTCTTAAAATATTTTTTCATACATTTTTTTGACGACTTTTAGAGTCTTTTAACGTGTTTATTTATTTATTGTTATTTTTTCGACGATCACAGATGTGTACTTTATTTATTTTCGTGTTGTTTATTCTTAATGTTTTTCAACTAATTAAAAAAAATTCACGTAAGTTTTTCCACATGATTTGTTAGAAAAATGCTGTAATTGTACAAAACGTTTGTAGCTCCTGAAGACGGCACATGCGGTGCCGAAACTTGTAGAGGCCGAAGAATAAAATAAAATTTATTTGACCGCTATCCAGAAAATTTATTTCCACATCATCCTCATCCAGACAAGAGGTTTTCAGCCAATACCTATGTTAAGTTCAAAAATAATTTTACTGGATATACATACTTTGTGTAAGAATTGATAAATACTGCATGGTATAAAATAAACATGGATTTTGAAACAATTAAAACCGATATTATATTAGTCAACTTTGGTTGATGAATACTGGCAACTTTGATTGAAGCAAATAATTAGGTTTCTTCATCCAAAGTTGCAAAAATAATTACTCTGTTGTCAACTTATATTTACAACCAGATTAGTTCAGGTATTCATCCAAAAACGACATATATAGTTGCACTGTCTGAAATAACTGAAAAAAATCTTCAGATTGGTAACGTATGTAAAAGAAGTTTTGAGAAAAATTTTGCGCTTTAAATCTTAATACTAAATAAGGTCAAGGTCTAATCTACTTGCCACTGGACATAATAATTACATAATAGTTGTTTTATAATATACCATTTTAAAATTACCAGAAAAAGTTTTGAAAGATGTTATTTACAAATCTGTCTATAATTTAATTGGACTGACAGCCGAAAAGTGAAATTCTTAACGTTTTTGGAGATCAAAATATTGGACGGACGACTATTTATCGAACTATACGGGAATGTGTATGTATTAATTTACCAAAAAGTAGGCGACCCCCAATTCGAATCAGCAAACTCATTCACAGTGCTCAAGCAAAAGTAAGAACCTTATCGCGCAAATTAACTTATGGTTAAAAAATTATCCAATTGAATCCCTGTATTTTTGATCACGTGTGCGAAAGTAACCAATCAAAGCAAACTTACACTGAAAATATTTTGGTTAAAAAATTATCCAATTGAATCCCTGTATTTCTGATCACGTGTGCGAAAGTAACCAATCAGAGCAAACTTACACTGATAATTACCCTAAGACAATAGGAGTTTCCACTAATTTTTTATTTTTTTATATGTTATTCCTCATGAAAACTTATATCTATTAGAATAAATAAAACATTTTTATTATAACAGGTTTTCTGTAAAAAAATTATTGAAAACAGTATTTTTTGCAGCTCGTTTGAACGGCCATTTTTACCGCCCCGGCAGCGCGTAAATGCCCGGCTAATGTAGCCAATGCTTAACAGATGGTGTATGATGGTCTGTGCTCTAGAGTCAGTAGTGGCGTCATCTGTCAATTGATGGTGTACTAACACTCTCCTATTACAGTTTTCTTGAACAACGCATAGAGGTGGGGATGGGAGCTTTCAAAATATTTATTTATTGTTCATTTAACAGTATGAAAAATATGATTTACTGATAATAACTTACTTTATACAATATGTTGACGCTGTGCTCGAACGTTCTAAGTTTAAAAATCAATTCTGTAATAATTTTAAGAAATGAAGTAATTGCACCCCCTTACACTCGTCTCCAAGTCTATAGGAATACTAA
>OY720450.1:46252400-46387273 GCA_963082715.1 Harpalus rubripes | reverse complement strand
ACTAGCATCTAAATGTGTTTTTAATTAGTCAAACATATATTTTCATAAGAAAGGAAAATTTAGGAAATATACTCGTAATATTTGAGGATGAAATAAAAATAATGTATGAAATTTAAATTATATATTTTTTTCCCTTTTAATAAAAGTATATACACCTTGCAAATCTTTTAACGTTTTGTAGTAATAATAGGTATACAACTCTCCAAATAATTCCTTATGCACTAAATTATACTTATATGTTACATCGTGTAAACTTAAATCTAATTCCTTATCATTATTTCTTAAACTATATATACAAACATCCTGGATAAATTTTTTATATACATTACTTAAATCTAAATACTTAATACTATAATCCATAAACTTACGACTAATTTCTAATTCTAAACTTATTATCTTTTCTAAATTGTCTTTTGTTAAACATAAATATTTACTCGCAATTTTAAGTTTTAATTGTTGTTTCGGTAATACCGTAAAGTCGATATCACATACTGTATATCTCGCATTCACTACAGCGTCTTTACTAATCACCCTTTGAAAAAATTCACCAATTTACCCAGGTCTTTAATATGGAAATATAATTTTCTTCTTACATCCATAACTAGTCTTATTACCACACCCATGGATGAATTGGATCAACTCCTACCGCTATAAAGACTTTTCTTGCTGGCCCTAGGGGAAGAACCGCTACATTTAACAGTCTGTCGTTGTTGTCCAGGATGCTCCAATTTCGCGGAAATGCAAAGCTGGTGACTTCCGAGGCACCTAGCAGCAGAGCTAGATAAGAGTCAGCATCCCAGGAACCAGGAAAAGCTTCTTCCTCCTCCTCTTCCTCAAAAAAGGTTGAGCGTAAGGCTCACTTTCTGTAGAGGGTGGAGAAAGACGTGGAGTTTTGCTGACCCTGTCAACCTCGTCTCCATCTTCTCTATCTTTCGCTGCTACCGATCCTATCGCAAGTTCATCGTCGTCGCTAATTGTAAGGTCAATCTGCGTAGCTAGTAGCCGGTACTTGGGTGTCTTCTTGAACTGACTCCGTCACCAGCTCTCGAATGAACTCTTCATCCTCGTCGGTAAGGCTAATCACCTGCTCCAGTATTTCTGCTGTTGGCTCCGTCAGCAGATGATTAATAAATTCATCATCCTCTACAGTTAGGTCGATGGACGGTATCTCCACGACCGTTGAAGACGATGCCCTCTGACCGTCTTCTTCATGCACAGGTAGAGGTTTTCTAACCTGAATTAATGAAAAATCTTTTAGAACTCATACTTAAGAAAACAAACCTTTTTTAGCTCAAGTTCTATATTTTTATATTAATAAACGAAGTTTCAGGGGGGAATACATTTCCTCCATCATAATGATAGAAAATAAAACAAATAACAAATAAGTAAATAAGGTAACTAACCTGTACAACAGAGTGAACTTTTATCTTTTTTCCTGGTGTTGGAAACCTGTCCCGAAGGTGGCAGATAATCCACGTCGAAGTCGATGGGGGGCTGGCGCTTGCCGGTGGAAACTTCTCCGGAAAATGTTAGATTGTTGAACAAAGCCATGATGAGAAAGTTTACACAGTAATACTAAACAGTGTATACTGAAGAAATATAATTTCCATCTCCTTATATATTCAAATATTCATTCGAAACACTAGATAATCAATTATCATTATCAAATGGAAAGTTTAAAATATTTTTGTTATACACAAATGTTTACACATCACGTCATTCAAATAATTATAGTTACCCCGAATATGCACATTACTGACATTACAATTTAGTTTTCATCAGGTAATGGGGAAATTTTAAATACTCATTCGAAAATGATTATCATTTGCTAGTAAAAGACTAGTTCATCGCACACAAAATTTCTTAACGTCATTAGAAAATATCCACAATACAATTTAAGTATCTGCTAATGACATACTCATTAGTTCATTACATTTAGAAATAAATTTGCAAATCGAAGACTAACCCTGAACCAAAAAATTTCATATTCTTGACTATAAATAACATTTATATTCATACTTTCACAAATTTCTCTTTTGTCCTTGACTATAAATAACATTTATATTAATAAACAAATTCCATAACAACAAACTGCCTCAGGCCCAGTCTGAACTGGCGCCAGTTAATGAGTTTTTAATTACATGCCTGCTCAAATACGTAACCACAGACTACTTGTATTCGGGCCAGTAACGTTGCGTTCACAATAATTAAGCATTTTTATTACAACGCATCTTCATTTTACTAAAAATTGGAAATATGCTAACTTATAATTATTCAGTATTTCTTTGCAATAGCTGAATACACCATTAGCAACAACATTTAATTTTATTATAAATCTATCTGTATACATACAAAGGAGAATGGCACACTCAGCAATTGGTAATATGCCGTGATGATATAAATTTATAAATCTGTGTTCAATATTATATCCTAAAAATGACATTTTCACATCCCAAGTTCAAGTGTGGTAAAAATTTTACAGTGGTCCTATATCTCACATATTCCAAGCTGTAAAATTTCCATGGGAACATTCTTTTATAAGATTCAAGCTGTCTCCATTTCACTCAATGAACTTTCAACCCCATTGTTTTCAGCGTTCGCACATAAATACTTATTCAGCATTCGGCAGTCGTTCAATATTTACTCCGGGAACACGATCGTCCGTGTGGAAAGTTTTTTTTGAATAACTTTAACTTTAAAACATTAATGGCTGTTGACAGAGC
The DNA here is from genome assembly GCA_963082715.1 of Harpalus rubripes. NCBI lineage: Eukaryota > Metazoa > Arthropoda > Insecta > Coleoptera > Carabidae > Harpalus > Harpalus rubripes. The sequence goes on along the minus strand of OY720450.1, from coordinate 46,384,550 downwards.
TAAAACAATGCTAGCTGGTCTGTACTTCTGTTCATCCTGTAGAACATTTATACGTTGTAATACATTGCCTTTAATTTTATTTTTATTTACTTTAACTTTCAACTCATTTCTATCTCTGATATTTTCCTTTTTTTATCTTTCGACAAATTTGCAGGCGAATGTTTTCTTTAAAGTACTTTTAACATTCGAGATGTCTGCAGTAACCCCCACCTAGACAAGTACTCAAAAAGTTCAAAATATTGAAATGGGACCTACCTTACCAAGGTAAGTTTATAGTTATGTTTATTGAAAGATGGAAAATAAAAATATGTAATTCAGTAGAGGTGTAATATTATTTCACTAGAAAGAAAAATATTGTAACGTGGAACGCCCGCCGTCGCCGCCACTGTAAGCGAGTGTCTATTTATAGGGGTGACGCTAGTAGCCGGGCGTCGTAAGAAAACAGGTCGCAACGTGTTTAATTACTTCCGGTCACCTGAACCTTTTGTGTTCATTGTTATTATGTTGTGACACAAATGAAGGCTACTCACCTGACGCACATAAGTTGATTGCCTGTAATTCACGGGTATAGGGCGGGAGCATAGGTCGTGGGTCGAATAATAATTTGGTGGTATACTGTAGCCCAACTAAATACCTAATAAAAAAATGACTCAGGCCAATGCCTGTGCAAAAATTTTGAAATACCACCAATTTATTCTGCGGGCGCCAATGGTAACCTCGAGAGGTGTCCACGAGAGAAGGAACACAGAACAAATAAAATGAAAAATTTAATTTTTGAAAAAAAAATCAATACAATAAAAAAATATATATAAAAGAATCCAAACTACAAAAAAAATTAATAAAAAAATTTGTACCAAAAAAAGACAGTGGCAGCACAGAAAGTCCCCTAACTATGGACGCTGGAACACTCAGGGGGTGGGAACCGAACCCTTGGCCCAGACGTAGAGCGGGGACCCAGTCGAACTTCCCGGAACTGGAGGAAGCCCTTGGCTTCACAAGCGATACTGGGAGGCAGCCCTCGGTCGCTAGTTCGGTGTAAGTTTCACCCCGCAGTGGTGTAAAACTAAGCGGATTTCCACGAAGTAAAATTAAGGCTACGGCTCCGTAGTCCGGCGGATCTAAAGCTCGTGACTGGCAAGACTCGTAGATGGAACTAAAGCTCCGAAATCCGAGACCAAGGGTCAGTCACCATCCACCAGAGCCACTAAGACCCTAAAAAAAAATCTCCGCAGTAACTTGTACTTGGAGGCACAACGCGGCTTGAAGATCCTGGGTACTTCTTTAACAAAAATTACAAGATTGAAAGACTCCTGTGCCCCGTCCGGAAGTTATACAAATAAAATTTTGAATTTAAATTTAAACATAATAATGAATGGACAATACAAAAACAAAACAATTCCAACAAATAAATACAGCACTACAAGGGAAAGAGGATAAGGGTTGAAGGTAGAAAAAATAAACTTTTATAACCGCGCTCACGGAATAAAACCGCGCCTTGTAGGTCGCAAGGCACCGACGAAAAATAGAGAGGACCCTTCCTACAAGTGTACTATGCGCTCGGTCCACCAGACTAAAGGAAGGGCATAAATAAAACTTAAACGATACGGTATGTCTCTATTGACTGGCTATTCTAGAAGCACTGGCCGCCTGGCTAACAATAGGATTAAAGAAAATAAAACCGTGCGAGCTAAAAGTTCACTACTCGTTAGAGATAATTTCCCCGCTAGGGCTTCGCCACGAACCAAAGGATAATCTAAAATTATCAAAATAAAAAGGGCTCGCAAGGGCGAAAAGGTAGAGCGTAGGAAACGGATCCGGCTATAAAAAGGAAACAAGTCCGAGCCGTGACTCTAACTAAGTATTAAAAGAACTACCCGTTCCAACCCGTTGGTAAACACTCATACAGGATGGGATAGAATAGGGTACGAAAGAAAGGTTTTTAAACTGTAGTACAAAATAAAAATTGTAAATTGAAACAAAATGACCTGAGTCTTTCCGGTTATCGGCTCTTAAAATAAAATGAAACAAACAAAAAAAAAGAAAGTTACAATTTTTTTGACTAGTCAAATAAAGCTACACGTGGTCCAAACAAATACAAAGAAATATAATATAAATCGTAGAGTCGCCATTACTCAAAATTAAATTAAACATGCCTCTAGTAAATTAGAATAAAACAAACAAGAAAAAATTTAGATAAAGAGGCAACAAGGTAATGAAAAGAAAATTTAAGTTAAATAGAAATTAATAAAAAGTTTAGAACCGCTGAGCTCACAGCATGAAGCCACAAGAACTAACAAAATTTCTAAACAATAAAATATAGAGAAACAAAAAATATACAAAAATGAAATATCAACAATGAAATAAAAAGAACCAGCTCCACAATGCTACTAAGTGCCTCGAAAATAGTCCAACTGTGGTTACACTAACCGGCCAAAATAAAAAAAAAAAATAATAAATCAAAAGATCGATTCACTTACCAGACACTGCTTCGCTGGATTCCTTAGGAAATTTAGACAAATAAAAAGAAATTTAACGAAGAAAAAAAACTTCATGCTGCCAACTCGCAACTTCCCATGGCGACCAAACTAGGGCTCAAACTCTGACTTCCACATCGAATCTCTGACTTCGACTCCGAAACGACTTCCAATCTCAGCAATTTATAACCGCACATAGGTAACCCCTCTAAAGTATGCGCAGGGAAATAACGAATAAAATTTTATATATATATATATATATATATATATATATATAATATATATATATATATATATAAAATACAGAATAAATTTGGAAAAAACATTTGAGCTATATGATAAAGTGAATAATAAACTAACCCCTCTAAAGTATGCGCAGGGAAATAACGAATAAAATTTTATATATATATATATATATATATATATATATATATATATATATATATATATAAAATACAGAATAAATTTGGAAAAAACATTTGAGCTATATGATAAAGTGAATAATAAACTGGAGTAATAATTTTTGACAAAAGGCAATAATATTTCGATAGAATATTAAATAAACTCTCGTTAAACAAACAATAGATGGCATGAGAATACTAAATTTACGATGTGTCTTTCAACGAATAATTCTTACAATAAAATCAGAGGTTCTCAAAAATTTTACAATTGAAATTCTAACAATTTTTTAAACTTAAACTTTTTATAGAAAACCGTGTGACGGCGATATTGCAAAACGTCACAATGTGTTCGAATATTCTAGAGCTTTGCTAGAAAATAATGGCAGCTGTATATAAGGGGCGTAGCTATGCTCGAGGGACGCAGTTAGTTCAGTGGAGTCCCTAATCATACAACATTAGTTGTGTGATCGGGGTTGACTTATACAGTGCAGTTCCATTAGTGAAGACGGACAAACACTTACATTAGTGCAGTAACACAGTTAGTGACATACAGAGTCATAGAGACACATGGAGTGTTAGGGAGTAAAGTGTTAGGAAAAGCACAGCAGTGTCGTAGTGAGCGTATGCAGTTGGTGTCGAGTAGGTACTCGGGAAGTTACTGGTATATTGGGATAGTTGTGGATATGAATACTCGGTAGTGTTGACGAGCACTGGGAAGCTATAGTGTGCAAGGACAGTAACGGCGAGTCGAGAAGTTACTGGTATACTGGAATAGCTGTTAAAGAGAATACTCCGTAGTCAGGGGATTTAATTTTAAAAATTTATAGCTGCACTGTTTTTGTTAAAATGTATGGGAGGGGGAGATTTTTGAGTTCAAGGTCAAATATCTGTCCATTGAAACTTACATTTTTCATAGAATGAGCAATTGCAGATTTAACGCCGTTTCATGTAAAGGAATAAATCAAAATTAATTTACTCGGAACGAGTTGTAGTTGTACTTTGTACTTCATTTACTTTTGACTTTTGGTTTCAAAGTTTTTTTTAAACGTATCTCGCAAACCTATTATTTATTACTCATGACGATTGAAAGCACTTTAAAAAATACGATGTGAACGAGTTCGTCCACGAAACCCAGGCAACAGTAAACAAATATGAGCCGTAATGCTTCTTGTGCTGTGCGTTAGGCAAAGGTTTCTATTGCTGTTTTTAATTGAAATGGTCAGACTCGTCTACATCCAAAAAATATACGTGCCTTTATATTAATATTTTTTAGAAAAAGAATGTATTGTAAATATCTAAATTAAAATATGGCAATACCGTACCTATGTATTGAGTTGGAAGTATAATATGTATACGTATTTTCCAACCAATTTCAATTCAATCAATATAAATCCGTTCGTACAGTGGTACAGTACGAAAAGATAATCTTCTCTAACTAATAGCAGAAAAATAGATGTTCTTCTTTTTGTTTAATGTACACACTTGAATAATAAAATATACTTGTGTAGAGAGAAATGAGTGCAACTGCAAATTTTGAATTTAGAGCTGCATTTTTCAAATTTAGAACTGCAGAAACAAGCGAGAGCTGCACCAAATTATATCCCCTGTCGGTAGTGTTGAAGAGTATTGGGAAGGTAGGTATACGGAGACAGTAACAAGTGGAAGTGAATACTCGGCAGTGGTGTTGAAGAATTGTGGCATACGGAGAGTCGGTGATACTGAGGCTGTGGAAGTTAGACAGAGAGTTACATAAATAGACAGATAGTGTTGTGAAAGAGGTGACTTCTGTCCGAGCAGTTGAATATACAGACGCTGTTGAGTCAGTTGAGTATATAGACGCTGTGAAGGTCGGTAGGCGGACAGTTGAACATGATATAAGTATATAGTGATATAAACATTGCGTAAACAGTCTACAAGAGGCTTTAACAGACCGGCAGTCTAGATTGAAACGCGTAGTGAAACAAATAATTTATAATATCGTGGAAATAAATAGTAGTGTTAATTGGTTAAATAAATAGTGTTAGTTAATTATAGTCTTAGTCTTAATTAGTTTTTAATAATTGTTTAATATTAGTAATAGTAACTTTAATTATAGTTTAATAAACACTTAATTTTAATTAATAATAATTGTCTAATATTTACACTTCACCCAGATAAATAAAAACGTTACAATATTAATAAATTTGAAAATATTACAAAACATAGAGGTAACAGAAGTAATGGAAAAACTGCTTGTTTTATATATCAAATATTTACCGATAAAAAATTATTTTTCTACGCCTCTAGATAAAAAACAAAAATGTCTTACTATTTTATTTGAAACATTTTTCTAGATTACGATTTGTATAAGTGTTATTTGCAAATAAATATTTCGATCGGGCCAATTTTTCATTATCTAGTAGTCTGAGACTTTTTGGCTAAACATAAACACATTTGTACACATTTTACGATGGCCCTCTAATGGCGCACCATTGATAACCGAACTCGTATCTCGCATGCTGAGTTTATGCAGCATGTAAATTATAAAATTAAATTAAGAAACTAAATTTATGACCTCGTTTATGTAGTGAATTAAAATTGATGTTTTATTAGTATTCCGTCCCTTTTTTGCTAAAACTTTGTTGTCGTCCTAAATTTTCTTAAACTAAGTTTTAACATATGCATTATAAAATTAAAATGAAAGTTGATAATATCCCACATTAATTAATTTAGTTCCATTAGTGTAACGTGTTAGCATCGCCGCTGCACTGTGCAAGCATCTAAATTTAGCGTTGACGTAATGGCGCCAGCAAACTGGTGACGTAAACAGACGTATTTAATTATTTCCGGTCGCCTGAACCTTTTGTATTCGATGGAATATTCGAGACTTTTCCAGAAGGTAGTGGGCAGCTGTATAAAAGCGACGGAGTTCTGTGAATGAAGTCCGACAGTTAGTTCAGTTGAGTCCCTGATCATATAACATTAGTTATGTGATCGAGGGTTGAGTATTTATATATATATATATATATATATATATATATATATATATATATATATATATATATATATATATATATATATATATATATATATATATATATATATACCGGGTGTCTTAGGCCGACCGACACATGGGCGATTAACATGTAAAATTAGTTAATTGTGAATAGTATCTCCCCAGTGCAAGATATTAAGATGAAATTTTGCATGCTTATCCGGGGATACTATTTCTATGGATTTCAATTCAAATCAGTCAATTTACAAGTGTAATATTAGAATAAATTAAGAAAAATTGTAGAAGTACCATGAATGTTATTCATATCTTGAAAATAATAGTATCTAAGCAACAGCTCTGATAGAGTAGGGGTAACGTGCGCGCTTCACAATTTAGAGAGTCGGGTTCGAAACCAACCGACAGCAATATTTATTTTTTAATTTTTTCTTTTCAAAATAATTTTTATTATTAGTATGTTTTTAATCTTTTATTAATATTTAATTTAATAAAGTGGATACATTGTACGTAACAAGATTTGTTTATTTAAAAAATATTAAATCGTACCTACTAATTACAACATTAAAATTTAAAAATTATAATAAATATTCAAAATGGCCGCCGTTTTGCGCTAAGCAAAATCCGAGACGATCGTAACATTGCTGTCTCACGTTGCTTAGCTGTCGATTAGAAATAAGCCTACATTCATTCCTTATTGCCGCTTTCAGGTCTTCTAAAGTGGTCAATTCATAATGGCCGTAAGTTTTTGATTTTAAATGACCCCAAAGAAAAAAATCTAAGGGGCTTAGATCAGGAGACCTTTCCGGCCAATTAATTGGTCCATTTAAACCAATCCAAGAATCTGGAAATGAATTGTCCAAATATTCTTTGACAATTTGCACGTTATGCGCTGGACACCCATCCTGTTGAAACCATATCCTCTCCATATTTAATTCTGTAAGTCTAGGCCCAACTACTGTTTCCAATAAATCTAAATATTTTGGACCGTTCAATGTCCCTTCAATAAAATATGGTCCAATAATGTGTGATCCCAAAATTCCCGCCCAAACATTAATCTTCTGGGGATATTGTGTTCTTGATAAATTTTGAAGAGTTGGTTTATCTTTTCACCAGTGCCGAAAGTTTTGCACATTCGGTTTGTTATGAAGAGTAAATGTGCATTCATCGGTATAACAGAGGGAATACAAAAAGTTTCTGTTTTCATTGGCTTTATCCATAATTGTTTCATAATAAGTTGCTCTTCTTTCTTCGTCGCCGTCTCGCAATTCTTGATGGTTACCTACTTTGTAACTTCTAAATCCATTTTTCTTAAGTATTCTAGCAATTTTTGTTCTACTTATTCCACATTCCATTTGTAAACTTCTTAAACTAATAGTAGGCTCCACTTCAACCCGCGCAATTATTATTTCTTCAAATTCATTTTCAATTGGTTGTATTTCCTGCTTTGTGTGATTAGCAACACACCCAGTTTCTTCAAATCTGTTAATAATACGCCTTACACGGGATTTATTAACTACTTTTTCTGGATTTTCGGCAAAAAATACATCAGCAGTTTGCTGTAGGCTATTACCAATGTGAAATAATTTCACAATACGAATTTTATCTTTTGTAGTTAAATCCATATTATTTAAATAACACTAGCAACAAATAAAGATAGTACAATACAAATCTGCATTTGACGTTTGATTATTCAAATCAAATGTTCTCGTTTTTTTGTTTTCGTCAGGGCTAACTATAATTTGAAGAAATTTAATTTATAATAAACCAATAAAGCAAATAATAAAATATTTTTTAAATAAATAAATCTTGTTACGTACAATGTATCCACTTTATTAAATTAAATATTAATAAAAGATTAAAAACATATTAATAATAAAAATTATTTTGAAAAGAAAAAATTAAAAAATAAATATTGCTGTCGGTTGGTTTCGAACCCGACTCTCTAAATTGTGAAGCGCGCACGTTACCCCTACTCTATCAGAGCTGTTGCTTAGATACTATTATTTTCAAGATATGAATAACATTCATGGTACTTCTACAATTTTTCTTAATTTATTCTAATATTAAACTTGTAAATTGACTGATTTGAATTGAAATCCATAGAAATAGTATCCCCGGATAAGCATGCAAAACTTCATCTTAATATCTTGCACTGGGGAGATACTATTCACAATTAACTAATTTTACATGTTAATCGCCCATGTGTCGGTCGGCCTAAGACACCCGGTATATATATATATATATATATATATATATATATATATATATTGGTATATTGGCATAGAAATGAATACTCGGTAGAGCTGAGGATTAGTGGGAAGCTATAATATACGAGGACAGTGACGGCGAGTTGGAGGGGATACTCGGCATTGCTGTTAAGTAAATAGGGGATTCCCCCATTTTTTTATATAATTTCATCAGAAAGTATAAGTAAAACTAAAACTAATGGTGAAAATCCGGTGAAAAAAATCTTATTAATAAGCGAGTTATGTTCCCCCAAAGTTTGAAAATATAGATGTGACGTCACGAATATAAGTTTTTATGTAAAACTATTTTCTTCGTGGATCTAAAATGTTCTTGAAATGTATGCTATTTTGAAATTATATTTATAAAAGACAAATTAATACAGTAACACTACAAGTCTACATGCTTTATAATTGCAAGTGTATCAAAATTATTGAGTTTAATGCAAGAAATTTATATTCAAATAAAAACTGTTTGAGAATTGCAGTACTGGACTGGAAGCCACGTGTCCGCTATTTGAATTTGTCTACTTGCATTGGTAGTAGACTCCACCTCCCTAACTCGGTATTCGTTATATATTTATAGGTGGTCTTTGAGTCGCAAATGAAAATAATATATATGGATTTCATATCAGTGACGAGCTGTTAAAACAAAAAACCCCTTATTTCCGAAGAATTTCAATTATATCATTTTATTTCTTTATTAATATTCATTATTAAGCATCTACTTTCACTATTTTTTACTAATTTCTCTTAATTCGATTGAGCTGTAATCCCCTATTGAGGCGTACGGACAGTTGGTGATACTGGATCGCGTAAACAGTCTACAAGAGACTGCAGACCGGCAGTCTAAGAGTGGTCTAAGATTGGAACACGTAGTGAAATAACAGAACAGTTAGTTAAATAAAAGTACGAGAGTACAGTAAAATAAATAGCGTGCAGATAAATAGTCGTGTTAAATGTTTGAATAAATAAATAATCTTAGTGTTTAAGTAAATAATTATATTCTTAGTCTTAAATTAGTATTTAATAGTTGTTTTTAATAGTTATTTATCGTTTTAATATACATCTAATTTAATTAATAATTATTTGGTTTTTAAACACCCAAATAAAGAAAAACATTACTTTAGTTTCATTTTTAAGCTTAGTTGCTGTGATAATGTATTATATCAAGTTAGTTTAATGTTTATGCTTATAAATCTAGATAGATTGAATTGTCCTAGTAATAAACAATAATTATTATTGTGATGTTGGACTGAAAATAAACACTTTAAAAATTAGTTTATATTTTATTACATGGTGACAGCGGTATACAGTGGCGGATTTAGAAAATTATAATAGGGGGGGGCACTAAATTTGGAAAACAAATTTTAAATATATAGGGTGTCTGTTATTTGTATATCAGCCGTGTGACGTTCAGTATTTCTATGGCATATTGACAGGTGACAGCTCTTCATGACAATTTCATGATGCTGAGATTTTTTTTAGGAACACATGATTTTTAATCATTGTACTGTTATAAAAAATAACGGCCGTGGCTGTTTTGATGCATATATCGGTTGAGCATACAGTACTGTTAAAGCACATTTAACAGTATGGTATTATGAAAACAATTTTTTAATAATTACATTTCGAGTTATTTGAGGTTTGTTGTCAGTGTCACTATAGCTACTAGATAAATTACAGCTGACTCGTCCACCATTTTGGAGTCATTTAAATCATTCAATATTAGTGTTACAGTATTATTAAACATAGAAATTACCCATAATGACTGGTAGTTCTGTTCCAATTGTGTGTAAGAAATGGTTATAATTTTTGCAGGTACTCATGCAATACATATATTTTTCTCTAACCTCAAAAATCTTTACGAACCGTATTTTTTCTTGTTTTACTATTTTAAATAAATATAATATGGCAAATGTGCAAGTTATATTTAATTATGAAAAATAGTTACTACATGAATTTATAAGAAATGCACTTTTGTTTCATAATTTACTGTGTTCATTTTGGCACCAATATGGCGGACGAGTTAGCTATGTATTATCTAGTTAGTACTGTAAGTGTCGCTGTGACGTCACATTAGTGCTACCTTTCTCTCGCTACCTACTATAGACTTTAAAAATCAAATGCAGTTAAACCAAAAAACAATTAAGACTTCTTTATACTACGAATTGCTTCAAAATTAAAAGAACTTTCATTTAAAATAATAAAAAAATCAGAGTGCAGGACCCCAAACAAGTAAATGAGTTTGAGAAATATGAGAAATAATGTTTATTCAAATATTCTAGCCATGTGAAAATAAATAAAATGCAACAATGTTATACAAAACAAGTTAAAACATCAAATTAAGTACCTAATAAGAATAACTTAGAACAAAAAAATGGCTGTTTATATTTTAGTGAAATAATTATTGTTTACTATTTAAAAAATAAAAGTTAATAGTCATATCTTTTAAACGTGACTTTATAAAAAAAAAACATCTACGTCTACCATCAAACAGTATAATTAAAATAAAAAACTTTTATATGAACCATTTGTTCTATTTCTTATAATAAAAAAAGTTAGGGAGGGGGGCATCTCCAAAATAATAAATAATTTGAAAAATAAATAGAAATTCTGTATTTTTATTAGTATATTTATTCTTTTATTTATCTATGATGTGTAATACGTGAATGATAATATGTAATAATTAATTTTTTTTAAATAACAGGGGGGCACGTGCTCGAGTGCCCCCCCTCTAAATCCGCCACTAGCGGTATAGAAATAATTTAAAAATAAAATAAAATGGCTAATTTAAAACCACCTAAATAATTTATTCCGGGTTCTACTCCAGCTGAAAACTGGACTAAGTGGAGACAGCAAATAGAAATATTTTGGATTGCTGCAGATATTACAAAGGAACCAATGAAGAAGCAACAGGCTATTCTATTACATTTGTAAGGTGAAAGTGGCATGCAGATTTATAATTCTTTAACTTTTGTAGAAACTGGAGAAAATTTAACGCCAAAAATAATTCTCGACAAATTAACAGACCATTTTCTACAATTTAAAAATGAAACCTATATGCGTTATTTTTTTTTTAATTGTTCGCAAGAAGAAGGACAGACAATTGATCAATATGTTACCATATTAAGAAATAAAGCAGCCGATTGTAATTTTGGTACTTTAGCTGATTCATTAATAAAAGATAGTATGGTATGTGGTATTAACAATAATTCTTTAAGAGAAAAATTACTTAAAGAAAGAAATCTAACTTTATCAAAATGTATAGATATGTGTAGGGTTGATGAGGAATCTAAACGGCAGGTACAGAAAATGCCTGGTAATGAAATGGTATGTGCTGTAAACCGTATTAATGATAGAAATAAATATAATGGATCTAAGAATAATAAAACCTCATTTTCTAATAATAAAACTACCAATTTTAATAAAAAAATTCAAAATGTTTGTAGGCGGTGCATGTCAAAACATAAATTTGGTGAATGTCCTGCATGGAATAAAACATGTTTGAAGTACAAGAAGAAAAATCACTTTGCATTGGCATGTAGAAACAAACATATAAATAATATTGAGGAAGAAAGAAATTGCGAAGAAGAAACTGAAACTGAAGAAGATATAGAAGAATTTAATGTTAATCAAATAACGACAACTACGGTTAATAACATATCTGTTAGAGATGCTAAAGAATGGCTTCAGGTAATAAATGTACAAAATATTAACGTAAATCTCAAATTGGATACAGGTAGTGAAGTGAATATTTTGCCATATTAGACATTTCAAAAACTCAAAAATAAACCATTTTTAGAAAAGCCTACTAAAATTTTAATTGGTTATTCTAAACATAAATTAAATGTCATTGGACAATGCAAATTGTTATGTAAATATAAAAATATTGAAGAATTTTTATTATTTTATATTTTGAAAGACAATTTTCAACCAATAATAGGTTTAAAAGCTTGTATTCAATTAAATCTTATTCAAAAAATGGATTCTATTTCAGAAAATAAAAACATACCTGAAAGTACTAAAAACATAATATATAAATACTCAGATTTTTTTAAAGGTATAGGTTGTATAAAGAGAGAATATAATATAATTCTGCGAAAAGATGCCATTCCTTATGTTGCATTTACAAGGAAAAATCCACTTGCTTTATATGACAAGGTAAAATCAAATTTGGACGATTTGGAGAAACAAAATATTATTAGAAAAGTGACAGAACCAACAGAGGGCATGTGATAATGTATTATATCAAGTTAGTTCAATGTTTATGCTTATAAATCTAGATAGATTGAATTGTCCTAGTAATAAACAATAATTATTATTGTGATGTTTGACTGAAAATAAACACTTCAAAAAATAAGCCTATATTTTATTACATACCACTGTGTATTTTCATATGTGCCGATAAACCGGCACTTTGTGTAAATTGTTTATTGCATATTGTACACTTATAGTCTTTTATTCCACTGTGTATATCCATATGGGTTTTTAAATGACTACTTTGCCTAAATAGTTTATTACAAATCCACATTTATAATCTTTCACTCCACTATGAATTGTCATATGGGATTTTAAATTACCCTTTTGCTTAAATGTTTTATTACACGTCAGGCACCGATATTTCTTTATTTTACCATGTTCTTTACTAACTATCGACAAGACTTTTCTTAGTAAATATTATTTTACATTCAAAAAACTTATTTTCTTTGTGAATCTTCTCATGCTCTTCCAAGTTAGATTTTTGCAGAAAATACTTATTACATACATCACAACTAAAACAGTTTGAATAAACATTTTCAATATTCTCAATATCATTATTTCCAGTAATTGAATTCTCATATTCTTTGTCACTCTGTTCATCATTATCAGTTAGACATTCTTCCTTCTTAACACTGATACATCTCACAGCCTTGGGATATTCCAGCGGTTCTTCTTTAATATCAATTTCTTCAAACTTTTGATAATTAATTATTGTCGCTGTGTGTTGATCGTTTGCTACACCGCTCACCGGGTGAAGTTGAGTGTCCATGAAAGCCTCTTGATTCATTTCTAAAGGAGTGAAGATTTGATCCACAATATAAATGGTTTTCGAGCAAGGAAGACTTCCACAAAAGCTTTATTTATATAAGAGTTGATGTACTACTTCAAGTGGCATAATCAAACACCATCATATGTCATCTTAAAGAGAAATCAAACGGAGCTATTGATGACAACGAAAGGTAGAAATATCAGTGGAACACACCCGTGTGAAAACAGCAACGGCAACGGTTAAAAGAGTGCAGCAACGAGTAATCTTAAGAGCACCGTTACAATAAGTCGTGCGCATACCCAGCAACGGAAAGAAGTATTGAGAACATACAATTTAAAATTACAATAAACATAACTTAGATCATTATTTATATATGTTCAGTAGTACATCCGCATAACATAAAGCAATCCCTATAGGGGGGTGCGAAAATTTATTTGTTGAAAGTAGATAAAATCCTATAATTATACATTACATTTTATATAACTAATCAAATATAAAATGTACCAACTCAAAAATTAGTACGTATGCTCAGAACTACGTAAGAAATAAGACAAAACCACCCTTATAGGGTTACATGCCGTAGGGGGTGTGGAAATGAATTTATTTGTTGACACCAGTCAGACTCTTATATTAAATTTTATATAACTAATCAAATACAAAATGTACCAACTCAAAAATTTGTACGTATGCTCACTACTACGTAAGAAATAAGACAAAACCACCCTTATAGGGTTACATGCCGTAGGGGGTATGGAAATGAATTTATTTGTTGAAACCAGTCAGACTCATATATTAAATTTTATATAACTAATCAAATGCAAAATGTACCAACTCAAAAATTAGTACGTATGCTCACTACTACGTAAGAAATAAGACAAACCCTCCCTTATAGGGTTACATGCCGTAGGGGGTGTGGAAATGAATTTATTTGTTTTAACCAGCCAGACTCATATATTAAATTTTATATAACTAATCAAATACAAAATGTACCAACTCAAAAATTAGTACGTATGCTCACTACTACGTAAGAAATAAGACAAAACCACCCTTATAGGGTTACATGCCGTAGGGGGTGTGGAAATGAATTTAGTTGTTGAAACCACTCAGACTCTTATATTAAATTTTATATAACTAATCAAATACAAAATGTACCAACTCAAAAATTAGTACGTATGCTCACTACTACATAAGAAATAAGACAAAACCACCCTTATAGGGTTACATGCCGTAGGGGGTGTGGAAATGAATTTATTTGTTGAAACCAGTCAGACTCATATATTAAATTTTATATAACTAATCAAATACAAAATGTACCAACTCAAAAATTAGTACGTATGTTCAGTACTACGTAAGAAATAAGAAAACCATCCTTAATTGGTTACAAGCCGTAGGGGGTGTGGAAATGAATTTATTTGTTGAAACCAGTCAGACTCTTATATTAAATTTTATATAACTAATCAAATACAAAATGTACCAACTCAAAAATTAGTACGTATGCTCACTACTACGTAAGAAATAAGAAAAAACCACCCTTATAGAATGAAATGAATTTATTTGTTGAAAAAAATTAAATTAGTCAACAATACTTGTGTAATAAATTTTAAAAATAAAAGGACAACTGCTTTAAATATAATTTTGTATGGATACTGTGCACATCAAGGCTGTAAATTATTTAAGTTATTTATTAATACGACTTCAAGGTGTGTTAAAGTATATAGTTCTTCATTGCATTATTATCATACAGGAAAAATCACTAGGTATGTTAAAGGGATAGAAAGAAAGATATATATATATATATATATATATATATATATATATATATATATATATATATATATATATATATATATATATATATATATATATATATATAAGAAAAATTTAAAACACCTTAAACCTTCTGTTCTACGCGAGAGGTCTATTTTAGAATTTTCGCCTAATGTCGTTAACCGTGGAAATTACCAAAATATAAAATCTGATTGTGTTTTTTGCAAAATGCGATCAGAATCTTTGACTTTAAATGATAGACACCAAGACAATATATTTGATATAATTTTGATGCGGCGAGATCACAATAATCATTTTTATATACAAAGTATAACGGAACCATTGAATGTCCAGATTTATAGTACCGAACAATTAGAAATAATTAAACTTTGTTCTAAAAACAATATTCTTCCAATAATTCACCTGGATGCAACTGGATCAGCTGTAAGACCTCCAACTAATTTAAAAAAACGTGTATTTTATTATGCAGGTGTGGTACAAATTGACAGAAATGAAAGAATATGCCCTGTTCTTGAAATGATAAGCGGCCAGCATGATGCAATATCAATAGGGATGTGGTTATCAAAATTCAAGGATTTTTATATTAAAAAAAATCATAAATGGCCACCATTTCAGTTAGCTGTTACTGATTTTAGCATCGCAATTATAAATGCGATAACAATTTATTGGAACCACTTTCCCAACTTAAAATTTTATTTACAATACTGTTATGACTGCTTGACAAAAGAAAATTTTTCCTCGTTTAATCATGTAATTCCCGTTGTTTTGTGCTGCGCTAATTTTATGAAAGTTGTATGCAATGATGTAAATAAATTAACAAAAAGTATTGCTCTCAAGAAAGTTTTAAAGGAAATTTTAGCTTCTGCTTTTGATATTCAGTCACTTCACTTGTTAATGCATTGGTTTCGATTATTCTGTTTTATCCTTCTAAGTCCGAAAAAAACAGAATCTGTTGAAAAATATTTGAAAGAACTGATTTGTTTGTGCACGTATGATATTTCAACGTTGGAAAATCAAGAATCTGATATTGAAGCAGATTCAGATATGTTCCATAATCTGGCTGACGATATACCAACGTATAAAAGTAGTCCTTTTTATACTAAATTTTCAAAACATTCGAGACGAGTGTTCTAAAGAAATAGAAATGAGTGATGATAATGCACCTGACAATGAATTTTACTGCCCTGATATTTTACAATTACTTAAAAAAAATATATTCCATATTCTCCTCTATGGACGTCAATAATGACCAAAAATACTTGCTTCAGACAAAGTAACGCACCGGTGGAAAATTGGTTTGGAAGTGTTAAAACATATGTTTTGTTAGGTAACACTAAATTAAAATGTACAAGGTTTCTTCGTTTGGTAAGAAGTAGAGTTTTATCTTTACATAAAGAATTGGCTTTAAATATCGATAAAAAGCAATGTGCTAGAAACAAAAAGCAAATGATAAAAGATTTAGTCTAAACCGAAGAAGAAAATTGGAGTAAAAAGAAAAAACCTTTACATACTCATTTCGAAAAAGGTTACTTGCAGCATTTGAAGAAAACAAATATCCTTGCCTTTCTAACATTGTTTTAGATCAGAAGAAAAGTATATCTGATACTTACGATATTCCCTGGCAGTGTTTGTATAAAAATGGGTTGGTTAAAAATAGTAAACATTACATACTTGTACCGGGAAGAAATTATTTAGTTTCTCATTATAAATTTTCTTCCTGTTTTGTTAAAGAGTTATACATAGAGGATTTTTATTCATTAACAGGGAATAATTGGCTCTCAAACTTTGTAATAGATATAAGTGTAGACATATTGATAAGGATGTACGGTTGCACTAAAATGATCTCTGTAAGTGTAGAAAGAGCAACAAACATTTTAGTGAACATGCTTCATCATCATAAATTACATAGTCTAGATGTCTAGAAGGTACAGTTATAATGCCTTTCCTTATTAATCAAAATCATTTTTGCCTTGCGATTGTCAATTTTGAGGACAATTTCTTCTCGTTTCTAAATCCTTTTGGTACAGACATAGGTGAAATAAATAAGTACTATCAAAATTTTTCTTTGTATTTACATTCAATAACAAATGAAAATAAATCTGCTAACATGAACCTGCAATTAAAAATAATGGTTCATCCAATTCAGATGGATGGGTATAACTGTGGAATTTTTGTAATCCATTTTGCAGAAATGTTTATTAAAAATGAGGTATGCTCTTCTTTTGAACCAACCATATATCGACAACAATTACAAGATATGCTGCTTGAAATGTCGGATTCAGTAGTGAATATATGTTCGTATTGTGGTTTGAAAGATACGGGGAAAGGAAAATGGGTACAATGTACAAGTTGCCATCGATGGGTACATTATTCATGTGCACCATCTAAAGAAAGGTATAGTTTGCCGTCGGTATCCTTTTTTTGTTTCTTATGCAAAAACTACAGTAACGCGGCAAACATATAGTTAAAAAATCTATTTATCGTCCTTCGGACTTCTCAACATCGTGATTTTTGGCGAATATCAAAAATTATATTAATTTTCACACCTCCTACAAGTCATTTAGAGTTACAAGCCATAACCCTAAAAGGTTGACTTTACGTTATTGTTTATGAACTACTAAACATTTGTAAAAAAATTTGTTTTGTATATATATATATATATATATATATATATATATATATATATATATATATATATATATATATATATATATATATATATATATATATATACCATCATTTATTCTATACTTGCGGCTGATTCGTCCGTCTAGGTGTACTTCGATGTAACGATTTGAAAGCATGTTGTGCAGTAGGCTAGTTATTTTTTTACAGGGAACTATTCGCGAGAATTTTAAAATCATCCCTTGTCCCCATACTGTGTCATATGCTGATGATAGGTCGATAAACACGGGGATAGATTTTTTCATTTTCTAAATGGGAGGTTAATGATACTGGTCGCAACAGTTTCTTTTAGTTCTAAATCCAGCCTATTCTATAAGTAAATAATGCTCTTCCACCAGAGGTTGTATTCTATTTAAAATAAGTCTCTCCAAGAGTTTATAGCAAATGCTTAAGAGTGCAATAGGTCTAAAATCTTCAGCGGATTTTTCATCTTTCCCGGGTTTTATCATAGCCACGATCTTTGTTCTTTTGAATAGAGTTGATAGTCTTCCTGTCAGTAGAATATCGTAATAAAAATTTATGAGCCAGAGTATAGTTTGTGAGCCGCAGTGCTTCAGGAATTTAGGATATACTTCATTCGGAGACTCGACGACTTCTTTCGTCAAAAATTCTTTAGAGATGTTGTTTTAAGTTGTTAAATTTTTAATTCTAGCGTTTTTCTCTCTTCTGATCTCTCTCGTTCTTATATTGTCTAATTCTGGTAATTTTTTTGTTAGATTTAAAATCCTGTTTGCCACATCATTTGGACCGATGTTACCGGTGTATTGATTTGTTTTGTTGGGGCTATTTCCCAATTTTTTAAGCAAGGACCAAGCCTTTTTACATGAATATTAAAAACTCATTTGTTTCATAGGAGAATGCCATTTATCTCGTTTGGCGTTATCTAAACAATGTATGAGTTCGTCAGCTACTTCAGAATCATGATTTTGTTCGTATTCCTCAAACAGCTCTGTGCATTCTTGGCTCCAGCCAGGAATATATGTTTTTCTGTAGCCCCTTGGGATATGCTTCCTTGTAACAGCTAATAGCAAACCCACACATCGAGTATAATTATCTGTTTTTAAACATTATGGTCTAATTCAGTAGCGAACTCCTCCCATTTAGCTTTCTGAAAATTCCATCTTGGCTTAGGAGTTGATCTTACAATTGGGATTTGTATTCCAACAGTACAGGTCGATGTTGGCTTCGTGGAAAATCTGAGAGTACCCTTTTGTTACAATGTAGAGGTTTATATTTAGTATATCTGGAGACGAAGCATAGATCAGGATTGTAATCTTTTTTCCATCTCGCTGAGTGAAACGTGCCCTTATCTTTCGCGTCAAAGACCAAGAAAACATTTTCGAAATCTGCCCACTCTGCTATCTTGTCACCATCTTCATTAATGCCGTTGTATCCCCATAATGTGTTTCTACTATTAAAATCTCCCATTATTATTGCAGGATGTTGTGTATTGCTTACTGTACTATCACTCCAAGGCTGAGCTGGAAGTTTATGGAGATTAATAATTTCAATATTAGAGATTTTTTACTCGAGTGATATATACGTTTGATTCGGTTAAGCTTTTTGGATTATGAACTTGGATGATGTTGTTTTTCACATAGGTAGCAGTACCATACGCTGCATGGTATGTGGCTACAATCAGATATTATCCTGGCAGGTTACAAGTACATCTAAGTTGACATTTGTCGGCACAATGGGTTTCTTGTAGTAGAATAACATCAACTGAATGATCATTTAATATTTTAAGCAAATAGTCGGATTTAGATCTGCTCATTCCTTCTACATTAAGCTGTATAATTTTTAAAACATCACCTAAGTTTTTTGCTGGTTCTGAGATGAACAGGTGTTGCTTATTGCGTTGTTCTTATTCTTGCTAACTTTCTTTGCTGGGAGTCACGTTGCCCGTGATGCACCTATGGAGGCTAGTCTACTGTGCATCTGTCTCACTGAGGCGTAATGGTACTGTGTAATATTGTATAATTATATTAATTGTATATAAGTCTTGTATAAAGAGTTAAATATCAAAGTATTTCAAAAGTATCTGACAGATGTCAGACATACGCCTACTGTTATTAATCATTATCATTTGTATGAATACATCGAAAATCATAGAATTTCATCCGACAGCATGACGTCATCAATTCCCTCCCCCCTAGCCATATGCTTATGAAGTAAAACCAATTTTTTATGTAAAGATAAAACTCTAGCTCTTATCAAACGAAGAAACCTGGTACATTTTAATTTAGTGTTATCTGACAAAACAAATAATTTAATACTTCAAAACCAATTTCCACCGGTGCATTTCTCTGTGTGAAGCAAGTTGTATTTTTATTCACTATTGACGTCCATAGAGGAAAATATGGAATATATATATATATATATATATATATATATATATATATATATATATATATATATATTCCATATTTTCCTCTATGGACGTCAATAGTGAATAAAAATACAACTTGCTTCACACAGAGAAATGCACCGGTGGAAATTGGTTTTGAAGTATTAAATTATTTGTTTTGTCAGATAACACTAAATTAAAATGTACCAGGTTTCTTCGTTTGATAAGAGCTAGAGTTTTATCTTTACATAAAAAATTGGTTTTACTTCATAAGCATATGGCTAGGGGGGAGGGAATTGATGACGTCATGCTGTCGGATGAAATTCTATGATTTTCGATGTATTCATACAAATGATAATGATTAATAACAGTAGGCGTATGTCTGACATCTGTCAGATACTTTTGAAATACTTTGATATTTAACTCTTTATACAAGACTTATATACAATTAATATAATTATACAATATTACACAGTACCATTACGCCTCAGTGAGACAGATGCACAGTAGACTAGCCTCCATAGGTGCATCACGGGCAACGTGACTCCCAGCAAAGAAAGTTAGCAAGAATAAGAACAACGCAATAAGCAACACCTGTTCATCTCAGAACCAGCAAAAAACTTAGGTGATGTTTTAAAAATTATACAGCTTAATGTAGAAGGAATGAGCAGATCTAAATCCGACTATTTGCTTAAAATATTAAATGATCATTCAGTTGATGTTATTCTACTACAAGAAACCCATTGTGCCGACAAATGTCAACTTAGATGTACTTGTAACCTGCCAGGATAATATCTGATTGTAGCCACATACCATGCAGCGTATGGTACTGCTACCTATGTGAAAAACAACATCATCCAAGTTCATAATCCAAAAAGCTTAACCGAATCAAACGTATATATCACTCGAGTAAAAAATCTCTAATATTGAAATTATTAATCTCCATAAACTTCCAGCTCAGCCTTGGAGTGATAGTACAGTAAGCAATACACAACATCCTGCAATAATAATGGGAGATTTTAATAGTAGAAACACATTATGGGGATACAACGGCATTAATGAAGATGGTGACAAGATAGCAGAGTGGGCAGATTTCGAAAATGTTTTCTTGGTCTTTGACGCGAAAGATAAGGGCACGTTTCACTCAGCGAGATGGAAAAAAGATTACAATCCTGATCTATGCTTCGTCTCCAGATATACTAAATATAAACCTCTACATTGTAACAAAAGGGTACTCTCAGATTTTCCACGAAGCCAACATCGACCTGTACTGTTGGAATACAAATCCCAATTGTAAGATCAACTCCTAAGCCAAGATGGAATTTTCAGAAAGCTAAATGGGAGGAGTTCGCTACTGAATTAGACCATAATGTTTAAAAACAGATAATTATACTCGATGTGTGGGTTTGCTATTAGCTGTTACAAGGAAGCATATCCCAAGGGGCTACAGAAAAACATATATTCCTGGCTGGAGCCAAGAATGCACAGAGCTGTTTGAGGAATACGAACAAAATCATGATTCTGAA
This sequence comes from Harpalus rubripes, assembly GCA_963082715.1. Lineage (NCBI taxonomy): Eukaryota > Metazoa > Arthropoda > Insecta > Coleoptera > Carabidae > Harpalus > Harpalus rubripes. Next base: position 46,363,062 of record OY720450.1, on the reverse strand, counting down.
GTAGCTGACGAACTCATACATTGTTTAGATAACGCCAAACGAGATAAATGGCATTCTCCTATGAAACAAATGAGTTTTTAATATTCATGTAAAAAGGCTTGGTCCTTGCTTAAAAAATTGGGAAATAGCCCCAACAAAACAAATCAATACACCGGTAACATCGGTCCAAATGATGTGGCAAACAGGATTTTAAATCTAACAAAAAAATTACCAGAATTAGACAATATAAGAACGAGAGAGATCAGAAGAGAGAAAAACGCTAGAATTAAAAATTTAACAACTTAAAACAACATCTCTAAAGAATTTTTGACGAAAGAAGTCGTCGAGTCTCCGAATGAAGTATATCCTAAATTCCTGAAGCACTGCGGCTCACAAACTATACTCTGGCTCATAAATTTTTATTACGATATTCTACTGACAGGAAGACTATCAACTCTATTCAAAAGAACAAAGATCGTGGCTATGATAAAACCCGGGAAAGATGAAAAATCCGCTGAAGATTTTAGACCTATTGCACTCTTAAGCATTTGCTATAAACTCTTGGAGAGACTTATTTTAAATAGAATACAACCTCTGGTGGAAGAGCATTATTTACTTATAGAATAGGCTGGATTTAGAACTAAAAGAAACTGTTGCGACCAGTATCATTAACCTCCCATTTAGAAAATGAAAAAATCTATCCCCGTGTTTATCGACCTATCATCAGCATATGACACAGTATGGGGACAAGGGATGATTTTAAAATTCTCGCGAATAGTTCCCTGTAAAAAAATAACTAGCCTACTGCACAACATGCTTTCAAATCGTTACATCGAAGTACACCTAGACGGACGAATCAGCCGCAAGTATAGAATAAATGATGGTATATATATATATATATATATATATATATATATATATATATATATATATATATATATATATATATATATACAAAACAAATTTTTTTACAAATGTTTAGTAGTTCATAAACAATAACGTAAAGTCAACCTTTTAGGGTTATGGCTTGTAACTCTAAATGACTTGTAGGAGGTGTGAAAATTAATATAATTTTTGATATTCGCCAAAAATCACGATGTTGAGAAGTCCGAAGGACGATAAATAGATTTTTTAACTATATGTTTGCCGCGTTACTGTAGTTTTTGCATAAGAAACAAAAAAAGGATACCGACGGCAAACTATACCTTTCTTTAGATGGTGCACATGAATAATGTACCCATCGATGGCAACTTGTACATTGTACCCATTTTCCTTTCCCCGTATCTTTCAAACCACAATACGAACATATATTCACTACTGAATCCGACATTTCAAGCAGCATATCTTGTAATTGTTGTCGATATATGGTTGGTTCAAAAGAAGAGCATACCTCATTTTTAATAAACATTTCTGCAAAATGGATTACAAAAATTCCACAGTTATACCCATCCATCTGAATTGGATGAACCATTATTTTTAATTGCAGGTTCATGTTAGCAGATTTATTTTCATTTGTTATTGAATGTAAATACAAAGAAAAATTTTGATAGTACTTATTTATTTCACCTATGTCTGTACCAAAAGGATTTAGAAACGAGAAGAAATTGTCCTCAAAATTGACAATCGCAAGGCAAAAATGATTTTGATTAATAAGGAAAGGCATTATAACTGTACCTTCTAGACATCTAGACTATGTAATTTATGATGATGAAGCATGTTCACTAAAATGTTTGTTGCTCTTTCTACACTTACAGAGATCATTTTAGTGCAACCGTACATCCTTATCAATATGTCTACACTTATATCTATTACAAAGTTTGAGAGCCAATTATTCCCTGTTAATGAATAAAAATCCTCTATGTATAACTCTTTAACAAAACAGGAAGAAAATTTATAATGAGAAACTAAATAATTTCTTCCCGGTACAAGTATGTAATGTTTACTATTTTTAACCAACCCATTTTTATACAAACACTGCCAGGGAATATCGTAAGTATCAGATATACTTTTCTTCTGATCTAAAACAATGTTAGAAAGGCAAGGATATTTGTTTTCTTCAAATGCTGCAAGTAACCTTTTTCGAAATGAGTATGTAAAGGTTTTTTCTTTTTACTCCAATTTTCTTCTTCGGTTTAGACTAAATCTTTTATCATTTGCTTTTTGTTTCTAGCACATTGCTTTTTATCGATATTTAAAGCCAATTCTTTATGTAAAGATAAAACTCTACTTCTTACCAAACGAAGAAACCTTGTACATTTTAATTTAGTGTTACCTAACAAAACATATGTTTTAACACTTCCAAACCAATTTTCCACCGGTGCGTTACTTTGTCTGAAGCAAGTATTTTTGGTCATTATTGACGTCCATAGAGGAGAATATGGAATATATTTTTTTTAAGTAATTGTAAAATATCAGGGCAGTAAAATTCATTGTCAGGTGCATTATCATCACTCATTTCTATTTCTTTAGAACACTCGTCTCGAATGTTTTGAAAATTTAGTATAAAAAGGACTACTTTTATACGTTGGTATATCGTCAGCCAGATTATGGAACATATCTGAATCTGCTTCAATATCAGATTCTTGATTTTCCAACGTTGAAATATCATACGTGCACAAACAAATCAGTTCTTTCAAATATTTTTCAACAGATTCTGTTTTTTTCGGACTTAGAAGGATAAAACAGAATAATCGAAACCAATGCATTAACAAGTGAAGTGACTGAATATCAAAAGCAGAAGCTAAAATTTCCTTTAAAACTTTCTTGAGAGCAATACTTTTTGTTAATTTATTTACATCATTGCATACAACTTTCATAAAATTAGCGCAGCACAAAACAACGGGAATTACATGATTAAACGAGGAAAAATTTTCTTTTGTCAAGCAGTCATAACAGTATTGTAAATAAAATTTTAAGTTGGGAAAGTGGTTCCAATAAATTGTTATCGCATTTATAATTGCGATGCTAAAATCAGTAACAGCTAACTGAAATGGTGGCCATTTATGATTTTTTTTAATATAAAAATCCTTGAATTTTGATAACCACATCCCTATTGATATTGCATCATGCTGGCCGCTTATCATTTCAAGAACAGGGCATATTCTTTCATTTCTGTCAATTTGTACCACACCTGCATAATAAAATACACGTTTTTTTAAATTAGTTGGAGGTCTTACAGCTGATCCAGTTGCATCCAGGTGAATTATTGGAAGAATATTGTTTTTAGAACAAAGTTTAATTATTTCTAATTGTTCGGTACTATAAATCTGGACATTCAATGGTTCCGTTATACTTTGTATATAAAAATGATTATTGTGATCTCGCCGCATCAAAATTATATCAAATATATTGTCTTGGTGTCTATCATTTAAAGTCAAAGATTCTGATCGCATTTTGCAAAAAACACAATCAGATTTTATATTTTGGTAATTTCCACGGTTAACGACATTAGGCGAAAATTCTAAAATAGACCTCTCGCGTAGAACAGAAGGTTTAAGGTGTTTTAAATTTTTCTTATATATATATATATATATATATATATATATATATATATATATATATATATATATATATATATATATATATATATATATATATATATATATATATATATATATCTTTCTTTCTATCCCTTTAACATACCTAGTGATTTTTCCTGTATGATAATAATGCAATGAAGAACTATATACTTTAACACACCTTGAAGTCGTATTAATAAATAACTTAAATAATTTACAGCCTTGATGTGCACAGTATCCATACAAAATTATATTTAAAGCAGTTGTCCTTTTATTTTTAAAATTTATTACACAAGTATTGTTGACTAATTTAATTTTTTTCAACAAATAAATTCATTTCATTCTATAAGGGTGGTTTTTTCTTATTTCTTACGTAGTAGTGAGCATACGTACTAATTTTTGAGTTGGTACATTTTGTATTTGATTAGTTATATAAAATTTAATATAAGAGTCTGACTGGTTTCAACAAATAAATTCATTTCCACACCCCCTACGGCTTGTAACCAATTAAGGATGGTTTTCTTATTTCTTACGTAGTACTGAACATACGTACTAATTTTTGAGTTGGTACATTTTGTATTTGATTAGTTATATAAAATTTAATATATGAGTCTGACTGGTTTCAACAAATAAATTCATTTCCACACCCCCTACGGCATGTAACCCTATAAGGGTGGTTTTGTCTTATTTCTTATGTAGTAGTGAGCATACGTACTAATTTTTGAGTTGGTACATTTTGTATTTGATTAGTTATATAAAATTTAATATATGAGTCTGACTGGTTTCAACAAATAAATTCATTTCCACACCCCCTACGGCATGTAACCCTATAAGGGTGGTTTTGTCTTATTTCTTACGTAGTAGTGAGCATACGTACTAATTTTTGAGTTGGTACATTTTGTATTTGATTAGTTATATAAAATTTAATATAAGAGTCTGACTGGTTTCAACAAATAAATTCATTTCCACAACCCCTACGGCATGTAACCCTATAAGGGTGGTTTTTTCTTATTTCTTACCTAGTACTGAGCATACGTACTAATTTTTGAGTTGGTACATTTTGTATTTGATTAGTTATATAAAATTTAATATATGAGTCTGGCTGGTTTCAACAAATAAATTCATTTCCACAACCCCTACGGCATGTAACCCTATAAGGGTGGTTTTGTCTTATTTCTTACCTAGTACTGAGCATACGTACTAATTTTTGAGTTGGTACATTTTGTATTTGATTAGTTATATAAAATTTAATAAAAGAGTCTGACTGGTTTCAACAAATAAATTCATTTCCACAACCCCTACGGCATGTAACCCTATAAGGGTGGTTTTGTCTTATTTCTTACGTAGTAGTGAGCATACGTACTAATTTTTGAGTTGGTACATTTTGTATTTGATTAGTTATATAAAATTTAATATGAATCTGACTGGTTTCAACAAATAAATTCATTTCCACAACCCCTACGGCACGTAACCCTATAAGGGTGGTTTTTTCTTATTTCTTACCTAGTACTGAGCATACGTACTAATTTTTGAGTTAGTACATTTTGTATTTGATTAGTTATATAAAATTTAATATATGAGTCTGGCTGGTTTCAACAAATAAATTCATTTCCACAACCCCTACGGCATGTAACCCTATAAGGGTGGTTTTGTCTTATTTCTTACCTAGTACTGAGCATACGTACTAATTTTTGAGTTGGTACATTTTGTATTTGATTAGTTATATAAAATTTAATATAAGAGTCTGACTGGTTTCAACAAATAAATTCATTTCCACAACCCCTACGGCATGTAACCCTATAAGGGTGGTTTTGTCTTATTTCTTACGTAGTATTGAGCATACGTACTAATTTTTGAGTTGGTACATTTTGTATTTGATTAGTTATATAAAATTTAATATATGAGTCTGACTGGTTTCAACAAATAAATTCATTTCCACGCCCCCTACGGCATGTAACCCTATAAGGGTGGTTTTGTCTTATTTCTTACGTAGTAGTGAGCATACGTACTAATTTTTGAGTTGGTACATTTTGTATTTGATTAGTTATATAAAATTTAATATAAGAGTCTGACTGGTTTCAACAAATAAATTCATTTCCACAACCCCTACGGCATGTAACCCTATAAGGGTGGTTTTTTCTTATTTCTTACCTAGTACTGAGCATACGTACTAATTTTTGAGTTGGTACATTTTGTATTTGATTAGTTATATAAAATTTAATATATGAGTCTGGCTGGTTTCAACAAATAAATTCATTTCCACAACCCCTACGGCATGTAACCCTATAAGGGTGGTTTTGTCTTATTTCTTACCTAGTAGTGAGCATACGTACTAATTTTTGAGTTGGTACATTTTGTATTTGATTAGTTATATAAAATTTAATATGAATCTGACTGGTTTCAACAAATAAATTCATTTCCACAACCCCTACGGCACGTAACCCTATAAGGGTGGTTTTTTCTTATTTCTTACCTAGTACTGAGCATACGTACTAATTTTTGAGTTAGTACATTTTGTATTTGATTAGTTATATAAAATTTAATATATGAGTCTGGCTGGTTTCAACAAATAAATTCATTTCCACAACCCCTACGGCATGTAACCCTATAAGGGTGGTTTTGTCTTATTTCTTACCTAGTACTGAGCATACGTACTAATTTTTGAGTTGGTACATTTTGTATTTGATTAGTTATATAAAATTTAATATAAGAGTCTGACTGGTTTCAACAAATAAATTCATTTCCACAACCCCTACGGCATGTAACCCTATAAGGGTGGTTTTGTCTTATTTCTTACGTAGTAGTGAGCATACGTACTAATTTTTGAGTTGGTACATTTTGTATTTGATTAGTTATATAAAATTTAATATGAATCTGACTGGTTTCAACAAATAAATTCATTTCCACAACCCCTACGGCATGTAACCCTATAAGGGTGGTTTTTTCTTATTTCTTACCTAGTACTGAGCATACGTACTAATTTTTGAGTTGGTACATTTTGTATTTGATTAGTTATATAAAATTTAATATATGAGTCTGGCTGGTTTCAACAAATAAATTCATTTCCACAACCCCTACGGCATGTAACCCTATAAGGGTGGTTTTGTCTTATTTCTTACCTAGTACTGAGCATACGTACTAATTTTTGAGTTGGTACATTTTGTATTTGATTAGTTATATAAAATTTAATATAAGAGTCTGACTGGTTTCAACAAATAAATTCATTTCCACAACCCCTACGGCATGTAACCCTATAAGGGTGGTTTTGTCTTATTTCTTACGTAGTATTGAGCATACGTACTAATTTTTGAGTTGGTACATTTTGTATTTGATTAGTTATATAAAATTTAATATATGAGTCTGACTGGTTTCAACAAATAAATTCATTTCCACGCCCCCTACGGCATGTAACCCTATAAGGGTGGTTTTGTCTTATTTCTTACGTAGTAGTGAGCATACGTACTAATTTTTGAGTTGGTACATTTTGTATTTGATTAGTTATATAAAATTTAATATAAGAGTCTGACTGGTTTCAACAAATAAATTCATTTCCACAACCCCTACGGCATGTAACCCTATAAGGGTGGTTTTTTCTTATTTCTTACCTAGTACTGAGCATACGTACTAATTTTTGAGTTGGTACATTTTGTATTTGATTAGTTATATAAAATTTAATATATGAGTCTGGCTGGTTTCAACAAATAAATTCATTTCCACAACCCCTACGGCATGTAACCCTATAAGGGTGGTTTTGTCTTATTTCTTACCTAGTACTGAGCATACGTACTAATTTTTGAGTTGGTACATTTTGTATTTGATTAGTTATATAAAATTTAATATAAGAGTCTGACTGGTTTCAACAAATAAATTCATTTCCACAACCCCTACGGCATGTAACCCTATAAGGGTGGTTTTGTCTTATTTCTTACGTAGTAGTGAGCATACGTACTAATTTTTGAGTTGCTACATTTTGTATTTGATTAGTTATATAAAATTTAATATATGAGTCTGGCTGGTTTCAACAAATAAGTTCATTTCCACAACCCCTACGGCATGTAACCCTATAAGGGTGGTTTTGTCTTATTTCTTACCTAGTACTGAGCATACGTACTAATTTTTGAGTTGGTACATTTTGTATTTGATTAGTTATATAAAATTTAATATAAGAGTCTGACTGGTTTCAACAAATAAATTCATTTCCACAACCCCTACGGCATGTAACCCTATAAGGGTGGTTTTGTCTTATTTCTTACGTAGTAGTGAGCATACGTACTAATTTTTGAGTTGCTACATTTTGTATTTGATTAGTTATATAAAATTTAATATATGAGTCTGACTGGTTTCAACAAATAAATTCATTTCCACACCCCCTACGGCATGTAACCCTATAAGGGTGGTTTTGTCTTATTTCTTACGTAGTAGTGAGCATACGTACTAATTTTTGAGTTGGTACATTTTGTATTTGATTAGTTATATAAAATTTAATATAAGAGTCTGACTGGTTTCAACAAATAAATTCATTTCCACAACCCCTACGGCATGTAACCCTATAAGGGTGGTTTTTTTCTTATTTCTTACCTAGTACTGAGCATACGTACTAATTTTTGAGTTGGTACATTTTGTATTTGATTAGTTATATAAAATTTAATATATGAGTCTGGCTGGTTTCAACAAATAAATTCATTTCCACAACCCCTACGGCATGTAACCCTATAAGGGTGGTTTTGTCTTATTTCTTACCTAGTACTGAGCATACGTACTAATTTTTGAGTTGGTACATTTTGTATTTGATTAGTTATATAAAATTTAATATAAGAGTCTGACTGGTTTCAACAAATAAATTCATTTCCACAACCCCTACGGCATGTAACCCTATAAGGGTGGTTTTGTCTTATTTCTTACGTAGTAGTGAGCATACGTACTAATTTTTGAGTTGGTACATTTTGTATTTGATTAGTTATATAAAATTTAATATATGAGTCTGACTGGTTTCAACAAATGAATTCATTTCCACACCCCCTACGGCATGTAACCCTATAAGGGTGGTTTTGTCTTATTTCTTACGTAGTTCTGAGCATACGTACTAATTTTTGAGTTGGTACATTTTATATTTGATTAGTTATATAAAATGTAATGTATAAGTATAGGATTTTATCTACTTTCAACAAATAAATTTTCGCACCCCCCTATAGGGATTGCTTTATGTTATGCGGATGTACTACTGAACATATATAAATAATGATCTAAGTTATGTTTATTGTAATTTTAAATTGTATGTTCTCAATACTTCTTTCCGTTGCTGGCGTTGCTGGGTATGCGCACGACTTATTGTAACGGTGCTCTTAAGATTACTCGTTGCTGCACTCTCTTAACCGTTGCCGTTGCTCTTTTCACACGGGTGTGGAACACTTTCATTTTATGAATAATAAAATATTTACGTTGAACACATCTGGAAATTATGATATAATTAATATTATTTAAAGCTAAATCATATTCATATATGCTACCTGCTATTTTAGAGGTTATAACATGTTTATATTATAATTTGTATCATAGATGGCACTGAAGCATAAAGTTTGATTTACAGAAACAATGGGCGCGTTCGGCGAGCCGCAGCGGCTGTAAGACCGCTGGGTGACGTCACACAGCGGCTGTCGACAGCCGCTGGATCACATCGAACGCAATGCCCGCGCATTTTCAAAACACCAAACGTCAACATAGAACAATTGAACTCAGTTGTAAATGTAATATAAATCTATTTATTTTTCTGAAAGAATATAAAGTGAATAAATACATATAATTTACGGAGTACTTAATAATAATTGTGCATGTTAAATATTTGATTTAAATATGGATAGCATAATCCGGATCTAACAAAAAATATTCGGTAAAATTTTATAAAACGATACCTCTGTGTTAGTTTACCTGTTAATAACAAATTATGAACCTCTTCTCTATCGTTTACTGCAATTATATGTTGTACGAATATTGTACCTCGTACTCCGCCATCTTGTACATGTACAAATGACAGTGCTAGACAAGGAAAGATATACGCTGTCTAAATAAATCGTATTTAAATAGCGATGTGAGCGCTGTCGCAGCAGCTTTGTAAATCGGTTGTGAACAGCTGGCCGCCGAACGCTTGACAATTAAGAGCTGCACAGCCGCTGGCAGCGCTGTGAGCCCGCCGAACGTAGGGTACCTTTATAACCAGGGTATGGCCATGGGCCAAGATCGCCGCCATTGTCGGTAATTGATTTTCCTATTTATTTGTAATAAATGTGATATTATATTATAACATAATATTAAATAATCACACTGTGAATTTAAAAAGGTAATAAAAATGAATTTATTTAAGATATATACAATTATTATTAAGACATACATTTAGAGGTTATGTAGAATATATGATATGTGTTGTTATTATCACATCTAATTTAATATCACTAGTTCTTAATTACATAATAATTATATATTCTAAACTTACCTTTTAAAAATTTAAATGATTGTGCTTAATATTGGTAATATTTAGTTGTTTTCAGTGACAGTAATCGTGATGGGTATCTTAACAAACTACACAACTAAATAAGATAAAATATATTACTTACACTTTAAATACATATTAAAATGATAATTAAATGTGTTTTTCATTAAAATAAAACAAATAGCCACGAAAATACATAATACTTTGCGCAAGAACAACACATATAACAGATGTCCCGGTAATGGCGGACGAAACGTGAGCCACGCCATGGCCATACCCAACGCGCCCATTTGTTTTCAAATTATAATTGTAAGTAATTAATTTAGGCAAGGTAGGAGGAAGTAAACTTTAAGAGTTAAATTTATAAATAACGTATCAAGTTTTATTTGAATATTTCATTTAACTGAAAGTAAAAATTGTGTGAATTAAACTTTATGCTTAAAAAGTATTATAAATGAAAGTTTATGCAATATTTTTCATTGTAATAGCAAATATAATAATAACTTGTTATATTCGTAAATAATTAAGTAAAAAGATTTACGCTAAAAATAGACATGAATAACATCCCTCACATCTGTGACGTCAAAATACATGCTGTCATTCACTGCCAATAGGAAAACGGAAAACAGATGAGGTTAGAGTTGTGAGGGCAATGTGCCTTGACGGTACATCTCGATTCAAAGTGACATCTCGTGGGCGGCGCGCTTGCCCGATCTAACGTTATGTGATTTTTGAATGGGGATATCAATGCAGAGGTTTATAAACACCGCCCTACAACCCTGCTTTAGCTGAAGAATCTTATTCGGCAGAAAATAACCCGAGTGTTGAAACGTGTAGGAAGGAATTTCAGAAATCGGTTGCATCAGTGCTACCACCTTCAAGATGATTTTTAGAACTGCATGATTTAAATTTGAAATTATACATGATACTTGTATAAAGCTTGATTTACATATTCACACACAGAATAAATCACGAACAAATTTAGTTAAATTTATATAATATGTATTTGATGCAACGTGTAAAAACCTCATTACAATCAAAATAAATAATTGATCTGTACAAGGAAGGTGAAGTAAATTTTAAAGAAAATTTTGCACGTGCAATGATAGAAAAAAATTGTGTAAAATAAGCTTTAAACTACAGTGGTGTCTATGATACACCTAGCAATATTAACATATTTAGGGGCCTATTCTGTATTTCAGTGGATAATATTTAACCATTGTTTATTTTTTTTAACCAATCAAGTATGTTGACATATAACAAAAAATGAATTTTTAATTGTCAAATCAATAACTATTGGATAAAAATTTTAACCAGTGGTTAAAAATTAACCACCGAGTTATAGAATAGGACCCTTACCTAGTTTATCCCGATAGCTACCAACGCAGTGGTAAAAACAACTTGCTGGCATGTATAAGCCAACCATTATGTACTTTAGATTTTGCGTATCTATCGCAAATTTCCACTAAAGCGATAAAAAGATAAATAAATGACGCAAAGAACATGTACAAATAACTTTATAGGTAGTTGGAAATAATTTTTTAAACAAAGGGAAAAGCGAAAGTAGTGATTTAGATTTACGTTGTTTCGAAAGATGAATAGGTATGATTCCTATTACACTTTGAAGGTATGTATTCAAAACGAATATTTACATTTATCATTGTTTCTTAGGTAACGAAAGGGTGAATTTAGAAAGTAAAATCTCTATTATGTTCCAAATTTCCGCCAACGGTGCAACAACACCCGTTGTAACAGTTTCGCTAACTTTGATGCACCAATTGCTAGCGATACAACGAATCACTGCCACAGCTACAATCAAAAGTTGGATGTACATGTACATCCAAAAGTACATATGCGAGCCAAATTCGTATTACCAATTCATATAGATAAATAAAAAGAGAATCTGCATAAATATTATGTATTAATTTTATGTTTGTGTGTTTCAGGAAAATCAAAAAAACAATCAGCCATGTTGAAGATTTTAAAGAAATCGGTGTGGAGTCTATTAAACCCAAGGAGTTGGGTGAAGAAGAAGTGGCGAACATGAACAAATAATTGAATTATGCTATTATAATTCTAAAAAGAATAGCGGTGACGGTAGCATAAATGAAAAGCTATAATACATATGAAAATATAGAATACATGTATATGAATTGTTTTTATTGTCATTATTTTTTTACATTTCCTTTTTACTTTTGCAAAGTAAATAATAATTGTTACATACAGTAGTTGTACATAATTATTATGCAATAACAAAATTAATTAGATTCATTAGATATAAAATAATTTCATAACATGATTTACTCTAAAAGTCTAAATGATATTATAATATGCATAAATAAATTGCAACACAACTTACAACTAGAACATATCGGATTTAAATATATCGCCAGTCCATTCTCAAATCACCAATATGGGGACCTAAAATTACTGGTATTATCCCCAAATCTATCGTTGGGGAGGGGGAAAATCAAACGATGATGTATACCAAGATCAATATCTTGATAAAGTTATAGAATAGGTACCCAGACATGGAGTACGAAAAGTTGTAGTGCTTGCTGCTTAGGTTGCAGTATTGTTAATAGTTAGTTATTGGAGAAGAAAAATTCGTAACACACGTACCATACTAATATGTTAACAACAATCTACATGGCCACCCACAATAAAGTTACTATAGACGAAAACCTCGAGCGATTCCGAGAATATCCGACGCAATCAACAATCTAACTATAACGTAAGTCATACTATCGCTAAAGTTACAGAATAGAGGCAGTATTAATTCGCATTTAGAAGATATTTGCAAAAATAACAGAAAAAATATCAAAATTTTCATTTTCGTCTATATTTACTGATCTATACACCATTAAAATGCTCTCTTAATAATATATGGCAGCTTTTGTCAAAATTAACAGACTTCGTATCTCTTATACTTCTCGAGAACTGCATATTCGACAACTTATCCTACACATTCTGTAAATTGTTTATTACATATTGTACATTTGTAATCTTTTGGCGGATTGAGGATGCAAATTGATATTTAATATGGTTCTATCATTATAAGCATTTACGACAGTGAGTTTTTACACATTTATGCAAATTTTTAAAAAGGTTTACAGAGCTGTGAACTGAGATATTTAAAACCAAAATAGAGCGAAAACACATTGGTAATATAGGAATAGTTTCTCACAAGGAAGTTTGTTTCGAAGTAACACATAATAAATGACAAAAAATAGCTATCGACATTTCAAGTGACAGTTTACACATGTGTAAAAAAAGTCCAGATACCAGCTACTTTTATAGTTATTCTCTTCGAAAGACGGAAAATATGTGATTTTCGATGGAATGTTTGCATTTATGAAAACAGTTATACATTTTTCTTAAATGTACTCGTACTTATTGTTTCTTTATTTCTATAAATATTTACAATTTAAATTTCTTAATAAACCTAAGCTATAAAAAATCTATATTCATGAATTCTTTTACCTGGCAAATCTTTTGTATGAGACTATCAGGACAGAACTATCTCAAATACGCTGTAATTTTTTCGAAATTTTATTAATTTTTTTTTGTCCATTAGTTGACGTTTTAGGTCTACTAAAAAAACTTTAAATAAAGGTTAGAATATTATTATTACAATTTACATCATGGATGGCACTGTAGCATAAAATTTTCTTTACACATTTATTACCTTTACTGGCATGAAAACATAAAACATGATATAGATACATTGTTTAATCTTGAAGACTTGAAATGAATAGATAGCGCTACAATCGGCGACCAATTTACGATGATAAGTAATAATAGCTTAAATATATCAAATGTATTTATTTTATAATATGTAAGCATAATTACTAGCAATAATTTATAATACTTTTAGCAGATATAACTAAAACTATATACATATGTATGTATATGTTACAATATATGTAGGTACATAGTGGGATGACGTGTACGTTGTCCGGCAAATGTAGAAATTATTTTTCGCTTGCTATTAAACTAAATATGACAACCTTATCAAAAGCCTAGAATCCACATGACGTGTGTATGGTATGGAGTAGGTATGGATACAGGAAATATAACCAATCGGGACTTCGGCCGTATGCGCTATGCGCGACTCCACATAGTGGAGATTCCAGTATACAGTGTGCTTGTACCATTGACATTACAAACGTGAACTACCTAGAATCCTATATCTTTATATTCTTTTTCACTAAAATTGTACAGAAAACGCCTTTCTCTAACAGATTCCAATAACTTTTCTTTGTTCATTGCGATAACATTTTTCTTTAAACAATGATGTTTTGTGTAGACCCGGACATGCACTAAGCAACAACTCTATGATATTCACAATAGTGGAGGTAAGCGAGGTTAAGCGGAATGGGTAAAATCTCGCGTGAGCTGAAGCGGAGTCCGCCCGAGGTAGCAAATACCGCGCGAGCTCTCTTTGCGTGGATGCTACTACATAAGATTATAACGTGTGCGAGTTTTCCCGCTCCCGTTCCATACCATACTCGCGCCATGTGGATTCTAGGCTTAACGCACTAAAATCACCCCTAGTTTTCCAAGAATGACTTTTGTGCGTTAGGTGAGGTTACTGAAGAAGCAAGAAGTTTTTGGCAACACTCTACATTTAATTATCAACAATGTGCACATTTTCCCACTATCTACTGTAACCTATATACAATACACAAAATTAAACAGTTAGTTGTGAAACTTGATTTGACAAATAAATGATAAATCTTCTATTGATACTATATTGTAAATAAGTGACGGCAATCACTGATCCAGAAATATATCTCACGCAACGCTTAAATTGATGAGAACGTATTAATGTTTCGGGGCTGCGTGCCTGAGTGTCAGGTCGCGAATCTGGGGCACCGGGTTCGATCCCGACTGACGTCAAATATTTCGAATTATAAATAGCACAAAATTGACCTCTATGGTGCACTCCCTACGCCAGCAATAAGTGCCCGTGAGGTGACGCCTGGTAAGCGCCCGCACGATGTAAATATTTCATCATTACCGACATCTGTAAACAAAGCAGATTGGCACACCCAGCAATGGGTAATAAGCCGTGATGATATATTTATTTACTTAATATAATTTATTATTACTTGTTTATGTAAGAAGCATATCCTCGAATTTCGAAATATCCTGTACAGTTTAAAATATGCTATACAAGCATATAGAGTTCATTAACGTTCAACCAATATGTCGCGTTGGCAATCTATAAATAGTGACTACAATATATTTATTGCAACGTTATAAGTTTATAGAATTTTTCACGGTAGTCACTAAAAATTATGATGATATGGAAAAAGGCAGCTATTAAACTACGAATAGCTAAATGTCCAAATTATTTTAAATTCACAAATTATATCACACTATTTATTTTAATTATGTTTATATTCAATATACTTGTTTTTATTACTTTTATATTTGAGTAATTATTTCACACCCAAACCCTAGAACTTAAAATTGGTATCGTTTGAACAACTCGGTTTCGCAAGGACCCAGTTAAATTTGTAGTGTTGGGGTTAAAACCATCCCACGTTATATTTATTAATTGAATTAAGTATGGAAGTAATATCACTACAATTTTCAATTATGTTATTAATTACATAAGTATCCAGTTCGTAAAGTTTTAAATATTCAAATTTACAAACACATATTTTTCTATTTCATACCACACATCAAGTGGATTTAATTTCACGGCTATGAATGGCAATATGCCTTTTAAGACCAGACTTATGTGTGCACATCGAACATTGAAATTCCTTAGTCCCACTGTGAATTGTCACATGTTGTGTTAGATTTCTACTATCTGTAAATTGTTTATTATTTAAAGCCTAGTACTCAGCTATCAATTTAACGGATCCATTTCTCTGGCGGTCGGTTACTCAGCGCTTTGCTATAAATACTCAGCTCTATATTCGACGGATGATTTTATAATAAACATAACCAAATTATATAGGTATTTTGACCAAACTATATGTGTTAAGTAATGAGTTACTGATAATATTATTCTTTATGTGGAATAACTCGTCGCAAGAATAACATATTTTTGTGACTTTGTGTAGACAGAAACATACGAAGGCGTAGAAAGGACATGCAAGAAAAATATTTATAATTGCAAGTGGTATGTTGCAATTAAGCTTAATTGCAAGTTGTATGTTGCAATTTTGCTTAATTGCAAGTTGTAAGTTGCAATTAGGCTTAATTGTAAGTTGTATGTTGCAATTAGGCGTAATTGCAAGTTGTATGTTGCAATTTTGCTTAATTGCGAGTTGCAATTAGGCTTAATTGTAAGTTGCAATTAGACTTAATTGTAAATTGTATGTTGCAATAATTAGCTTAATTGCAAGTTGTAACTTACAATTAGGTTTAATTGCAAGTTGTAAGTTGCAATTAGGCTTAATTGCAACGTACAACTTGCAATTAAACCTAATTGCAACATACAACTTGCAATTAAGCAAAATTGCAACATACAACTTGCAATTAAGCCTAAATGCAACATACAACTTACAATTAAGCCTAATTGCAACTTACAACTCGCAATTAAGCAAAATTGCAACATACAACTTGCAATTAAGCCTAAATGCAACATACAACTTACAATTAAGCCTAATTGCAACTTACAACTCGCAATTAAGCAAAATTGCAACATACAACTTGCAATTAAGCCTAATTGCAACATATAACTTGCAATTATAAATATTTTTCTTGGATGTCCTTTCTACGCCTTCGTAGAAACATTTACTTTTAAATGATAGTAACAAATGAGACAAAGTACGCAATACATGACAGAGTAAGAAACGAGTGCGTGCTAGTTGTGCTAATCCTACTGTTCCGAAATGCTACGTCTCACAAATGCTATGCTTCCTTAATACCAAAAGTGCTAGAATTATGCCCACTACCAGACCCGAAGTTTCCCGACCATACAATGCTACAAGTGTTAATGTGGAACGAATAGAGACAGGATGTAGAGTATTCTGAGCATATGAACCGAGATATGAACCATTCATTATAAGTCGCTACATAATCGTACCT
The DNA here is from genome assembly GCA_963082715.1 of Harpalus rubripes. NCBI lineage: Eukaryota > Metazoa > Arthropoda > Insecta > Coleoptera > Carabidae > Harpalus > Harpalus rubripes. Next base: position 46,346,031 of record OY720450.1, on the reverse strand, counting down.
CCGTTCGCCGGAGAAATTTGAACATGGTCCGACTTGTTCCAACAGCCATAGGGTTTTAAAGCTTCTGATTGGTTAGTCGGACGAACGGATCCGTCAAGCGGAGAGCTGAGTACTTAGCTGTTTTTACAATCTTTTATTCTACTGTGAATTATGGTCTTTTAAGTGAGAAGATCGTGTAAAAGATTCATTACATGTTGGTCATTTATATGCTTTTATTTATAATTTTGATAATTTGGTATAAATGGTTTATTACATGACACTTATATTCTCTTATTATGATTTGTGTTATGTCTGGCTAGAGACTAACTTTGTGTAAATTGTTAATTGCATATGTCACACTTATAGTCTTTATTTCCACTGTGAATTTTCATATGTCTTTTTAAATGAGAATTTTGTGCAAATGATTTCTTGCATATTGTACATTCGAAGTTCTTTATTCCGACATGAATTTTGATATGGGTTTTTAAATGACTATTATGTGTAAATGATTTATGACATATTGGACATTTATAGTCTTTTATTCCATGAATTTTCATATGGTCTTTTAAATGATGAGTATGTGTAAATGATTTATTACATGTCGGACACTTATATGCTCTTGTCTCAGAGTGAATTTTCATATGGACATTTAATGCATCTTTTCGTGTAAATAATTTATAACACACCGTACACTGATGTTCCTTAATTCCACTATGTATTTTCATATGTTTATTTAAACTATATTTTCGTGTAAATAATTTATGACAAGTAGGACAATGTATATGTCGTCTCATATGACTTTTTAAATCACTGTCTGGTGGACATATTTTTTCACATACTGAACAACATTCATTGCCAATTTGTATAACATTATCAGTTACATATTCTTCCTTCTTTATAGTTTGGAAATCATTTCCATATAATTCACTGTCTTGTAAATTTTCTTTTTTAATTAAAATTTCTTCAAACTTTGGATAATTTTTTATTGTTGCTGTATTCTCGACGTGTACATTACCGCTAGCCGTGTATTGTTGAGTGTCCATTACTGCTTTTTGTTTTTTAAGTTCTTCTTTAATATAAAGTTCTTCATATTTCTGACAATTAGTTGCTGAATGTTCCATGCTCTCTGTTGCTGCTCTCCATGATTGCTTTTTGATCAATTAATTACCTAACTAGTGAAGATTCGTTTCGCAAATAGAACAGATGAATACATGAATCCGTGTAACTTGACAATCGTCTGAAACATAATTTCATAAATTTGTATAAAATTTTTCAGAACTTATAATGTTACCTGTAAGTTAAAGTTCTGTATAACATAAACTAACGTTTCGGAAGCACAGATTTAAAATGTATCAAAAATTACACCACAGTTTTATTTTCAACATTTTGTAAGGTTATAAAAAATAAAAATTTGCATCATAGATGGCAGTGATGGCGCTGTAATTTAAAGCTTGATTTACACAATTTTTTATATTAGCTGTACAAATTAAAAATGTAAAAGTAGGAGACGATACAACAATAAATCATCGATATTTTAAACAAGTTTATATAAAATAAGAAGAAAACACAACATTCGAATACATTTATATTAACTTAACGATAAATCTATACTTCGTTTCATGTAAGAAAATAGCATTGGTTTAGAAAGGGATATAAATTCTGCCCTTTTATTGGTCATAATGCAAACCTGGTTCACAAAAACCAAAAAATTATCACCTGTCAGTTGTCAATTATCAAATAAAATCTATAAAATTAAAAGGAACACACATTGTTTCATAATGTACATTATATAGCTCTGTACATAACTTGCCTTATACATTTGCCTAACATACAAATATTGTCGTGTACATTTCCTGCCTTATACAAATTCCAAATGCACTAATGCACATAGATCATCCTGTACATTCCTTGCCTCGTACATTTTCATAACGTACAAATATTGTCCACGAAGTTGACGCGGGTCCTACTTCGCGCGAATTATGAATCTTCCTATATTAGTATATCTGGATATGAATCATATATAAGTAACATAGCTTGTATTATTTATTTTATCAATCATATGAATTCGGAATCTTCCTATATTAGTGTATCAGAAGATGAATCATATTTAATATAGGAATTACCCGTAGATGATAAGTAACTTATAACTTGTACTGTTTAATAATATTTATAATATAAGAGTATAAATAGGCTAATACTTATGGAAACGTCAGTCAGTATTCTGTTGACTTGTAACGAAGTTCAAGCTACTGTATTGTTTGAATAAATTAATATTTTTTCAAAATATTAAGCTGAAAATCATAATTCGCGCTAACAATTTAAAAAGTACATTCCGGAGTTCCGATATTTATTAAATCGGAATAGGTTAACAATTCTTGGGAGCACTAATACTGATAGATGACGTAAGGAATAAATTGTGGATGTTAGAAAAATTAAAAATATGAATAATATAACTTTTTTAGGTGTAACAGCCTGTGTTTCTTTCAGACCCTTTTACCCGGGGTGGGGGGGTTTATAATTTTTATGATGACGCGACGCGCAGACAAGCTGGCGAAAAGTCAATTTCAAGCTAAAAGCCAAATAAAATTTATGCGCAGTCGCGCAGCTAAATTTATACATACTTTGCTTAGGATGCTAGGCCATTATTGCATTACTCCATTGTTGTTAACTTTGGGTCCTTACAATCATGTCTACATTCCATTAATTCTTAAGAAATAATGGAACGAAAATAAATAAGTTTTCCACAGTTTCTTTTATTACATATCAACTATATGACATTTTTAATATAATCTTCTTCGGAGGGGTTTTCGTTTGTCTTTGGGGGGGGGGGGGTTAGAACCCCCGACCCCCCTCTGAAAGAAACCCTAGTAACAGCTATGCGAGCTACCTCAAATAATTTCTATATTATTAAACACAATAAAATACTGTGAGATAATCTTATAGAAGACCAAGGGGTACATCCGACTAGAGGAGAAAATATTTTTTTGAAAGCAGTAGTTCTCAAGTAACATCACAAAGTTATAATTTTTAAAATGATATGGGATATATTTTTTGGCTCATTCGATAAAGTATTTTTTCCGAATTTAACCGTGTAATCATTTTATATCCTTACATATGAAAAATATTAAGAAAAATTCAATTGAAATTTAATTGAATTTCATGTTTATAATCATTTTCAGTAGGCTATGCATGAAGAAAAAATTGAGCTTAAATTGAAACGAAACATAAATATTTCCTAAGTTTATAAATGGTGTTCTATTCTATTTGATTTCCATCCTTAATAATTGAAATTGATGAATAGCAGTTTGTTTTTCATACATAGCCTACTGAAAAATAACAAATAAAAACATTGACATAAGATAGATATCGTCGTGGAAAATCGTCACACACAGACACACTGACAGACATCATTGTAAAATTGTGTTGTGGGGACCCTAATTCGTGCTTATTCACTGAAAAGCATTACCTCCCTTACAGACCGGGCGCTAGTGCTACGTGAAAAATGTATCATGTATGGTATTCCAAATACTCATCCTTGGTACTTACTTTTTAAATACCCAGAAAAAAGACGATCTACCCAGCTGTGGGTCATAACCTAAAACTGTTTTAAAAAATATTTTAGAATCTTAAATTTTAAATATTAGAAGCGTAAAAAAACAAAATTAGTTGCTATCATTACTGTTTTATTTTTACTAAGACCAAGCGACGTGATTTTTTTAAGAACGAAAGAAAGGAAGATTTTATCCAAATTTTCGTTCAAAAATGTGATACATGTATGAAATAAAATGCTGTACGTCATACGTCCGTTAAATAATTTTTACGGTAGATACTCATTTCCAAATTCTTGAACATCGTATTCGTACAGTAAAAACTTATTTACCAGACTTTTATACTGTATCACATATTGGAGAATAATTTGTCTTTCCCGATCCCCGGAAAAAAGACGATCTACTCTTGTGGATCATGATCCAAAAAAATATGTTTTAAAAACATATTTTGTATTTTTTTGTGTCTTTTAGGGTAAAATTGTTAGTTGACTAAAACCCATATGGAATGGCATGGGCAATTATGATAAGTAAAATTCGCAGCAATAAAAGACTAGCGCTCCATGCAATGATTGAAAATGGCTGGCATTTAATATAGGCTACCATTTACATATACATAATGACATTTTATGCAGATCCCACATAGAGAAAACCTAGATTCTAAAATATAACAGTTTTGGGTCATGACCCACAGCTGGGTAGATCGTTTTTTTTTTTTCGGGGGAAGCCAGGTTATTTAAATTTAAAGTGTATGATGAGTAATTGGAATACCATGATACATTTTTCACGTAGCACTAGCCCCCGGTCTATAAGGGAGTTAATACTTTTCAGTGAACACGCACGAATTAGGGTCCGCACAACACGATTTTACTATTTTTAAAATGATGTCTGTCAGTATGTCTGTTTGTGACGATTTTTTCCTCCACGATATCTCTCATATCAAATGTGGAGAGTATTTTTTTTTCTGAATTCAACAATATAATTGTTTTATGTCCTATAAATTAGATTTTTATGTTATTTTTTAGTAGGCTATGTATGAAAAACAAAAATTTATTTGTCAAATTGAATTATTAAGGATGGAAATCAAATAGAATAGAACACTATTTATAAACTTATTAATAAATATTTGTTCAGTTTCAATTTAAGCTCATTTTATATCTTATACATAGCCTAATGAAAATTATTATATATAACATCAAATTCAATTCAATTTCAACTGAATTTTTCTTATACAAAGATATAAAATGATTACACGGTTGAATTAAAAAAAAAATATATTGATATGAGACAAAATATATACTTTTCAATTTTTGTTACTTGAGAATCACTGGTTTCAAAAAAATATCTTCTCTTCTAGTATGTTTAATAATATAGAAATTATTTGAGGCAGCTCGTGTAGCTGTTACACCTAAAACCTATATTTTTAATTTTTTAACATCCACAATTTATTACTTACGTCATCTATTAGTGCTTCCTAGAATTATCAACATATTCCCATCCGATACCAACGACCACAAATATACAAGACAAAACATGCCCTATACGTCACTATTGTTTGTTATGTTCTCGGCTGGACGGAAAGAGACATATAATGTATTTATGACATTTTGCTCCTTTGTTTGGAAGATGTGGTCGTTCGGGCCTCGATTTTGTAACTTTAAATTCTGTCTGACCACAGGGGTCAATTTTGTGCCATTTAAAATTCGAAAAATATTTGGTGTCGGTCGGGATCGAACGAGGGATCGAACCCGGTTCCCTAGATTCGCGACCAGACACTCAGGATCGCGGCCACGAGACCCGATGAGAAATTTATCTACGGGAATTTCGGTAGGACTGTATTCATAACGATATCCTGGATTACGATCCATTAAATAATCATGGCATTCACTTGCTCAATTTAATTTTAGACATTTATTTGAAAATCCAGATCCACATATAAAACAAAAATAAACTTAGAAGAAACTACAAATAGAATAAGAAGCAAGTATATAAAAACAACATTGTTTAAAAATCAATAGAATAAAATAAATCATTATATACAATTACTTTTACCTTTTCTTAATACTGATAACAATTTGTTTTATGCATTTTATAATTGGTTTTCGTTAATAATTCAAATATAGTACAGTTCATTTTAATAAAACAAGAAGTGACATCTAGCGAATACTCCGTGAGGGGCCTTTACATATCTCTATCCTTAGTTGTCTCTTTCTGTCCAGCCGAAAACAAAACAAATGCTATGAAGTTATATCTAGTGTATTTGTGATTGTTGTCCGATACAATAAATATTTTCCTTTACTATTTGGACTCCGGAATGTACTTTTTAAATTGTGAGCGCGCGACGTAGGACCCGCGCCAACTTCGTGGACAATATTTGTACGTTATGAAAATGTACGAGGCAAGGTATGTACAGGCGAGCTATGTACGTTAGGAATTTGTATAAGGCAGGAAATGTACACAATATTTGTACGTTAGGAAAAGGCAAGTTATGTACAGGGCGATCTATGTACATTATGAATTTGTATACCTACCCAAATTAAATGATGTTTAATAATGGTTTGTTGTAATTTTTAATAATCAGATATTGTACATTCTTACTGATAAAAATATTTATTTTTGACAAAGTTTTTGGTTTCACAAATTTAAATTATTTATTTAATATTATATATATATATATATATATATATATATATATATATATATATATATATATATATATATATATACCGGGTGGCGCTCGAGATCCGTTACATAGGCATTTAACATGGGAAATAAGAATAATTTGAATATTTGCCTCCCATTAAAACTTATTGCAGTAAAACTTTATACACATGTTTGGGAACACTTATTACATCATATTAATATAATATAATAATATTTTTCAATTTATTTTTGTGTTTTTATTTGTTTTACTATTTTTTTATTTTTATTGGTTTTTATTTATTTTTATTTCTTTCTATTTATTGTAGTTTTTTATTATACTGTTTTTCTTGTTAAATTAAAATAAAAAGAAACAAATAAAAATAAATAAAAATAAATAAAAACAAATAAAAAATATTAAAACAAATAAAAACACAAAAATAAATTGAAAAAATAAATTTAAAAAAAAAATTAAAGTGTGCTGGGGGTTCGAACCCACAATCTTTGGGACAAAAAGCTAGCACACTACCACCATGTAACCTCGCATGTAACGATCACTTGTATAGTAAGCTTTCTTTTATAGGAAATAATAATTGTCATATTAAAATTACCATAACATTTTCTTATTTTACTTAATTATTCTTAATTAATTTTAAACAATTTGTTATTAATATGATGTAATAAGTGTTCCCAAACAAGTGTATAGAGTTTTACTGCAATAAGTTTTAATGGGAGGCAAATATTCAAATTATTCTTATTTCCTATGTTAAATGCCTATGTAACGAATTTCGAGCGCCACCCGGTATATAAAGCTAAGGTAACGCCGGTGGTAACGCCACTCGCGCTATGTTTCTTGTGTTACAAACATGTCTTGGATGCTTAAAAAGTATGGTAAAGAAAGAAAAAATAACATATTTTATGTAGTGTTTCTAAAACTATGTATTATGTAATAAAATTTATTTACATACAACTATTTAATAAATATAAATTAATTCATTTTATAGCAAGAAAATATTAAATAATATTATTTTCAGCAATTTAACGTAAAAAATCTGGTGTGGCCATCACAATACCTCTCGCCATTTACAGCCCGAGTCACAAAAAAGATTACGTTAATACAAATTTTTGAATTAGCGAATTTTACTCTAATTTTGACAGTTTATTTCATAAAATATAGTCTAATCTAATCCAAGTAACTACCTTTTTTTTAATCCCTCAACAGCATTAAATCCCAATTACAGAGTGGGTTCACATTCGCACTCATCCATGCCTTAGTGGGATTCGAACCCAGAGCTCCGAGGGCAGTCATGACATGAGGCGTTGCTCTTACCATTGAGCCACCGGAACTATAATGAAATGAAGATTAAATGTTAAATACCGGGATAGAATAGAATTCACTAATCCAAAAAGGACGAATAGCTTAAATATTTTTGTGAGTCGTTTATTTTTATTAATCTAAATACATACCTACATATTTACTTATGCTGGAAACTGTATTGAATTCCTTCTCTATTGTTCTATTTGCTTTTTCCTTTTTAAAACGTTACTAATATTATTTTGAAATGATTAGTTCTTTGATAGTGACATTTATCTGTCAGTTACATATATTTGAATAACTGCGTTTTGTTTGTTTAAAGCGTAGACTCTGGGATTTAAATTATAGATTTTATAAATTTATCCATAAAATATATAGAAAAAGTATTAATGCAAATCTATAGAAAATTTAATAATCTTTAAAATGAGGTAATATTATGCTGTTATAAATTATAATTTTTGCATTCATTGTTAATTTTGACCTTAATCTACATAGGAAATTAATTTTCTTAGCGACCTTCTTTGTTATATAATCTACGTGTAAATTTAAGCGTGTTATCTATTATAACACCTAAATATTTTATATTAGTTACATGTTCTATTTCATTATGATCAATTACAACCTTATTATTGGAATTTATAATTTCTTCTTTACTTTTCTTACTGCCTATTACCAAATATTTAGTTTTTGAACAACTTAATTTTAATTTATTACACTTTAGCCACTTATCTAAAATATTTAGTTCTTAATTTATTGTATTTATTATTAAATTGTTATCAGTATGATCGAAATATATTAAAGTGTCATCCGCGAAGAGATGAATTTTACACTTTTTTAACACACCTGGCATATCGTTTATATATAATATAAAGAGAAGAGCACCCAACACACTTCCTTGTGGGACCCCTTGATCACACTGTAAAGTATTCGATATTGTTTCCGAGTATTTAGTTCGTTGTTTTCTATTTGTCAAATAAGAAGTGAACCACTGCCACACTGTATCTTTAAAACCGTATTTACTTAATTTATTGATTAGTAAGGTTCTATCCACTGTTTCAAACGCTCTTTTTAAGTCTAAAAAAACTGCAAATATAGTCTTATTTTTTTCTTTTGCACTTGTCCAATCCCTTAAAACAAGTTGTATGTCATATTTTCATATTTTTGTATAGCAGCTCTTGAAATAACATTTCATTCGAAACCAAATACGACATATTTCTGACAACTTTTTGCAAAAAAACAGAAGACAATCAAGATTTCATATTTTTGACATTTCTGCGTAGAAACTCTTGAGACAACATTTCGTTCGATCCCAAACACGGCATATTTGACAACTGCAAAAAACAAAAGACGTACGAGTTGTCATATTTTTGGCATATTTACGTAGCAGGTTTTCAGAAAACATTTCATACGATACCGAACACGACATATTTGCGACAACATTATGAAAAAAACAAAAGACGGTCGAGTCGTCGACAGCTGTTAAGAAAACATTTTATTTGATACCAAACACGACAAATTTCTGACAACTTTATGAAAAAACGGTCATTTTTTGACATTTCTGCATGACAGCTGTTAAGAAAACATTTTATTTGATACCAAACACGACATATTTCTGACAAATTTATGAAAAAAAGACGATGGAGTTGTCATATTTTTGACATTTCTGCTTGACAACTTTTGAGATAACATTTCATTTGATACCAAACACAACATATTTCTGACAATTTAATGAAAAAAACAAAAGACGATCGAATTGTCGTATTTTCGACATTTCTGCATGACTATTGTTGAGAAAACCTTTTATTTGATACCAAACACGACAAATTTCTGGCAACTTTATGCAAAAAACAAAAGACGATCGAGTTGTCATATTTTTGACATTTCTGCATGACAGCTGTGTTGAAAAAACATTTTATTTAATACCAAATACGACATATTTCTGATATTACAAAAGAAGCAAAATACAATCGCGATGTCATATTTTTACATTTCTGCATGACAGCTGTTGAGAAATCATTTTATTTGATACCAATCACGACATATTTCTGACAACTTTATGAAAGAAACAAAAGAAAATCGAGATGTCATATTTTTGACATTTCTGCATGACAGCTCTTGGAAAAACATTTTATTTGATACCAAACATGACATATTCCTGATTTTATGAAAAAACAAAAGACGATCGAGATGTCATATTTTTGACAGCTTTTGAGAAAACATTGTATTAGATACCAAACACGACATATTTCTGACAAGTTTTTGCAAAAAAAACAAACGACGATCGAGTTGTTAATTTTTTTACATTTCTACATAACAAGTCTTGAGAAGACATTTCATTTGATAGGAAATACGATATATAATCTGACAGCGTTTTAAAAAAAACAAAGGACGATCGAGTTGTCAATTTCTTGACATTTCTGCTTGGCAGCTCTTGAGAAAACATTTCATTTGACATCAAACACGACATACTTCTGACTTTTTGCAAAAACAAACGATGTAGCTCTATCCTAATTTTCAATTGACGGGAGGTACTATTGCTCTATATTTATCGGGTTATTTTTTTCACATTTTGCGCAGTAGAAAATACACTTGTGTACGGACTTCACATTAGTCTAGTTAGGAATATTTGTTTTTTACCTAGTTACTTATGACATGTTTGGCAACACTTTCCAAGTGCATGTAAACCGTCAAAATTTATAATTTATAATTATAATGTTTTAGGCCTTTTTTACCTATGCGGATATAGTTGCCCATTCTCATAATTTATGATTATGAATTAAACTTCTTTCAAATTGTCCTCATTTCATAAATATTTCCATTTAAAGGTTCAAATTGACATGTCAAATGTATCATTACATAGCGTTCTTCGTCTTATATTTCAAGGATGACTAAGATGTTTTGTTTCAATTTATTGTTTTAATTTCAATTTTCAATAGTTTAAATTTTTTTACACAAAAACTATGCACATAAAAAATATGAAACCTATCTAGGAAATTAAGTTGAATAAGTCTCTACAATTTGAAACAATTTTCATTAAAATCGATCAAGCCGTTTAGGCTGTAGAGGTGATTAAAATTTGGCGATCGTCTTGATGAAAGAAAATATATATATATATATATAGATATATAGAAAGATCGTCTAACTGTTTAGTATATAGGAGGACTAGCGAAAACTCGGCTACGCCGAGCTTCCCCTAGGGCTTCGCCGATAGTGTTTTATGATAGTCTTTACGTACATCTAGTCTGGCTGCACATACTTTAAACCCAAATTGCAAACGGTAACAGTCTTGTCAAAGGTTTAACTCCTATCCTGCTCAGTCAATCTGCCCACGAACTTACTCACCCAAACTACCCCAAACAAATTGCCCTTAAAGGGGGACCTTCCATTTGACACCACACACGACATATTTCCGACAGCTTTTTGCAAAAAAAAAAACAAAAGACGATCGAGTTGTCAAATATCTGCATTGCAGCCCTTCAGAAAAGTTTTCATTTGATACCATACACGACATATGTCGGACAATATTTTGCAAAAAACAAAAGACGATCAAATTGTCAAATTTTTGACTTTTTTCCATAGCAGCTCGTGAGAAAACTTTTCATTTGTTACCAAACACGACATATATCTTACAACTTTTTGCAAAAAACAAAAGACGATCGCGTTGCCAAAATTTACCATTTCTGCATGGCAGCTCTTTCAAAAACAAGTCATTTGATAACAAACACGACATACATCTGACTACGTTTTGTAAAAAACAAAAGACAATTAAGTAATCATATTTTTCTCATTTCTGCTTATCAGTTCTTGAGAAAACATTTTATGTGATACCAAACACGACATATTTCATACTAGTTATTGCAAAAGAACAAATGAATATCGAGTTGTCAAATATCTGACATTTCTACATAGCAGCTCTTAAGAAAACATTTCATTTGATACCAAATTCAACAAATTTCTGACTACTTTTTGTAAAACATAAAAGACAATCTAGTAATCATATTTTTCTCATTTTTGCATATCAGCCCTTGGGAAAACATATTATTTGATACCAATTACGGCTTATTTCTGACAACTTTTTGCGAAAGAAAGACGATCGAGTTGTCACAATTTTGACAATTTTGCATGGCAGCTCTTGAGAAAACATTTCATCTGATACCGAACACGTCATATTTCTGACAAAATTTGCAAAAGACAAAAGCCAATCAGGTTATAAATTTTTTGACATTTCTGCATGGCAACACCCGAGAATACATTTCATTTCATACGACACACGACATATTTCTGACAACTTAAAGAAAAAAACAAATAATAATAATAATAATTTTATTAGATTCTGTAGACACAATAATACAGTGTATAGAACAAGTCAGATAAATATAATACAAATTACATGTTAAAAAATTCATTCAAATCATAGAAGCTGTGTCCAATTAGAAAAGTCTTCAATGATTTTTTAAAAAGTTTGAAATTATTTTCGTTTTTTAAGTTTTCAGGCAAATTATTAAAAATTTCTAAACCCAATCTGTTTGGAGAGTTTTTAGTAATATTTAATCTAGATTTTGGGATATAAAAATTGCTCTTATGACGAGTATCATAATCGTGTAGACTTGAACTCTTGAGAAAACATTTCATTTGGTACCAAACACGATATATTTCTGACAACTTTATGAAAAAAACAAAAGACGATCGTGTTGTACTATTTTTAACATTTCTGCATGGCAACGCCCGAAAATACATTTCATTTCATACCACACACGACATATTTCTGACGACTTAAAGACAAAACAAAACACGATTGTGTTGTCATATTTTTAACATTTCTGCACCACAGCTCTTGAGAAAACATTTCATTTGATACCAAACACTACATATTTCTGAGAAGATTTTGCAATAAACAAAAGATGGACGAGTTGTCATATTTTTGACATTTCTGTATGACAGCTGTTGAGCAAACATTTTATTTCATACCAAACATTACATATTTCTGACAATTTTGTGCAAAAAACAAAAGACGATCGAGTTGTCATATTTTAAAGGAAACATTTTAATTGTTGCTAACCTCATGAATTATTTAAATATTGTATTGCTATTCACTGAGTTATTCAGTGATCACTTACCTTTGTTATCTAATCTTTGCAAGTAAGTCTAATAATCTAATACATTGTCCCGCGTTTTTCGTGTCCAGACTTAAGTTACCTGGGAGCTGGCTGATTTTAAATAGTATATTGATCTCACTCATGATTAAATTTACAGATGTTTAACTTAAAAACTAAATTCTACATACATTGTTTACTATATTTTACTAACTTTCATTATTTACAGCAGAGAATATAATAATAATAGAAAGTCATAAAATTTATGTTTTATTGTAAATTACCTCGGACGCGGTTAAAATATATCATTTCCGACTTCAAAAATGTATTCCAGATATAGTATTTATCTCCTACACTAATTTTTAATAACAACAATAGTGCGGTGCACAAAATATTTAAACATTACTTTCAAACAGCCTTTCATCTTCGGTCGTTTTTTTCCACATTATGCGGGATGGAAAATTTACTAAATTATTGTTTAATATCTCTAAAATATGTAGATATCTAATAATTATACGTTATTATTTAAAATTTACAATTAAAATTGACTAATGTCACATTGATGCAATTAGAAATATTTGTTTTTTACTTAGTTACTTCTGGCAAATTTGGCAAAAATTTCTCTTCTAGTTTCATTTAAAATTTACTACTTTTTTATTGGCAGTATGAAAATTAATGAACTAACATCACATTGATGTAGTTAGGAATATTTGTTTTTTAATTAGTTACTTATGGTATCTTTGGCAACACTTGTGAATGGACTTCACATTAATCTAGTTAGGAATATTTGTTTTATACTTAGTTATTTATCGCATATTTGGCAACATTTTGCAAGTTCATATGAACCGTCAAAATTTATAGTTTTTAATTATAATGTTATAGGCCTTTTTACTTTTGAGAAATAATTTCCTATGCTCATCATTTATGATTAGGAATATTTATTTTTTAATTAGTTACATTTAAAATTTACTGTATTTTTAAGGGCAGTACGGAATTAATGGGTTAACTTCACATTAATGCAGTAAGGAATACTTGTTTTTTACTTAGTTACTTATGGAAAATTTTACAATAATTTCTCCTGTAGTTTTATTTAAAATTTACAATTTTTTATTGACAGTATAAAAATTAATTGACTAATGTCACATTTATTCATAGAGAAATATTTGTTTTTTACTTAGTTACTTCTGGAAAAATTTGTCAATAATTTGTCCTCTAGTTTCATTTAAAATTTACTACTTTGTAATTATCAGTATGAAAATTAATGAACAAACATCACATTGATGTAGTTAGGAATATTTGTTTTTTAATTAGTTACTTATGGTATCTTTAGAAACACTTGTGAACGGACTTCACATTAGTCTAGTTAGGAATATTTGTTTTTTATCTAGTTACTTATGGCATATTTGATAAAACTTTGCAAGTTCATATATACCGTCAAAATTTATAGTTTATAATTATGTTATTGGCCCTTTTTACTTGTGAGAAATAATTTCCTATTCTCATCATTTATGATTAGGAATATTTGTTTTTTAATTAGTTATATTTAAAATTTACTGTATTTTTAAGGACATTACGGAATTAATGGGCTAACTTCACATTAATGCAGTAAGAAATACTTGTTTTTTTTTTACTTAGTTACTTATGGCAAATTTAGCAACAACTACTGTAGTTTTATTAAATTTACAATTTTTTATTGACAGTAAAAAAATTAATTGACTAATATCACTTTGATGCAATTAGGTCCTGAGTTACGAATGCTATACCCACTTTGTTATTTATTGTTGAGGAGTCTGTATATATAAATTGGTTGTCGTTATGGTCTTTTGGATAGTTTTAAAGTGATTTTTGATTGTGAAATGATTTGTTTTTTTCTTTTCTTGTATTAACTGAGATCTAAATTTTTGTTGGGTATTCAAATAACCATGAGCGGTATTTTGGAAAGATTACTTTTGTGAATATTGGGTATGTTGTGGTTAATAGAGTTGAGCATTTGAAGGATATGGTTTTGGTAAACTGAATGGTGTATAGATGTTGTTGGGGACAGAGGATCAAAGATATTGTTAAAACATGGTTGATTTGATTGGCTTGCTATTTTGGGAATATATATCCGATTTTGAACGTCGCTCGCTAAGTTCACTGTTTTCTTGTTTTGTTATTAATTGAAATCTGATAGATTTCAATCTACAGTAGATTTCAAAGTTACAAAATCAGACCCCAGATGATTTTTATACCAAAACATAGTACTTTTTGAACAAACGGCTAAGCGGTAAAAATAATATATAATTTTTATTTCATTAATATTTATTCCGTTTACAAATTTGCATCCTTTATCCAATTCATTAAAAATTTGTCTCAAATATATGTCAATCATTCTCCTGTGTATTCGTTTAAACAGATTTGGAATATCTTTCCCCGTTTTTGGTTTATGAATATTTTTAACCGCTCCTTTGAAAGTAACAGTTGATATTTTTGTTGGTCAATACAGATATTTGATTTTCAATGATAGCCCTGTTTTTGAAAATTCATAATTTCAAAATGGGGAAAGTACAATAGTAAAATATAAAGGTCCAGCTATCAAATTTTGAATATATATAATTCAACTCATATTTTTAAACCCGGGCGTGAGGTGTTTATAATCCGATATTTAACCACTTTTATACCGGAATTATATAAATCAATCCTCTAAAATTAATTTTTGTAAGAATAAACACTCTATTTGCAACAGAAATCGTGAGATTGAATCATTTTTAATCTCACAGTTTTAGCCCAAACTAATCAAGAGTACATGCATTTTTAGGGGCTCATAACTCCTGAACTGTTAGAAATATATCCTCAAATTAACACAAAAATGGTGATGTATAAGCTACTATATTATTGCTGTAATCAACATATATTTTGTATAAATGCTGATTTGTGATTATATTGTTATAAAGCATTGTTGTAATCAAGATATTTTACATGATAAATATGTAAAGTACATTGTTTTTGAACCACAACATTTTAAAGGAAACATTTTAATTGTTGTTAACCCCATGAATTATTTAAATACTGTATTGCTATTCAATAAGTTATTCAGTGATCACTTATCTTTGTTATATATACATTGTAAATAAGTCTAATACATTGTCACTCATGGTTAAATTTACAGCTATTTTAACTAAAAACTAAATTCTACATATATGTATACTCTATTTTATTATTTACAGCAGATAATATAATAATAAAGAAATAGTCATAAAATTTGTATTTTATTGTAAATTACCTCGGACACGGTTAAAATATATCATTTACGACTTTAAAAATGTATTCCAGGTACAGTATTTATGTTCTATACTAATTTTTATTAACAACTATCGTTTGTTGAACGAAATATTAAATCATTACCTTCACCGCAAATTTAAAATATTTTTGTCGGCCACCGCCTTATCATCTTCGGTCATTTTTTTCACATTTTGCGGCGTGGAAAATACACATTTGTGTACGGACTTCACATTAGTCTAGTTAGGAATATTTGTTTTTTACCTAGTTACTTATGACATATTTGGTAACACTGTCCAAGTACATATGAACCGTCAAAATTTATAATTTTTATTTAAATGTTTTAGGCCTTTTTTACCTGTGCGGATATAGTTGCCCATTCTCGAAATTTATGATTATGAATTAAACTTCATTTCATAAATATTTCCTTTTAAAGGTTCAAATTGACATGTCAAATGTGTCATTACATAGCGTTCTTCGTCTTAAATTTTTCAAGGATGACTACGGTCTTGTTTCAAATTATTGTTTTAATTCCAATTTTCAAAAGTTTAATTTTTTTTATACAAAAACTATGCACATAAAAAATAAAAGACCTATCTAGGAAATTAAGTTGAATAAGTCTCTACAAGTTGAAAAATTTTTCATTAAAATCGATCAATCCGTTTAGGCTGTAGAGGTGATTAAAATTTGGCGATCGTCTTGATGAATTCATAATTTCAAAATGGGGAAAGTAATAGTAAAAAATAAAGGCCCAATTACCAAATTTTGAATATATATATATATATATATATATATATATATATATATATATATATATATATATATATATATATATATATATATATATATATATATATATAGAAAGATCCTCTAACTGTTTAGTATATAGGACTAGCGAAAACTTTCCCTAGGGCTCCGCCGATAGTGTTTTATAATAGTCTTTACGTACATCCAGTCTGTCTGCACATACTTTAAACCCAAATTGCAAACGGTAACAGTCTTATCAAAGGTTTAACTCCTCTCCTGCTCACTCAATCTGCCCACGAACTTGCTCACCCAAACTGTCCCAACCAAATTGCCCTTAAAGGGGGACCTCCCATTTGATACCACACACGACATATTTCCGACAGCCTTTTGCAAAAAAAAAAACAAAAGACGATTGAGTTGTCAAATATCTGCATTGCAGCCCTTAAGAAAACTTTTCATTTGATACTATACACGACATATGTCTGACAATATTTTGCAAAAAACAAAAGACGATCGACTTATCAAATTTTTGACTTTTTTTCATAGCAGCTCGTGAGAAAACTTTTCATTTGTTACCAAACACGACATATATCTGACAATTTTTTGCAAACAACAAATGACGATCGCGTTGCCAAAATTTACCATTTCTGCATGGCAGCTCTTTAAAAAACAAATCATTTGATAACAAACACTACATACATCTGACTACGTTTTGCAAAAAACAAAAGACAATCAAGTAATCATATTTTTCTCATTTCTGCTTATCAGTTCTTGAGAAAACATTTTATGTGATACCAAACACGACATATTTCTTACTAGTTATTGCAAAAGAACAAATGAATATCTAGTTGTCAAATTTCTGACATTTCTACATAGCAGCTCTTAAGAAAACATTTCATTTGATACCAAATTCGACAAATTTCTGACTACTTTTTGCAAAAGATAAAAGACAATCAAGTAATCATATTTTTATCATTTCTGCATATCAGCTCTTGGGAAAACATATTATTTGATACCAAATACGGCTTATTTCTGACAACTTTTTGCGAAAAAAAAGACGATCGAGTTGTCACAATTTTGCATGGCAGCTCTTGAGAAAACATTTCATCTGATACCGAACACGTTATATTTCTGACAAATTTTTGCAAAAGACAAAAGCCAATCAGGTTATAAATTTTTTGACATTTCTGCATGGCAACACCCGAGAATATATTTCATTTCATACGACACACGACATATTTCTGACAACTTAAAGAAAAAAACAAAAGACGATTGTGTTGTCATATTTTTCACATTTCTGCATGACAGCTCTTGAGAAAACATTTCATTTGGTACCAAACACGATATATTTCTGACAACTTTATGAAAAAAAAAAGACGATCGTGTTGTCATATTTTTAACATTTCTGCATGACAACACCCGAAAATACATTTCATTTCATACCACACACGACATATTTCTGACAACTTAAAGAAAAAACAAAAGACGATTTTGTTGTTATATTTTTGACATTTCTGCATTACAGCTCTTGAGAAAACATTTCATTTGATACCAAACACTACATATTTCTGAGAAGATTTTGCAATAAACAAAAGATGAACGAATTGTCATATTTTTGACATTTCTGCATGACAGCTGTTGAGCAAACATTTTATTTCATACCAAACATTACATATTTCTGGCAATTTTCTGCAAAAAACAAAAAACGATCGAGTTGTCATATTTTTGACATTTTTGTATGACAGCTTTAGAAAAAACATTTCATTTAGTACACATGTTTCTGACAATTTCATAAAAAAACAAAAGACGGACGAGTTGATAAATTTTTGTCATTTTTGCATGACACCTCTTGAGAATACATTTCATTTGATACCAAGCACAACACATTTCTGACAACTTTTTGCAATAAACAAAATCTGATCGAGTTGTCAAATTTTTAACATTTGTGCTTAGCAGCTCATATGACAACATTTTAATAGATACCAAACACGACATATTTCTGACAACTTTGTGCATATAACAAAAGATAATCGAGTTGTCAAATTTTTGACATTTCTGTATAGCAGCTCTTGAGAAAATATTTCATTTGATACCTAACACGACTGACTTTTCCCAAAAAACGAAAGACCGCGTTGTCAAATTTTTGACAAAACACTCTATTTGCAACAGAAATCGTGAGATTGAATCATTTTTAATCTTACATTTTTAGCCGAAACTAATCAAGAGTACATGAATTTTGGGGCCCCATAACTCCTGAACTGTTTAAAATATCTTCAAATAAACACAAAAATGGTGATGTATGGGGTTGAAATATGAATGAGCTCCTATATAATGGACCTTTTCAATTTAAAGAGATAGAAGATATGCGCAATGGGGGTCTGCGCATAGTAAGAACAACAGAGATCTATGACGTGTGTTTCGAAAAAATTTAGACGTAAAATGTGAGAATATCTCAGATAACTTGAAAAAATCTTATCGAAATAATTTACAAAAGCTTTTATTGAAGTTAAAATGTCTAACGATGCAAATTTTCACTGAGAATACCGGTATTTTAATGACTGCAATATTTTTAACGTTTCGTTTGACAGCCCAATTGGCAGTTGTTCGCGCCATTTTCTTACTATTTGCAGCGATAGAAAGAGATAACCGTTGAATTGAAAAGGTCCATTGTTGTCATCAACATATATTTTTGTACAAATGCTGTGTTGTGATTATAATTTTATAATGCATTGTTGTAATAAAGACATTTTACATGATACATATTTAAAGTACATTGTTTTTGAACCACAACATTTTAAAGGAAACATTTTAATTGTTGTTAACCTCATGAATTATTTAAATATTGTATTGCTATTCACTAAGTTATTCAGTGATCACTTACCTTTGTTATCTAATCTTTGCAAGTAAGTCTAATAATCTAATACATTGTCCCGCGTTTTTCGTGTCCAGACTTAAGTTATCTGGGAGCTGGCTGATTTTAAATAGTATATTGATCTCACTCATGATTAAATTTACAGATGTTTAACTTAAAAACTAAATTCTACATACATTGTTTACTATATTTTACTAACTTTCATTATTTACAGCAGAGAATATAATAATAATAGAAAGTCATAAAATTTATGTTTTATTGTAAATTACCTCGGACACGGTTAAAATATATCATTTCCGACTTCAAAAATGTATTCCAGATATAGTATTTATCTCCTACACTCATTTTTAATAACAACAATAGTGCGGTGCACAAAATATTTAAACATTACTTTCACCGCAATTTCAAATTTTGTCGACCACCGGCCTTTCATCTTCGGTCGTTTTTTTCCACATTATGCGGGATGGAAAATTTACTAAATTATTGTTTAATATCTCTAAAATATCTAGATATCTAATAACTATACGTTATTATTTAAAATTTACAATTTTTTATGGACAGTATAAAAATTAATTGACTAATGTCACATTGATGCAATTAGAAATATTTGTTTTTTACTTAGTTACTTCTGGCAAATTTGGCAACAATTTCTCTTCTAGTTTCATTTAAAATTTACTACTTTGTTATTGACAGTATGAAAATTAATGAACTAACATCACATTGACGTAGTTAGGAATATTTGTTTTTTAATTAGTTACTTATGGTATCTTTGGCAACACTTGTGAATGGACTTCACATTAATCTAGTTAGGAATATTTGTTTTTTACTTAGTTATTTATGGCATATTTGGCAACACTTTGCAAGTTCATATGAACCGTCAAAATTTATAGTTTTTAATTATAATGTTATAGGCCTTTTTATTTGTGAGAAATAATTTCCTATGCTCATCATTTATGATTAGGAATATTTATTTTTTAATTAGTTATATTTAAAATTTACTGTATTTTTAAGGGCAGTACGTAATTAATGGGTTAACTTCACATTAATGCAGTAAGGAATACTTGTTTTTTACTTAGTTACTTATGGCAAATTTGACAACAATTTCTCCTGTAGTTTTATTTAAAAATTTTTATTGACAGTATAAAAATTAATTGACTAATGTCACATTTATGCAAATAGAAATATTTGTTTTTTACTTAGTTACTTCTAGAAAAAATTGTCAAAAATTTGTCCTCTAGTTTAATTAAAATTTACTACTTTGTAATTAGCAGTATGAAAATTAATGAACAAACATCACATTGATGTAGTTAGGAATATTTGTTTTTTAATTAGTTACTTATGGTATCTTTAGAAACACTTGTGAACGGACTTCACATTAGTCTAGTTAGGAATATTTGTTTTTTATCTAGTTACTTATGGCATATTTGGCAAAACTTTGCAAGTTCATATGTACCGTCAAAATTTATAGTTTATAATTATGTTATAGGCCCTTTTTGCTTGTGAGAAATAATTTCCTATTCTCATCATTTATGATTAGGAATATTTGTTTTTTAATTAGTTATATTTAAAATTTACTGTATTTTTAAGGACAGTACGGAATTACTGGGCTAACTTCACATTAATGCAGTAAGAAATACTTGATTTTTTTTTACTTAGTTACTTATGGCAAATTTAGCAACAACTACTGTAGTTTTATTAAATTTACAATTTTTTATTGACAGTAAAAAAATTAATTGACTAATATCACTTTGATGCAATTAGGTCCTGAGTTACGAATGCTTACCCACTTTGTTATTTATTGTTGATGAGTCTGTATATATAAATTGGTTGTCGTTATGGTCTTTTTGGATTGTTTTAAAGTGATTTTTGATTGTGAAATGATTTGTTTTTTCTTTTCTTGTATTAACTGAGATCTAAATTTATGTTGGGTATTTAAATAGTCCATGAGCGGTATTTTGCAAAGATTACTTTTGTGAATATTGGGTATGTTGTGGTTAATAGAGTTGAGCATTTGAAGGATATGGTTTTGGTAAACTGAATGGTGTTGTATAGATGTTGTTGGGGACAGAGGATCAAAGATATGGTTAAAACATGGTTGATTAGGTTGGCTTGCTATTTTGGGAATATATATCCGATATCGAACGTCGCTCGCTAAGTTCACTGTTTTCTTGTTTTGTTATTAATTGAAATCTGATAGATTTTAATCTACAGTAGATTTCAAAGTTACAAAATCAGACCCCAGATGATTTTTATACCAAAACATAGTACTTTTTGAACAAACGGCTAAGCGGTAAAAAATAATATATAATTTTTATTTCATTAATATTTATTCCGTTTACAAATTTGCATCCTTTATCGAATCCATTAAAAATTTGTCTCAAATATACGTCAATCTCCTGTGTATTCGTTTAAACAGATTTGGAATATCTTTCCCCGTTTTTGGTTTATGAATATTTTTAACCGCTCCTTTGAAAGTAACAGTTGATATTTTTGTTGGTCAATACAGATATTTGATTTTCAATGATAGCCCTGTTTTTGAAAATTCATAATTTCAAAATGGGGAAAGTAATAGTAAAAAATAAAGGCCCAATTACCAAATTTTGAATATATATATATATATATATATATATATATATATATATATATATATATATATATATATATATATATATATACATAATTCAACCCATATTTTTAAACCCGGGCGTGAGGTGTTTATAATTCGATATTTAACCACTTTTATACCGGAAATATTTAAATCAATCTTCTAAAATTCATTTTTGTAAGAATAAACACTCTACTTGCAACAGAAATCGTGAGATTGAATAATTTTTAATCTTACACTCCTAGCCCAAACTAGTCAAGAGTACATGCAATTTTAGGGGCTCATAACTCCTGAACTGTTTGAAATATCCTCAAATTAACACAAAATGGTGATGTATAAGGTTGAAATATGAATGAGCTACTAAATTATTGCTGTAATCAACATATATTTTGTATAAATGCTGAGTTGTGATTATATTGTTATAAAGCATTGTTGTAATCAAGATATTTTACATGATAAATATGAAAAGTACATTGTTTTTGAACCACAACATTTTAAAGGAAACATTTTAATTGTTGTTAACCCCATGAATTATTTAAATATTGTATTGCTATTCAATAAGTTATTCTGTGATCACTTATCTTTGGTATAAAATGCAGTCAAATCGTATAGAGAATGAAATATTCTTTAATACTTATAATAAAATTAATTATGAATAAATTATACCTATTTAAGATAATGTTTCCAAGGAACTGTTAAAATCTTTATATGAGGGTACTTACGGTTGACCATTTGTAACCAAAATCAAATCAGCTCTGCATATGAATGTAACGAAGAAGAATATGAAAGAGTTTTATTTTTTTAAAAAAAAGACCTTCTTATTGATTAAAAACTCATCATCGAATTTTTTGACCAGAAAATACCTTCCTTACCTAAAAGTGACGGAAGGTAAAAAGAAATTTCAAAATTTAAATTTGTAAGTACCATTATCCATAATCCATACATATATTTTCGTTTTTCTGGTTTTCATAAATTATTTACATACGTCATAAAACGTCTATTTGGCTTATGGTAATAAAATTTCGTATTCCCCATGTATAAAATATATTATCAAGTTAATTTGCGCGATAAGGTTCTTACTTTTGCTTGAGCACTGTGAATGAGTTTGCTGATTCGAATTGGGGGAAAAAGTTCGGGTCGCCTACTTTTTGGTAAATTAATACATACACATTCCCGTATTGTTCGATAAATAGTCGTCCGTCCAATATTTTGATCTCCAAAAACGTTAAGAATTTCACTTTTCGGCTGTCAGTCCAATTAAATTATAGACAGATTTGTATATAACATCTTTCAAAACTTTTTCTGGTAATTTTAAAATGGTATATTATAAAACAACTATTATGTAATTATTATGTCCAGTGGCAAGTAGATTAGACCTTGACCTTATTTAGTATTAAGATTTAAAGCGCAAAATTTTTCTCAAAACTTCTTTTACATACGTTACCAATCTGAAGATTTTTTTTCAGTTATTTCAGACAGTGCAACTATATATGTCGTTTTTGGATGAATACCTGAACTAATCTGGTTGTAAATATAAGTTGACAACAGAGTAATTATTTTTGCAACTTTGGATGAAGAAACCTAATTATTTGCTTCAATCAAAGTTGCCAGTATTCATCAACCAAAGTTGACTAATATAATATCGGTTTTAATTGTTTCAAAATCCATGTTTATTTTATACCATGCAGTATTTATCAATTCTTACACAAAATATGTATATCCAGTAAAATTATTTTTGAACTTAACATAGGTATTGGCTGAAAACCTCTTGTCTGGATGAGGATGATGTGGAAATAAATTTTCTGGATAGCGGTCAAATAAATTTTATTTTATTCTTCGGCCTCTACAAGTTTCGGCACCGCATGTGCCGTCTTCAGGAGCTACAAACGTTTTGTACAATTACAGCATTTTTCTAACAAATCATGTGGAAAAACTTACGTGAATTTTTTTTAATTAGTTGAAAAACATTAAGAATAAACAACACGAAAATAAATAAAGTACACATCTGTGATCGTCGAAAAAATAACAATAAATAAATAAACACGTTAAAAGACTCTAAAAGTCGTCAAAAAAATGTATGAAAAAATATTTTAAGAAAAAACGTGCGCACCCAGTGAAAAAATAATATTATGTTTGAACAAGTATCGAAGGTCACATGTGTTGTAATGGCGCTAATATTTTTTTTAAACCGTCTCTTCTTATTGTTTTTAGTTTTGGTTTTATTTTAATGTTTAAATATTTATTTTCATTGTATTTTAATAACTTACTGTAAAAATTATTTTGAGTGAGAGGCGTCTGTTTTTTTAAGTTTAGGTTATTTATTTTTATTGTATTTTGATATATTACTGTAAATTTTACTGATATTAGTGGTGTCTGTTTTTAAATTTGTTATTTTTATCATTATTTATATGGAGCATTTCTAAAATTAGTCTTTTATGTAAATTGTATTCTGTATATAAGATTTTCACTTCGTCTAAATTAAAATTATGTTTCTGTTCTATAGCATGTCCTACCAAGGCACATTTTCCGTTATTGTTTTCATTATTAAGACAGTTTCTCTTGTGTTCTTCTATCCTTGTACCCAAATACCGTTTTGTCTGCCCGGTGTATTCTGCTTGGCAATCTTTGCATGGTACTTTGTACACAACATGGGTCCTATAATTTTTATCATAATCTGCCTTTAGTTTGCTGAATATATTACCTATTGTATAAGTTTGTTTAAAACCAATATTCACGTTTAAATGGTTGCAGGAAAGTTTTTTAATTTCATTGCAATTCCATCTATGTAGTCAATGAGATATACATGTTTTCATTTGACATTTTTATATCTTTGTTATTATTAATCCGCTGTTCGTGATTGCTATTAGTAGTTTAATTTTTAGCCTTATTGATTAAACCGTTGATGATACGCCTAGGAGAAGATGCTTGACATATTCTAAAACCTCCTTTTCATATTCCTTTAATGTAAGTTTCCGCGCTCTAGATATAAGGTTAGTAGCATTGTTTGTTAATTGAAATTTGGGGTGTTTAGATATTTAGTTACGGTACCTGGTACTTGCTGAGGGCTTTTTATACCATCTTGTTTTTATTGTACCGTCCTCCTGTCGTATCAATGACATATCTAGAAATGGAATAGTTCTTTGTTTTTCTGTTTCAATTGTAAATTGTAAATGTTCATTGTAACTATTAAATATTGCTATTGTTTCTTCTGTTTTGTCTTTTGTCAATATCAAATCATCCACATTTTTCTTAATGAAGGGAACATGGAAGTTAATAGAGGCACTACTGTTTTTACAAGCTTATCCATTATTACATTGGCTATAATCGGACTGAGAGACGATCCCATTGCTATGCCCAAGATCTCTTTGTAGTAGGTATCTTTATATTTGAAAAAACTTTCTTCCATGCAGAAACGAACTAACTCCGAGAACTCTTCCCTAGGAATTTGCGTACGTTGTGAAATGATATCCTATTCTTCTTTTATGGATTCCAAAACCAATTCCAGTAATTTATTCGTGAATAAAGATTTCACATCTAGAGATATAAGAATATATCCTTCTTGTAACTTCATTTTAGTGATCGTTTCCTGGAA
Organism: Harpalus rubripes; assembly: GCA_963082715.1. Taxonomy (NCBI): domain Eukaryota; kingdom Metazoa; phylum Arthropoda; class Insecta; order Coleoptera; family Carabidae; genus Harpalus; species Harpalus rubripes. The sequence continues at coordinate 46,320,385 of OY720450.1, read as the reverse complement.
TTCGAAAGAATTGCGGACATAATACTCCTCTTCTTCCAGTCCTTTTAGGGTGTTGGCCAGGAATTTGGATAACGCATCAATTGGAGAATTGATACCGGATACTATTGGTATTAGGGGATAATTTTCTTTGTGTACTTTTATGAGACCGTAAATCCTAGGAGAAATAAAGTTTTCATTTGTTAATTTTTTCTTTGTAGTGATTAGTGATTTTATCAGTTTATTGCTTTATTTTGTGTTTTTTTTTTGTAAGTCACCATTTATTTTCTTATATGTGTTTGTGTCTGTTAATATCTCTTCCATTTTGTTTTCATATTCATTTCTCTCATCTCGTCATGTTTTTTTAAAAAAGCTTTGGTTTTACTATAATTTTTATTTAATATCTTGTTTTCTTTGTTTTTAGTTGTTTTTTTACAGTAATTTGTGAGAATGTTTGTAAATTGTGCCCGGATGGAATTTTGTACGACAACTTCTTTTGTGCTTCCTAACATAAATTCTGTGTCTGCAATAAGTTTAAACAAGGGTAAATCATTCGGTTCATGTGGTAAGCTAAACTTAGGGCCTAGTGCTAACGTCTCTGCAACAACAGGTGGGAAATTTACTGAAGTTTTGTTCATAAACCATCACATTTACAATTTACAATTGAAACAGAAAAACAAAGAGCTATTCCATTTCTAGATATGTCATTGATACGACAGCAGGACGGTACAATACAAACAAGATGGTATAAAAAGCCGTCAGCAAGTACTAGATACCTCAACTATAAATCTAAACACCCCAAATTTCAATTAATAAACAATGCTACTAATCTTATATCTAGAGCGCGGAAACTTACATCAAAGGAATATGAAAAGGAGGTTTTAGAATATGTCAAGCATCTTCTACATCTCAATAACTATCCTAGAGGTATCGTCAACGGTTTACTCAATAAGGCTGAAAATTAAGCTACTAATAACAATCACGAACAGCGGATTAATAATAACAAAGATATAAAAATGTCAAATGAAAACATGTATATCTCATTGACTTACATAGATGGAAATGCAATGAAATTAAAAAAACTTTCCTGCAACCATTTAAACGTGAATATTGGTTTTAAACAAACTTATACAATAGGTAATATATTCAGCAAACTAAAGGCAGATTATGATAAAAATTATAGGACCCATGTTGTGTACAAAGTACCATGCAAAGATTGCCAAGCAGAATACACCGGGCAGACAAAACGGTATTTGGGTACGAGGATGGAAGAACACAAGAGAAACTGTTTTAATAATGAAAACAATAACGGAAAATGTGCCTTGGTAGGACATGCTATAGAACAGAAACATAATTTTAATTTAGACGAAGTGAAAATCTTATATACAGAATACAATTTACATAAAAGACTAATTTTGGAGATGCTCCATACAAATAATGATAAAAATAACATAAATTTAAAAACAGACACCACTAATATCAGTAAAATTTACAGTAATATATCAAAATACAATAAAAATAACCTAAACTTAAAAAAACAGACGCCTCTCACTCAAAATAATTTTTACAGTAAGTTATTAAAATACAATGAAAATAAATATTTAAACATTAAAATAAAACCAAAACTAAAAACAATAAGAAGAGACGGTTTTTTAAAAAAATATTAGCGCCATTACAATACATGTGACCTTCGAAACTTGTTTAAACATAATATTTTTTTTCACTGGGTGCGCACGTTTTTTCTTAAAATATTTTTTCCTACATTTTTTTGACGACGTTTAGAGTCTTTTAACGTGTTTATTTATTTATTGTTATTTTTTCGACGATCACAGATGTGTACTTTATTTATTTTCGTGTTGTTTATTCTTAATGTTTTTCAACTAATTAAAAAAAAATTCACGTAAGTTTTTTCACATGATTTGTTAGAAAAATGCTGTAATTGTACAAAACGTTTGTAGCTCCTGAGAAGGCACATGCGGTGCCGAAACTTGTAGAGGCCGAAGATAAAATAAAATATATTTGACTGCTATCCACAAAATTTATTTCCCCATTAACATAGGTAGCTACTAATTGAATCACATAATTGTTAAATTTTTCCATTTCATTTATAAATATGTGACCATACCAATGGTTTAAAAAAATATATTTTCTAATTTTGTATCTAATCAAAACAAACGAATCTTTATGAATAATACAATATTTAAAAGAAATATATCAAGAAATTGTTACTGCGCTGGCAATTTTTTATACGAATGATTGTAACTTTGACAATGTAGAGACAAATGATATGAAAATCGCTGAAGGCGAGTATTATATTCTCTTTGACGAGATACCCATATTTTACATATATCTAAAAAAATCTTGCATGAGCTATACTCTTGAATTAGATTGTTTTCCAGAAATATAACACAAAAAACTAATAGGCTACGACCTGTCGGATGCCGTCTCGCTCGATACCGCAATGCCAGCAACGTTGGCAGTAGTTTAATATTTGGATGGGTGCCTTTCAAGAAAACGCTACATGTCTACATACTGTAGCAATAACTCTAGTTGGGACCGCATAGGTAAAATAATCTAACAGTGTTCTTATCAAATTGCACATAGGATCAAGTCGAGTGAGATGGCGCAGTAGTTGAGATGGTGCGGGTGAATTATTTCTAAACTTTATGTTTCCCGTTTACTTCAAAAACAAGGTATGTTATTTCATTATAATTATTTTTCTATTCTTTAATTTTTTTCATACAATTATTGAAAGTTTTGACGAAAATTATAATAGCTGTGTATTATGTTACAAATAAGTCACGCGAAAATAGTATTAGCCCGCGAGGCCGTAGGCCTAGTGTGGTACTTTCTTAAGGGATTTATTTATAATAACATACGTGTACCATACAAAACTTTATCCAACACCGCTAGGTTATTTTTATTTTAAGATTTATGATAGATATTTGACAAATTAAAAATCAGTTAAATTTGACAGCGACATGCAAAAATCAACTGATCGAAAATGACAGGAGACGTTACGAGAAGTCGGCTTAGCAAGTTGTTTGTTTGAAAAAATAATAAATAAATTGTTCCATTGTTCTGTCAGCCCACAGAATGTTATTCCATGATTCTGCTATTGCATTTTTGCGGCGATGAACGAAAATTTAGTTATTCGTTATTCCCGAAAACATTCAAGAAGCTACTAAATTAGCGTGCTCCAATTTAATACCCAAAAAATCTAGAGTTCAGTACGAAAAAGAATTTCATCAATTTAACTGCTAGAGGGAGGAAAAGGGAATTAGTGGCATAAATGAAGAAATAATACTGGATTATTTTGCTGAAATTGGTAAGAAGTGTATAAGTTCCTCATTGTGGACAAAATACCAGATGCTAAAATCAACATTAATTATTTATAAAAAATGTTGATATATCAAAATATGGTTTGGTTATAGTTTATTTTTTTAAAAATCAGTCAAGGTCATACAAACCAAAAAAGGTCAAAATTCTGGAAAAAGAACACATTAAACATTGTTTGATAATGGTGCCGGACAGTCAATATTTGATGATTAAGGTATACACTGATTTTTTTCACTCTCAGGTCATATAGTCCGAAAGTTAAGGGCGGATATTTGCCTGCACCCTGCATTTTGTGATGCAAGCAAGCCGTTTGGTTCATATGTTTCTGGTACCATACCCTACCGATTAAGAGATGTAGTCACCCGGAAATGCCCCAGAGACACGAGTTATTGCGGGTTGTATACCTCATTGGCGCAGTTTTCTTAAAGTCGCAGTGGTGCGCAGACCATTGGATCTACAGAGTCGAATTTTTTTAAAAAATAATTATATTGGAAACGTGTTTGATGCTGCAGTGCAAAAACGATTTTGGTTACATATAATGTATTCATGTTCTTCTTGAATTTAGCACATTGTGGTTTTTTGGAGAACATCATGGCTTCCTTGGCCGATTGCTCAAGATCTCTACGTTATACCGGAAAATAACCCGAATAAAAGTTGTAGCACGTGTTTGTAGGTATCAGGGGCCCGCCGATACGGAAGTTACTAAAGAGACGCGTAGGTACACAGAGTCGCCCTATATGCGAGTTCGAATAGTCGTTTGGTTCATACGTATCTGGGCCCAAACCTTACCGATTAAGAAATGTAACCATCCGTAAATGCCGCGCAGACTGTATATTGCGGGTTGTATACCTCATAGGCCCGTCTTTTCTTATTAAAGTCGCACTGGTGCGCAAACCATTGGATCTACAGAGCTGTTTTTTTAGATATATATGTCGGTAGCCCTTTGAATGCGCTACAACTTTCATAAGTAACCAAATTTCTTTTTTGTACTGCAGCGTCAATGACCTTCGCATTACGATTAATATTTTTAAAAATTCAGCTCTGTAGATCTAAAGGTTTGCGCACCTCTGTTACTTTAAGAAAACTGCGCCAAGCAGTTTAAAAACTATAATTAATTATAAACAATTTGCAAATAAGCTGAAGCAATATTTTATTTAAAAAATCTGATGTGGCCAGCACATTACCTTCCGTTAGTTCTATGTATTTTGTACAAATTTCATACAGAAAGTTCCTTGCTAAAGATTCTATTTCTTGTACATTACTTTCCGGCAATTGCATGTATTTTATGCAAATTCCATGCAGAAAATTTATAACAAAAGATCATATATTTCCAGTAAAATTATAAGACACACTTTGTCAATTTCACTTGACACTGACATCTTTCAATCTGAATTTTCTTAATATAGTAGCTGTTTCCAGAGCTATGGCTACTTTATGAAATTTAATTTCTTTATAATTTTTTAACTCTATATCCTTTTAATATTAAGTATAAAATGCAGTCAACTCGTATAGAGAATAAAATATTCTTTAATATTTATAATAACATTAAATGTGAAAAAAATTATATTTAACATAGTTTTTTTAAGAAAAACTGTTAAAATCTACAAATGATGGTACTTCCGGTTGACCGATTGTAACCAAAATCTAATCAGCTCTTCATATGGACGTAGCGAAGAAGAATACGAAAAAATTATAATTATTGAACTTTTAGTATTAGAGTTATCGCAGACGAAAATTTTGTTACACACACACACACACATACACACACGCACACACACACACACACACACACACACACACACACACACACACACACACACACACACACACACACACACACACACACACACACACACACACACATACACATACACATACATACATACATACAGACATCATCGTAAAAATAGTAAATTCGTATTCTAGGGACCCTAGAACGTGCTTATTGATTAAAAACTCACCATCGAATTTTTTGACCAAAGACAATACCTTCCTTACCTAAAGGTGACGGAAGGTAAAAAGGTAAATTAAGAAATATTTATTTATTATTTTGTTAATAGAATATCTTTATTGATCATAAATAAGATCAAACAGCAAGAGTTCAGTTTTCACTGTTCTTCCACTCTGCTACTACAAAGTAATACAAAATTATAATAATGTTAATAATAATTACAATTACAATATTGACAACACGGTATTAATAATATAGCATAGGTATTTAAATACATAGTAAAATTAAACAGAAATAATATTTAAATAATATTAATTGTAAATACATATATTACGTTTGAAAATTACTATTTTTACAATCAACAAAATACCCTTGAACTAAATAGTATTCTTTAAGAACTAATATTTGTTTTATTGTAGCAAGTGCCCGCCTTATTGGGAGAATTTTTATATATTCGGGTAGACAATTGCAAACTTTAATACTCATATAATAAGCACCATTTGCATATGAGGCCGTTTTGTGATTTGGTGTTTGTATAAGTTTATTATTCTGTCTAGTTGAATATTTAGAGCATATAAAAGTAAAAGAATTTAAGTTATTAAAAACATTTTTGAAAAGTTCAAATAAGTATAAAGATGGAACTGTTAATAAGTTTAATTCTTTAAATGTTTATATTTTATTAATGATGTTATATTTGTTAATAATGTTTATATTGTATTTATTTTGTATTTGGTTGGCCTTCAGGCATTCAATAAATCTATATTATTATATTAACGAGACATACAACCCGCAATAACTCGTGCTTCCGGGGCATTTCCGGGTAGCTGCATCTCTTAATCGGTAGGGTGTGGTTCCAACAACCTTGCTTGCTTGCATCACAAAATGCAGAATGAACTCCCTTAACATCCGGACTAAATACATTATTTAGTGTCACAGATATTATTTTGCGTAAGATTATTTTTATTAAATTTATTATGTTTTGTCTCTAATTAGCTATTTAGGTACGTAACCGATGCTGTTGGATAAGAGTTACATTTAATGATACTGGTATTCTCGTATTTTATTTCAGTTTATTTCTAGATTTCAGTGTGAGAACATCGATAATATAGTGATTCAGGTGAGAGAGTTAATCTAGCATGTGTATGATTGAGAGTGTGCGTGTGAGCAGTACTGGGTACTGTAGTGGCCGCATCGTGTGAACCCGAGGGTCGCCAGCGTAGCAGCAGGGAAGGCTGTAGTGACCCACATCTGGTGTCGCCAACGGCAGCAGCAGTTAGGGCTGTAGTGATCTGATCCAGTTGGTTAAGAGGAATGTCTCCGGATCACCACCGAAGCGGCAGTGGTTCCGTAGTGGTCGCTCGTGTGAACCCGAGGGTCGCCAGCGTAGCAGCAGGGAAGGCTGTAGTGGCCCACATCTGGTGTCGCCAACGGCAGCAGCAGTTAGGGCTGTAGTGATCTGATCCAGTTAGTTAAGAGTAGGGCTATCAAAATCTGCTGAAATTGCTAACCGGTTAACCGTCGGTTTATTAACTGGCTAACCGAATAACCGGTTATAAAACAATCACCGGTTCTTAACCGGCTAGAAAACCGGTTTTTAACCGGTCAGAAACCGATTTTTTCGCCGGTTAAAAACCGGTTTTTAACCGGTCAGAAACCGGTTTTTTACTGGTCAGAAACCGGTTTTTAAATAATAAATAAATAATAAAATAGGTTTTAACCGGCCAAAAAGCCGGTTCGAAACCGGTCAGAAAACCGGTTTTAACCGGTCAGAATTAGGTATTTAATAGCTACCACTGTTTCACCCACCTTACATATATATCTTCGTTCATTTGACTCATTTCTTCACTCACCCACCATCACTCACTAACACCACTAACAAGTGCAGTGTGCAGTCGCAATGTGCGTGTTCTAACGGGGCTGACGCTGACGGACATGCGAAGTACAGTCACTAAGAGCGGCAATTTTAAATAACATGTTCAACATGAATAAAAAGAAAAAAAATGTTTTACTGGCCATCAAAAAATTGCTTTCTGTCTACTCAGGAGTACGTAATCGCCCGTAACTTAAAATTTAAGGAAACTAACACCTACGAAATCATACAACAAGGCCAAAGAAACAAGATCATTTCCGGATAGATACTTTACTTTTGTGATTTTTAAAAAAAATCTTGCTTACCGGATACGTAAAGTAATGTTACTAATTTGAAACTTTAATACCTTTACCTGGTATAGAGTGTACAAAAGCGTTAACATTAGAGTTAAGTATTCATATTCCGAGGATGTTAAGTTTCATGTTGGTGATATATTTTTATTCGTAGGTACCGGGACAGTAATATTTTTAAAAATTCAACAGATTAAAGTACTTCCCTGGAGGTGTTGTTTACGTAAGGTTAGTGTCATGTTGATAGCACAACTCATTACTCTAAGTACCAGGTCAGCAAAATATTTAAAATTTCACTAGAGTTAAGTAATTTTCTGGTTGTGAACATATGTTATCGTGATTCTGTCGTAAAATTTCTTTGATATAATTTGTTATGAATTTTTAGTTTAAGGTTTATTGTGCCTATCTAAATCAATAACAATCATAGTTTTACATTTCATGTTCTTGCCGAAAATAAGATACTCCCACATTTTTTTTGTAAGGCCCACTACAATTTTTCATTTTGTTATTGAGAACATAAACAAACACCGCAAGTTGAACAAAATTCAAAACGTGAAATGACGCTACCGACGCTACATACTTTCGATAGTATTCGATAGTAAAAACTATCGATAGTGAGACCGATTGGTCTCTACCTCTATAAATAAATTTAAAATTTAGTAAACACCGGCTAAAAACAAGTTAAAAATTTAATATAAACTGATCAAAAACAGAATATAAATCGGATAAAAACCGACTGTAAACCGGTCAAATCCAGCTAAAAACCGATTACAAACTGGCTAAAACCCAGTTGAAAACCGACTATAAATTATTTAAAAACCGGCTATAAACCGATAAAAAACCGGCTATAAACCGAATAAAAGCCGGCTATAAACCGAATAAAAACCGGCTATAAGCCGGATATAAACCGGTTAAAAACCGGCTAATATTCGGCCAAGAACCGATTAGCCGGTTAGCCGAATATTTTAGTTTGAAAAAACCGGTTTCCGGTTACCCGATTAACCGGTTAACCGAATACTTTTGACAGCCCTAGTTAAGAGGAATGTCTCCGGATCACCACCGAAGCGGCAGTGGTTCCGTAGTGGCCGCTCGTGTGAACCCGAGGGTCGCCAACGGTAGCAGCAGGGAAGGCTGTAGTGACCCACATTCTGTGGTCGCCAGCGTAGCAGCAGTTAGGGCTGTAGTGATCTGATCCAGTTGGTTAAGAGGATTGTCTCCAGATCACCACCGAAGCGGCAGAGGTTCCGTAGTAACTAGCGGTATTGCCCGTAGTTGCCAACATGTGTGTACGGTGTGTGAATGCCTGAACCTTTTGTAAATGATTGCCTCCTCACTGAGTATTTCTCATGTGTTAATTCTTTTACAGAAATAATCACGGCGTGAAGGAGGATTCCGCGTGACCGGGTTCGGCCAGGCGACGGTCATCTAGATTTGTTATTATTTTTGTATTAATACTGTATATACCGGTTTGATGATAAATGTGTTTTAATATTCTAATTTTCAGCGCTAACATTTAATCGTCATTTATAACATTAGTAGGTAAATAGTTTAAAGATTTCATGAATGTTTTATTTTTGAAAATCGATGTAGAGGTTATCAAAAAATCTTGTTTTGAAAAAAAAGAATAATTGTAAACGCATATTATAAGGCAGAAAGGTAATTTTGAAAGATTTTTTATTTCAATAGTACTTAAAATAAGGAATTTATGACGATTTTTTGAAAAACAAAAGAACTCCAATAACTACGAACCTGGGCACCACATCAAAAATTGGAACAAAGAAAAGTTGTGTGTTCTAATGAGTTCTAACTACCGTTTTCGGGTATAACGACTCAGTATTAACACCCTGTATAAATAGCGTTGTTGATGAACATAATGTTTTCCTATTGGCTAAGACTGACGTACTGTACGTACTCTGACGTTAAAGGAGTGGGGGAATGTTTTTCATTAGTATTTCTGACGCCAAACTTTCTATTCAATTTCGAAAACAATAACTTTTTTTATATTACTATGAAAAATATTGCATAAACATTAATTTAAAATACTTAAAAAAAAAAATGTGGAACGGACTCATTGCGCATGCTTAAACATAGAAGAGGAATATGGACTGCAAATGAATTAATTTCGGCCATAGATGTTGTAGCAAGGTGAAAATGAAGCATCAAGATTAAAATTATTTTTATTACATTATGAAGACAATAACGTAAAGCAAGTAGAGCTAAAGGAAGTTTAGGTCCAAATCCTTATTTGAACAGCTAAACGAATTAAAATTAGTAACACATAAAAAAATTGCATGATTGGCCAACTCCTCTCTCCATGTTGGGTGAGATGTTTTTTTTTTGCAAGAGATGTATTATTTTTACCTTCCGTCACATTTAGGTAAGGAAAGTATTGTCTTTGGTCAAAAATTTCGGTGGTGAGTTTTTAATGAATAAGCACGTTTTCAGGTCCCTAGAATACGATTTTACTATTTTTACGATGATGTCTGTATATATATATATATATATATATATATATATATATATATATATATATTTCTTGAAAAAACGATGTTAAATATCATTTTTTCACATTTAATGTTATTATAAATATTAAAGAACATTGTATTCTCTATACGATTTGACTGCATTTTATACTTCATATTAAATGGATATAGAGTTATAAAATTATGAAGAAATTAAATTTTATAAATTTGCCAGCTATGCTAGGAACAGCTACTATATTAAGAAAATTCTGATTGAAAGATGTCAGTGTCAAGTGCAATTGACATTCGTAGTATATTGGTGTCATAATTTTACTCGAAATATAGGATCTTTTTGCTCGAAACTTTCTGTATGGAATTTGTATAAAATACATACAACTGTCAATAGGTAATGTATATACAAGAAATTTAGAATCTTTTGCAAGGAACTTTCTGTATGGATTTTATAGAAAATACATTCGCATTTACGAAAATTCTACCGGTAGATACCGCATATACCGACTGTTTTCGAAAACACGAGTTACCGTGTTCGAAAATTGTTCAATATCTACCAGATCCATCTACCAGATTCATGAAGAATCTAATTTCAAAAAAAGGTAGTGATGCAAGGCGAAGCGCGCGCGTTAAAGGTGGAAATGTGTTCAAAGTAGGACTCTGCTCAGTTTGTTAACCACGTCAAATTTCTAACCTGTTTTAAATTTTCAAATTTTTTCATAGGTTACGGATCTATCCTGTTTACCACTTGCATTCTTAAAATATCGTTTCCGGTAGCTATAACCTCATAAAAAGCTGTTTACTGATAACAGTTCACCGGTAGAATTTTCGTAAATACATCATATAACTGACGGAAGGTAATGTGCTGGCCACATTAGATTTTTTTAGTTATATTAGCATTAAATAATTTTAGTTTTGTTAACAATATGTTATTAATATTAATGCAAAGTATTCTGTATGAATTTTTTAACAGGTTTGTATATATAAAAATAAATTTAGAGAGCATACAAAAAAGGTGCGCCATATCCACCGACTTTACCCTATTTTGCGCACGCACGCATACACTTACACACAATCAAAATCATCATCATGAAATTATATATACATTGAATGTTCTTATTCGTATTATTTTCTTGCCAAAGATAATAGGTAATTCTTTTATTATTTACATTGGTATTTTGGGGCTTTCTTTTAAATATTTTCAATAAAATAAAAATTTATGTTAATTAATAATTGTTGGTGTAACTGGGCATTAGACTATTTTCTTTTACTATAAGTTAAAGAAATTAATGTGAAATGTAGTATACTATAAATATTATGCTCGGAGAGACTTACCTGTGGTAATTGTTTTGTTTTACCAATAGACATGCCTCCTACTTCAATAATATTGGGCACTAGAGGCCTTGGCAAATTCGTACTGTAATGCGCATTTACCAACAACAAACTACAATTCTTCGCAATTTCATTCAAAGGTGGTAAATCATTTCCAAAATGTAGTTTAGCTTCTTCATATGATATTCATATTCAAGATAATATTTATACACAAACACAGTGAAAACATGTACCAGAGTATTTAATAGTCGTTCTTTAAATGTCATGTGATCAGTATGCGGCAAAAAGACATTGGTAAATAAGCTGGGTTTGAAGGGTTACCAAATATGCCATAAGTCCACGGTGTCAGAACGGTTGGGTGTAAACCAATAAAGGGTACTTTATACTTATGAACAAACCCTAAATAGCAATCATAATTGAATAATTCTGTGATTATTATATCAAATTTGTGTTCTTCTTTCAAAAAGTCATGTATTGATTTTGACCGTAAAGTCAAACATATTTCTTTTCTAATTTCTGCTAATTTTAATGGTGCCCACACAAAGTGATATTTCATAATTTTAGGATTGAACATATTTATATCCATCTTAATAATACCTGTATCATTTTCAATGCTTATGTCTCTGTATTTAGGTATTGGTTTTTTCTGTGGAAAGGGGCTTATAACTGTTATGCCGTGCCCTCTTTCAGCTAATGCTTTTAACAATGGTTCAAATGAAAAAAAGTGACTTTTTCCTGGAAACAGGAAAAAATGTTAAGATTTTGAGCGATGAAGAAAATGTAACACAAACACTTAGAAAAAGCAGAAAACAGAATTTGAAACAAAACATTTCGATTACTTCTATCCGTAACTTACAATGAATAAGGAACTTATTACATGGAGTGTTAAGAATATTAACTTTTATTAACTTTTCTTATCAATATATTCAAATTTGAATCATTTTCTAATAATTTTTTTTGTTTAAGTACAAACAAAGTACTTAATCATATTTAAATACGTCCTAATCACATACATTATACATTATTTTGTTTTTTGATATATTATGTGATTCACCATCATTACTATACCACCTATACCGGGTGTCCTGTTTCAGCTAATGCTTTTAACAAGGGTTCAAATGCAAAAAAGTCACTTTTTCCTGGAAACGGCAAAAATGTTAAGATTTTGAGCGATGAAGAAAATGTAACACAAACACTTAGAAAAAACAGAAAACAGAACTTGAAACATACCATTTCAACTACTTCTATATGTAACAATGAATAAAGAATTTATTACATGGAGTATTAAAAACATTATCTTTTCTTATCAGTACACTCAAAAATAATTATTTGCCTTAACACAAATATGTTTTATGTAACTCGATTATGGGTGTGTATAATCACAAAGAAGATATTTTGTTTATGCAATCCAATTATTATGTTATTTGACATTATTTAACTTAACACTAAATTGTGTAAAATCAACTAAAATCTTGTATTAAATTAAAAGGTACACCTTTAAAATAAATAAGATTTTTTTTGATTTATAACGGCAAAAATGTTAATGATGTAATATAAAAAAATTATGCAAAATAATATACTGTTGCTATAAAATTATAACTAATTTGAACAACTCGTTCATCGAGTTGAACCGAGTACAATATATAATTGTATGAAATAAAAATATTCGTTGAAATAATATTATCACTTTAAGTGCCAAGTAGTGCCAACGAGGTCTCACACTTTTCTGACCGTTCTGGCCGCGTAGACCTATTTGGACACATAATGTCAAATAATATGTTCAGCTGTGTGGTGCCGCACTGGTCTTGAATACCGGTGTGAAGTTAGCAACGTTTTTGTAGCAACGGCAACGGTTCGATCCATCATTTAAAGGAGGCGGCATATTGCCCGTATACATGCAACCTGTAAGTAGTAATTATGATTATACTTATAAATATAAATTTATGTCAATACATTCCAGTGTCAGCATCCGAAAGCTTCAAATTAGTAATGAAATTAATTTAAAATAACTTAAATTGAGAATTTTTATTTGTAAACTTCATATATTTTACTTATGGCTCATTCACAGCACTGAAATTATAATTATATTATATTAAAAATATAATTTAAAATTATACTTAAAAATGACCGTTTTAAAACATGTTAAATATATGTTAATTAAAAAAATACAATTTATTTTATTTTGGAATCATAAACTTGTTTATCCGCTCTAAAAAACGGGCGCAATTTGGCATTTATCGCCCATAAAGTTGCCCAGCAACAGCTATTCAAACGTCAAAATCGTCGTTTTAGGTAAATGTCAGACAATGTAATGAATTCGATAAATCACATATTTTGAACACCGCTGCTCGTAAAACTATTCGTATCCTTTCTCGTATACGTCTTTTCTTTTCTGTGGAACCTACTTGCTCTGGGCAACGTCAATTTCATTCCATATTTCTTTTGAATAATCGATATCTTCCATTTTCATTTGACAGTAAATTAAAATTTGTTATAAACAAACAATATAGCGAGAAACCACAGCATATTTAAAATTCACAACGCCAGCACAACGATACCGAATATATACCCATTGAATCCTTGAATTTCGAGAACCAAAATAAAATAAAACGTTGTATGTACCACGGGCATAATCAAGATTATAGCACTCGGGAAAATTAAAGCTCTCCGCTGCGCGTCGACCTTTAAACATTCCCTCGTGCTACAATCTTTTGATTATGCCCTTAATACATAAATAACTATTATAATTAATGTATTGTACCATACTTAAAAGTGCATACTTACTGTCGCCTGCAAAGCAATTAAGCAATTAATTGCCGTTTTAATACAATTTTGTATAATATGTTTATATTATTATATCCATATTGAGCAAATTATGATAAATTTGATATGACGTGACATATTGTGTCATTCATTTATTGAATCTGATTAGTCTATTTATAACTATAAGTATAATATATGATAAAATTGATACTACGTTACAGATTTTTAACAGTATAAATACGAATATACAGTTTACTGTTGAAACAGAAACTGATAACAGCGTGCCTTTCCTCGATACTAAGGTAATAAGGCAACCAGATCAAAAGATTATACTTGACTGGTACCAAAAACTAACATCGTCTGGTAAATATATCAACTATCACTCTAACCACAGCTACAAAACAAAAATCAACCTAATTCTAGGTCTAAAATATAGAATTCTGAAGATCTGTCATCCTACGTTAGTTGGATCGGCATTATCGAGATTGGAGGAGATACTGGTTGAGAACTCTTTCCCTAGACAACTACTAAAACGTTGTTGTACATATGCCCAGTAGATGGCTCCACAATACCACGATACACGCTCTTGTATGATTCATTACATTCAATAAACACGATACTAAAACATGGTGTCAGGTTGGAAGATTTTATGTTGAAAAATATATTTACATACAATATATTTACCAACGAATACGAAAATAAGGTACATATGAAATCTTATTTGAGAAGAAAACATTAAATACGAGCATAATGCCAGATAATAATACTCAAGAGACAGCAGGCATGGGAAGTACATCTAGAAGTTTATCTATAAATATTCCTCCACCAGAACCTGTTAATGTAAAAAACAATGTTGCAGATAATTGGAAATTCTTTAAAATCGCTTGGGAAAATTATTCAATAGCAACAGAATTAAGCTCAAAACCCGAACCAATAAGAACCGCCATTTTGAATAGTGTGATGGGACCAGATTGTTTTAGAATTTGCCAAAACTTAGAAATAGAAGAGGCTGAGCGTAAAACCGTAAAAGGTATACTAGAAGCTCTGGATAAACACTTTTTACCACAGACAAATGTCATTTATGAACGTTTCATGTTCAATGCTGCTGAACAAGAAGCAAATGAAACGATAGAGGAATATGTATGTAGATTGAGAAAGTTAGCAAGTACCTGTGCTTTTGGAGAACTAGAAAAAGGTTTGATTAGAGACAGGATAGTTATAGGAATAAAAGACAATACATTGCGTAAAAGATTATTACGGGATGGAGAATTAACCTTAGATAAAGCAGTGAACGCATGCAAAGCTCATGAACAAGCTGAAAAGCAATTACAAAAGATGGTTCTTGAAGAAAATGTTCATAAACATGTAAGCCAAAAAGTTTCTGCCAAAAAATCGGAGCGCAAGCAACAAGATAAATCTAAACAAGAAACGTACATTGATAAATGCAAATATTGTTTTGGATGTCATAAAAAAGGAGCGCAATTCTGTCCCGCATACGGTCAAAGTTGTAAATTATGTAACAGGAAAAATCACTTTGCAAAAGCATGCAATTTTCAAAAAAAGAAGGATTACAAATCTAAAGTTAAAACTGTAACAGAAGAAGATAAGGAAACGGATTCAGATTCATGCTATCGTATCCAAGAATTTATAAATACGGCAACGAATCATAAAAAGGAATGGATAATTAATCTACAAATGAAAAAAGATCATATTAAGCAAATAGCATGTCAATTAGACACGGGCGCATCGTGCAATGTTATTAGCTTCAAGCAATATGCAAGACTGTGCGAAGATGGGCAGCCACCATTAAGTAAAAGTAGAATAAAATTAAAATGTTATGGAGGCGAAATAATCATTCCAAGAGGACAGACAACAATCGAATGTTTACATAATAATCAAGAGTATTCGTTAATATTTCAGGTTGTTGATAATGACCAAACACCACTAATAGGAGCACAGAGTTGTGAAGAAATGGGTTTAATAACACTCCAAGCCAATCTCTGTACAATACAGGCGAAATCCATAGAAGCAGGAAAAGAAGAATTACAAAGCATTATAAGCGAATATGAGGACATTTTTAATGGTTTAGGAACCTTACCAGGAGAATGTCATTTAACCGTAGATCCAAAAATAAAACCAGTACAGAATACACCTAGAAAAATACCAGTCGCTTTAAAAGAAGATGTAAAAAATCTGATGTGACCAGCACATTACCTTCCGTCAGTTCTATGTATTTTGTACAAATTTCATACGGAAAGTTCCTTGCTAAATATTCTATTTCTTGTACATTGCCTTCCGGCAGCTGCATGTATTTTATGTAAATTTCATACAGAAAATTTATGTCTTAAATTATTATTTTGTGACGTTTTCTATATACAGTGTAATGTATCTGCAGAAATAAAAGATTTATTATTATTATTATTATTATTATTTCTTATACATTACCTTAAAGCAGTTGTATGTATTTTATACAAATTCCGCATACAGAAAGCAAAAGATCCTATATTTCCAGTAAAATTATAAGACACACACTATGTCAATTTCACTTGACACTGACATCTTTCAATCAGAATTTTCTTAAAATAGTAGCTGTTTTCATAGCTATAGCTACTTTATGAAATTTAATTTCTTTATAATTTTTTAACTCTATATCCATTTAATATTAAGTATAAAATGGAGTCAAATCGTATAGAGAATAAAATATTCTTTAATATTTATAATAACATTAAATGTGAAAAAATAATATTTAACATAGTTTTTTCAAGAAAAACTGTTAAAATCTTCAAATGATGGTACTTCCGGTTGACCAATTGTAACCAAAATCTAATCAGCTCTTCATATGGATGTAACGAAGAAGTATACGAAAAAATTATAATTTTTGAAACTGTAGTATTAGAGTTATCGCAGACGAAAATTTTGTTACACACACACACACATCCACACACACACACGCACACACACACACACACACACATACAGACATCATCGTAAAAATAGTAAATTCGTATTGTAGGGACCCTAAAACGTGCTTATTGATTAAAAACTCATCATCGAATTTTTTGACCAAAGACAATACCTTCCTTACCTAAAGGTGACGGAAGGTAAAAAGGAAATAAAACGTCTTGAAAATTTAAATATAATAACAAAAGTATCTGAGCCAACGCAATGGATCAATCACATGCTAGTAGTAAAAAAACCAAACAAAATGAGAATATGTTTAGATCCTCAAGCATTGAATAAAGCGCTTCAAAGAACGCATTATCCCTTGCCAACCATAGAAGAAATCCTACCAGAACTAACAAACGCAAAAGTCTTTTCAGTGTTAGATGCTAAGGACGGATTCTGGCAAGTAAAATTAGATCCAGAAAGTAGTTTCCTGACTACATTTTGGACACCGCTAGGTAGATACCGCTGGAATCGCTTACCATTTGGTATATCAGTAGCCCCAGAAGAGTATCAGAGAAGACAAAATGAAATTTTAGAAGGTCTAGAAGGAATTCAAAATGTAGCTGACGATATTCTCATTATAGGAAGAGGTGAGACAGAGGAGCAAGCATTAGTAGATCACAATAAGAATTTAGAACGATTATTTGAAAGAGCACGAGAAGTAAACATGAAATTTAATAAGAAAAAAATGAAACTATTATTAAAATCTGTTAATTATATTGGACACAAGCTTACTGATAAAGGAGTTTTACCGGATGAAGAAAAAACTAAAGCAATAACGGAAATGCCAAGGCCACAAAATAAAAGCGAAATGGAAACTTTTCTTGGTTGTGTGGTATACTTAGCAAAATTTTTACCAAGTTTATCAGAAGTAGCTGAACCACTAAGAATATTAACACATAAAGACGTTACTTGGGTATGGAACAAAGAACAGGAAGTAGCATTCCAAAGAATAAAAGAGATGATCACTAAAGCTCCAGTATTGCAATATTTTGATACAAAGAAGGAAATAACAGTGCAGTGCGATGCCAGTGATTATGGCTTAGGAGCAACTCTTTTACAAGATGGACAACCAGTTGCATTCGCTTCAAGAAGATTAACAAAGACAGAAAAGAATAGCTATGCGCAAATCGAAAAAGAATTGCTTGCGATTCTTTTTGGTTGTCAAAAATTTCACCAATATTTAGCAGGAAGGAAATCAACCACAATTGAAACAGATCATAAACCATTAGAAATTATTTTCAAGAAACCAATTATAACGGCTCCAAAACGTCTACAACGAATGTTACTACAACTACAAAAATATAATTTGTCAGTAATATATAAAAAAGGTAAAGAAATGTTTATAGCTGATTTTCTATCGAGACAAACATTACAGACAACGGGAAAATCACAAACCGAATATGAAATATTTAAATTAAATCAACAAAACAAAATGTACGAGAATCTAAAGAAGATATCACAAGTTGAATTTGTCAACGTAACTAAAGAGAGACTTACGAAAATTCAAGAGCATACGAAATTAGATTCCAAATTGCAAACATTGATCAAAATTGTTATGAAGGGATGGCCCGACAAAATTAATCAAATAGATCAAAATATATACGAATATTGGCCATACAGAGAAGAAATTACAGTACAAGATGGTCTAGTATATAAAGGTAATAGAATTATTATACCTACGAGTTTAAGAGAAGAAATGCTTATAAGAATACACGCAAGTCATTTAGGTACAGAAGCAAGTCTAAGAAAAGCGAGAGACATTGTATTTTGGCCGCTAATGGCTGAAGATATCAAAGAGGTTACCAATAAATGCAGAGCATGTAATGAAACTAAGGATAATCAAACTAAAGAACCGTTAATGACCCATAGAACACCGAACAGACCTTGGAAAAGAGTAGGTCTCGATTTGTTTGAATTTAAAAAAGACAAATATTTAATTACTGTGGACTATTACTCTGACTATTGGGAATTAAACAAACTTGAAAGTACGAAAGCAGAAGATATCATAATAGCGTGCAAACAGAATTTTAGCATACACGGAATTCCAGATATTTTAGATACGGACAGAGGCACTCAACTAGACTGCAAAGAATTTAGAAATTTCACAGCCAATTGGGATATTGAATTTAATACTTCATCACCATATCACCATGAGAGTAATGGTAAAGTTGAATCAGCAGTCAAAATCGCAAAAAAATTATTAAAAAGAGTCGATTTAGACAAGGGAGATATATATTTAGCTATATTAGATTGGCGTAATACTCCAACTAGAGGAATGAAGTCGTCACCAGTCCAAAAACTCATGTCCAGAAGAACAAAAACACTTATACCAACAGCGACAGACTTATTGTTCCCGAAAGTTTGTACTAATGTAGAAGAGCAGATAAACACCCGAAAACAAAAATATAAACAAAGCTTTGATAAACGGACAAAGTCATTACCAGAACTAATAATTGGACAAGATATTCGCGCACAAGTTAATCCAGACAGAAGATGTGAACCTTGGAAACCCGGAAAAGTAATTCAACAACTAGGTCCAAGATCATATGTAATTGATATTGACGGTCACCAATTTAGAAGAAACCGAATCCACATTAGAAACACAGAAGAGAAATTTCCATCTTTTCAGACTCAAGAAGAAGTTCCAGAGAAAAGAGAAGAAGAAGTCATTGAGGAAAGAGGAGAAGAAGAAGAAAAGAAGAATAAAAAAGCAACTCAAGAGACAAGTGTTGAAGACTCCTCGGTGGCAACCAGCCCACCACCAATCTCGACAACGAGTTTACCCCCACATTCGATAACAGCCACTCCAAAGTCCGAGCATCGGTCCAGGTCTGGTCGTCTCATCAAAACTCCCAGCAGATATAAAAATTGATTATATTTATTTATTGTAACATATTTTACATAATTATAATAATTTGTATTTTGTTTGTAAGGAAGATGTTGTACATATGCCCAGTAGATGGCTCCACAATACCACGATACACGCTCTTGTATGATTCATTACATTCAATAAACACGATACTAAAACAAACGTTTATTATATAATACTAGTAACGCCGACCGCCATCTTGGTCACGTAGCTAATGATAACAATGAAAGAAAAATATTTATTGCCCTTCCTAATGTACCTTCCCTTACACCGAATCTAATTGGTTTATTTAAAGACGAAAAACATCTAATTTTTGCTCAAAAAAACTTGAAGACTATAAATAACCTTTATTCAAATGTTAAAGATAAGACACCATTGTTAAATCAGTCAAATGTTATCTATAAAATACCATGCAGTTGTGGGAAAATTTATATAGGTCAAACCTCTCAAAAACTTAAATCTAGAATATCCCAGCACAGACAGGGAGAGAAAAAAACCAACAGTAAGAACCAGTGCGCGCTAGCACATCACGTTCAAGAAACTAATCATTTTGTACAATATGATCAAACATCTATTACTGAACACGAAAATAATTACAAAAAACTTATCTTCTTAGAAATGTGTCATATTAACATAAATCATAATAATACTATCAATTATAAAACCGACACACAAAATTTAAGTGCGATCTATACGTACCTTCTTCGTTCGTTTTAACTATTCATATTTTGGCGCCACTATTGGTCATTTTCTCTTCTTCACCTGTTGCCCGGAAACAAATGTAACTAAATTTTAACCAAGAATATTTGTCTCCATTTGCACATGGAACATGAACAATTGTATTTAATTATCTTGTGTAGAAAATAATATGTGTATTTTTATAAAATTAACGTGCATTTAGTAGAGATATAGGATGTTTCTCGATGTTAGAAAATTTCATTCAAGTTAAAACTGTTTGTAAGTACTTTTCTAAAAATGTGAATGTAATAACCTATTCTGTAGACTAACAAATTTTGTTACGTTGTAGTTTCCCTGATGAAGTGGTAAAATAACCACGAAATATTGGAATTAAAATAAAATTAACATCAATGAGAGTTTTGTCTTTTGTATAAAACCTCCGCCCTACAACCACCGAGAAATCCATTACATTACATTCATCATAATATATGAAGTTTGAATTTCTTAATTTAAGTTATTTTAAATTAATTTCAGTACTAATTTGAAGTTTTCGAAGGCTGACACTTTGTAATAGGCAACTCTTCCAAAGCCAGTAGATATACTAAAGTACCGAAATGGCGGCCATCTTGGCCTTAAAAAGCAACAGTAATGATTTTTCGTGTCGCTAGAGGTGCTGCTGTTGCAGGTGCCAAATATCACATTGGTATTCACCAGTTTTAATTTTGGTGTGTTAAAGAGAATAAAATAAACTGAGAATTTACCCCAGATAATGCCTTGTTGCTGTACAATTAATTGTCATCATAATTAAAATAGAATACATTTTTTTTTGCATATCAAATGTTGAAGTGAGGTGTCATCAGTGGTTTATAAACATTGGAAGATCCGATATTTAATCGAAATATGTAATGCATTGTGAAGTAAGAACTTTTAATTTGAATAATGTATAATAATCTCAAAATAAGGTACGTACAGTTTGTGGATACTTGTTTTGCAAATTCTCAGTTTCTCTAACATAGTAAAAATTGCTTAATACCGCACCACGAATAATCTGACGTTTGAAAATGACAATTTATACCTGCGACAAAAGCGCCTCTAGCGACACAAAAAATCATTATTGTTGCTTTTTAAGGCCAAGATGGCCGCCATGTCGGTACTTTAGTATATCTACTGGCTTTGAACTCTTCCTAAGCGATATACCATCTTGTGGCAGATTTTGGAAGCTCTCAGATAGACATAACCAAACATGTCATAACCTTTATATTCGCTGCGCTACAAATTTCGTGTATTTATCCATTTATTTGTATTATGTCAAAATGAAATTATTAATACTGTGTTCCACACTGTAATTCGTGGATAAAGAAAGATCCAAATTTATATATTCATTCTTTCTCCATTAGACAGAATAATTAGAAAAAGTAATGTTTGGTAAAGAATTAGTTAAGCGTAAAATCTGCATAAATGTGAGAACGGGCAAAAAACGAAGTCCCTACATGAAATTTTGCAGCTTTCATTTCACCGAAAATTATTATTTTTAAATTTACTAATGAAAGTAAATTTAGACGTTTGAAAAAAACTGCAATACCCACTTGCAAATTGCCACATTCTTCTTTTCCATCCAAAATTTCATCTAAAGACAGGGAAGAAAGGGCTAGGAAAGTAGATAAATAAGCACAATTAAATGAATTATTTATTGATGCATGATCCAGAACCAGAACTCTTGGACATAAATGAAAGAACAGAAAACGATTGCAGCTAAATGCATTATTAGATTTAATTAACGCGCAACCAAGTGTACAAAATAAGAAATCGTTTCGCAACTTTGCAATACAAGTTAACACACCGAATTTCTTAACATCGAGTGATTTAATTACGGCAAATAGTAATCTTTGCAGTTTTACGGTATATTTAAAGTTCCCTTCAATAGTATGAGGGGCAGACTGCAAAGTACTTGTTTGTAAACATAGTACATGTGTCGGTATATCATTTGCATTTGTTATGGTCTCATTTATCACACCGCATAAAATAATATGTCCAGTTTTGAAAACTTCCTCGTCCTCATATTATATCCTTTTTGAAATATTATTACCTCCCATCTACGAAAAATACTGAGCAAGGGAAAATGAGAGATTATTAAATTCCATAAACTACAAAAACTTCAAAATTACAGTACGGTTAGGTACTAAATACAAAAATATTATTAAAAAAATGTAAAATAATTTGACAACAAACTTACTGTTTAAATATATAAAAATAAACACGGAATACAGGAAAAAACGTGAATTTTCAACAGCAATAATGTCTCAAGTCAATGGGTATGGTCCTTGAGTATGTCTATCTGGCAGCTTCCTTAACCCACCGTTTCGGCGCTGCGATCTTAATCGAGATCGCCTATATATAAGTATATTCAAGGTAATATTTTTAGGAGAAACAAATATTTTATTCAGTACTACATTACTTATATTAAATTGAAGTAATTTACACTGGTTTTATTCGGTCGATGCTAACTTCTAATATGTTACTAAAGTATCATTTATTCAACTTTCATAAAAATACTTTAATAGGGTCCTATACCATTTTTTCTTTAATTTTTTTTCTGTAAGAACAGGATGAAATAAGAATTTTAGTGCAAACGCGACTTAAAAATTTTACGTAAGAAGCGAGATATGAATTTTTAAAGTTAAGAATTTCTTGCGTGACGTAGTTGGTACTTCCAGTGGTGTTAGTTCTAGAGAGAACAGATATTTTCATGTTTGCATAGCTGAAATATTTTTATATAAAAACTTATACGTTATATTTACGAAGAAATTATTATTAAGCATAAATAACATAAATAATAAGCATTTTTTTCTTCATAAATTTTAGAACATTGAAACAGTCACAAAGTATGACGGCGGATGGCGCTGGTGTATGTTTGTTTTGATTAGTTAATATTATTATTAATTTAATTAAAACATATTGCAAATTGATTTAATTATAAATACATTATTATTGTTAATATTAGTAGATATTATAATTAAACAAATTCTTGAAACATAAAATTGTAAATTCTTTGTTAGGTTATACAACAACGTGACAGTTCATAATCTTTCAAAGGTGACCGCAGCAGACGCGCGAATCTCGTTTTTAAAATCAGGCGACCAATCAAATTCTTAGGACCTAACGCGTCATACCTAATTAGTAATCAACTTTAATCGCTTGTCGTTTGCGACCTAATCAATATTGAAACAAAAATTTTTCACTAATACTCATTAATTTATGTGTATTTTCGTCTTCTTATTTAAGATAGTTAAAATTTGACTATGGTATAGTACCCTATTTAGTTATCACTAAATTCTCCTTAAATCACACTATATAAAAATCCGCCCTAATTCCGAAAAATTATCTAAACCCTTTATTCATAACATCGAAAATGTATTTATTCCGGAAACAAAAATAAACGCCATAACTATTCCCGAAGGCTTGACTACAATACAAAATTACCAAATTATTTATCCTATTATTAACTCTAACGAAAACGAAAAAATTATTAACTCTATAAATCGCATATAAGTTTACTCTCTAAACAATTTTGAATTTAACAATCTAAATTTTAATTAAGATATTGTTACACAGGACAGATTTAAAAAAAAATGAAACACAATTCACCATTAAACAGTTTATTTCTGCAAAACCAAATACACCCTAACGCCTTGGCTGATACACACAGAATGAATACAAAAAATAATAATTCCAATCGCCTTTCTCCATAATCACCGATATTAATTGATTACACCACCACCCGAAACAGTTGCACAACACATCATTGGTAATTATACACTTCCCTTTTTAATGAACGCCTAATGAATCGCCGTAACATTCGCCCCCCTGTAACAAAAATAAATTAGTGTCCTCACTAATCACATTCCTAACTTTCTAGCAAATCTATTAGATCGTCGCGGTCTAGTTCCTCGTCCGATTCTTCAGAATGACTCTGATCTGTGGTACTTTTATAAGGTCTCAGCGCATCGACTGGGACTACTGCCTTAAACGACTTATACCCTCGCATGCCTTTAATCGTTTCAATTTTATATCGATCGTTTTCTAGTCTAGCACTGATTCTATACGGACCGCCGAATTTACTGGTCAACTTTTTATTCACGTCTTTCCCACCGGCCGTAGCCGCCTTTTGCCACAAAACAAGATCACCCCTATTATAAATTCTAGCCTGTTTGCGCCTTTTGTCAAAATTAATTTTCATTTTATTCGCGGTTCTTTCCATTTGCGCGGATGCTGATTTACGCCGGTCTTGTAGCGTTGTATCAATACTACTTGTCTCTAAATTTGGCATAAAGCCGCCGTGATGAGAGAACATAAGTCTGAATGGTGTTTGACCTGTACTCGCGTTTATCGTATTGTTAATACCCCACATAATATCGCATATTTTCTCATCCCATTTTGCCTCAGTTTCAGAACTCGTTCGCATAGCATCTAGAAGTGTTCGGTTCACTCGCTCCACCTGGCCGTTTGCACGAGGTGTTGCTACTGCGTTTAAAATGTGTTTAATTTTGTGCTCCCCAGTGAATTGTTTAAAATATCTACTCGTAAAGGCTTTACCTCTATCTGATATTACACACCGCGGATAACCGAACATACTAAATATTTCTCTTAACGCGTTTATTGTTTCACGAGAGTTCACTGAGCGGACGGGTTTGGCCATGACAAATTTTGAAAAGGAATCTACACAGATTAATAACAGTGATTTTCCGCGCGCGGTTCTAGTAAATGGACCCACATGGTCTACGTGAACTGTGCCCATGGGTTCGTTTGGTTTCGGTATAGGATGTAGCATACCCTGTGACTTTCCATATATACCCTTGTTAAATGCGCATTCTAAACATGCTGACACGTATTTACGAATGAATCTAGACATTCTCGGGAACCAATACTCGTCTTTTATTAGTTTCGCACAGCGTTCAACCCCCGGATGCCCTATATCATCATGATACTTGCGTAAAATCGCCCACCGCGCCATTTTCGGAACTACTAACCTATCACCTAATTTGCTTCTTCTAAAAAGCCGTTCGTCCTTAAGCACATAGTTCAGTTTGATATCTGAATTGTTGGTACCATTGGTAAGTTGATTAATGATTGAATTTAGTGATTCGTCCTGTCGTTGTACTGTCAAAAACCAATCAGGGGTGCTTATGTTAATTATGTTTATTGAACAAGTGTTGGGAGGGTTGCGACTTAGCGCGTCAACATGTTTTAATTGCGTGCCTGCCCGATATTCTATGTTCATATCATAATCCTGTATCGCCAGCCACCACCGTGCCACACGAGGGATCATATCGCGTTTGCTAAACGTTGCCCGTACTGCAGCGCAATCGGTGACTACCTTAAATGCTTTACCAACAAGATAAATTCGGAACCGTTTAATCGTTTCAACGACCGCCATCGTTTTAAGTTCATAACTGTGGTAATTTCTTTCGGTCGGAGTTGTAACACGGCTGAAATAAGCTACTGGTTTGAGGGACTTATCGCGCTGGTATTGTAAAAGAATGCCGCCTAGTCCTAATTTACTCGCGTCCGTGTGCACTTCGGTAACAGCGTTTCTGTCAAATATTGCTAATACTGGTCTTTGAGTTAGAAGATTCTTCAGCGACTCGAACGCATTATATTCGCCATTTTCCCACTTCCACTTAGTGTCCTTCTTTGTCAATTCTGTTAACGGCCTCGCTATCATAGCAAAATTCTTGATAAATTTGCGGAAGTAGCTGGCAAGACCAAGAAACTGTCTAACCTCGTGTACGTTGGTGGGAGTTTTAAAACGAGAAACTGCAACGATTTTATTTTCTCCTGGTCGAACGCCGTCGCCCGATATTTCGTGACCCAGATAGTTTACGGTCTCTTTAAAAAATGAGCATTTATTTGTATTTAATTGAAACCCGGCGCGAGCTAAACGATTTAACACCTGATCTAGAATGACTAACCCGTCTTCAACGTTACGTGATGGTATCAGAATATCGTCCATATAAACGAGAACCTCTTCATGTCTTAAGTTACCTAACACACTATCTAGAGCCTTTTGAAACACTGCGGGTGCGTTAGCAAGGCCGAATGGGCATTTTAAATATTCGTAGTGACCGTCCGGTGTTATAAATGCAGTTTTGTGTACAGAGTCTTTGTGTACCGAAATTTGATGGTACCCAGACATTAAATCTAGACTCGTAAAATACTGTTTAGTTGCTAATTTATCAATTTGATCAGTGATTAACGGCATTGGGTATCTATCTTTCACCGTAATGGCATTTAGAGCTCGGTAGTCAACACATAGACGCGCATCTCCGTTCTTTTTCGTTACTAGTAAGATTGGACTCGCATAGGATGAGTTAGATTCTTGTATAATTTTGGCATCGCTTAATTCACGTACAATGTCTCGCACGGTGTTACGTTCAGCATAAGATAGACGGTATGGTCGGTGGTAAATAGGTTTTTCAGACATGAGTTCTATTTTTATTTCTGCCACACTAGAATTCTGAATATCTTGCACACTGTCGGCAAAACAAAATGACCAGCGTTTTATTATACGTTTTAGCGCGTTCATCTCATGAGGTTTTATATTTCCTATATCAAAACGGGAATTGTTAAAATCTGATTCGCTTACCTTAGTTTGCAGCATTTGGATCTCATTACCGACCTCCGAACTGTTGCACAGATCTGCCGTAGCTATGAGGTGTCCCGCTGTCCACTGGATTGGGTCGGAACCGATGTTGTTAACTAAGACCTTGTCCTGTGTGCCGCGCAGTATTCCGCCAGGAATTATGTACATAATGGTTCCTAAGGAAAATATCTTCGGCTTCATTATGACTTCGTCATCACTGGAGTTGTTCTCGATGTTGACGGGCACCATCATCGATTGTCCTGCAGGAATAGTGGTTTCCCGTGAAAGAGTGACTTTTCTTCTTCCATCGGTGTCATCTATAATAATTTCTGAAAGGAAATTGTCAAATTCGGAATTAAATATTAGTTTTGCAACTCTGTTGCTTACAACCAGTGAGATGCCATCCATATTAATCACTGGCTGTACGATGATTAGATGAATCTCATCCATATCATAATCTGTCACTATCGCCTTTGTGGTGACTGTAATATCATCTAGCTTAAGTGAAAATTCAACTTCGCCATTCGCCATGGTTCGTCCGCCACCGAACCCGCAAATCGCCTTTTCCACAGGGTTTATCGCCAGATCCAAACGCCTTGCAATGTTAGCCGCAATCAGATTTTGTTGACTGCCCGTATCTAAATAAACTGTCACGCATTCGTCGTTCACTGTTCCAGTTTTAACATAAACTGAATCTATATTACCGATTAGTTTTACATTACTGCGCAATCCGCCGTCTTTCTTTACAGTGCACTGATCCCTCTCGTGCCCAACAACACCACACGCCATACATCTCTCCACTCGTGATTTTGGGCAATGAAGGGATTTGTGCCCAAACTGCTGGCAATTATAGCATCGAATGCTCGCCCTACAATTTGTCCGCCTAAACGAAATATTTCCCTGAGGCGTATACGTCGCCGATCGCCATTCTTTTCCGTTGGGACGCTCGCCATGCATCGATCTGCTCGACGAAGATGGTGTTTGATAATTATCTATAGTCGCAAGAAAACCTGCATACAAGGTTTCGGGTTTTTCGCAACGGAAGGCCCTAGCATTGGGTTGCAATTCGAGGGGCAAACCGTAAATAATACAAGAAACAATTGCTTTATCTGTCAAATCACAACGGTCCGCCATAGCAATTTTCGCGTGATAATATTGCGTCATAGTTTCGTGTTGCAATTTCTTTCGTTTAAGCATTTCCTCCAGCATGGTTGCATAATCGCGTTCTCTCGGAAAAGCTAACTGTAACTGTCTTTTCCATTCTGTCCAAGTAAGATCGTACGTTTTACGCCTGTTGTACCACGCTCGAGCTTCACCACGCAACCGATTCTGCATATACAGTGACCGACTATAGTCATCCCAATCATGAACATTACCTATCTGGTCTATACGGTTTAACCAGCCTTCGATATTATCGTTTTTATCATCTGGATCGAATTCAGGGATCATATCCCAAGAAGCAGAAGGCTTAGACATACGCATGCGCTTAGTCGGAGGTTCGTCTGAATCTAATTGTTCATTACGCCTATCCACACTAGTGATATTAGTAACACCTACCTCTACACGCCCGCTACTCACTTGACGCTGCATCCATTCACTGAGTTTCCTATCCAATGTCTTTTCCATGAGATCTTCCAATAATTCGCGGGCTGATGGTTCGTCGCCGTTTCTTTCACCTTGCCAAGTACGCCGCGCTTCCGTATCACTGTCTTGAACTTCGACGTCACTTCCACTTGTGGGTGCGTGTGACATGGTTGATTAAATCCCACTTCTGATTTGTTACACAGGACAGATTTTAAAAAAAATGAAACACAATTCACCATTAAACAGTTTATTTCTGCAAAACCAAATACACCCTAACGCCTTGGCTGATACACACAGAATGAATACCAAAAAATAATAATTCCAATCGCCTTTCTCCATAATCACCGATATTAATTGATTACACCACCCGAAACAGTTGCACAACACATCATTGGTAATTATACACTTCCCTTTTTAATGAACGCCTAATGAATCGCCGTAACAATATAGAAAATAATTTTGGTATAAGTAAAGTGATACTCGACCATTTGAACGAGGAAGAGAAGCTGACGGAGTACTCCGACGATAAGACATTAACATTTACTAATGAAATAAAACACTTCATACGCACAAAGGATAAAATACCTGTCTATACCAAAACTTACCGATACCCCGAAAATCACAGACTAGAAGTATGAACCCAAATCCAAACAATGTAAGACAAAAATATAATCCGTCCCTCTAATTCGCCATGGCCCTCTCCTATTCCTCAAAGAACTATATGAATCAGGTAAACGGAAATGGCGTTAAGTTATTGACTACAGAAAAGTCAACGAAAAAACTATTGACAAGTACCCCTTACCTAACATAACTGACCTACTCGACGAATTGTTCCACACTGGGTGCCACTAAATCAAAATGGATAGAAAAGACATATAGAAAACAGCTCTTAACATAAACAACGGATACTATGAATTTTTACGGATGCCATTTGGACTAAAAAGTGCACTCGCCCCCTTTTGGAGAGTAATGGACAACGTTCTTAGAGATTTAGTTAACAAAATTTGCTTTGTATATTTGGATGACGTAATTATATTTAGTACATCTTTTCAAGAACATATTCAAAATTTAAAAACAGTTTTTAATCGACTAAAGAAAGCTAACCTAAAAATACAATTTGACAAATCAGAATCTTTACGAACCGAAGTAGAGTATCTTGGACATGTAGTAACCCTGGAAAGTGTGAAACTTAATCCTAATAAACGCAACGCTGTTCAAAATTATCCAATCCCCAAAACTACTACACAAATAAAGGACTGCACACCTAGCCAAACCCATGATCAAATGTTTATAGAAAGGCTCCAAAGTAAAGTACAAAGACCCTGAGCATATTCAGTGCTTCAATACTTTTAAAAATCTTCTGATGAATAAACCAATACTCCAATACCCAGAGCATACAAAAACATTCAACGTTACTATATAGATGCGAGTGACTACGCCATTGGCGCTGTGTTATCGCAATGCACTATCGGTTCGACCTTCCTATTGCATGTGCTAGCAGGACGTTTAACGATACTGAAAAAATTACGGCACAACCGAAAAAGAATTACTTGCCGTTGTATAGGCCACGGAATTTTTTAGATAATACATTTTTTGAAAAAAGTTCAAATTAATTACCAACCATAAACCTTTGCAATACCTTTACTCATTAAAAGACCCACATTCCAAACTAATGCGTTGGAGAACTAAACTTGAAGATTACGATTATGAAGTTGTATACAAAAAGGGCAAGCTGAACACAAATGCAGACGCACTTTAAAGAGTAGAATTAAATGTGAACACACTAAATGCAGGCACTCAAAATCTTGATTACATTGAAAACAAACTTTAATAAAAACTTTAACCCCGATAACGACATTTAATCTTTAATAGAAAACCCCGATGAAAACGAACAAAAAGATCCCGAAACTGACCAAACAATCCATCCAAACCCTGAAAGTCCCACTGTTGGTATAACAATTACCGAATTTCCAGTAAACTTTGGCAAAAATCAGATTTTTATATCGCTTGTAAATCACTTTCCAACTTAACCAAAGATAAAGAAATTTCACGTTGATAAAATGAGGCTTTACGTTCAAATATCTGAAATAAACTTCGAACAGGACATTGTTGATTGATTTATAAACAATTCAGTAATGCACTTCAAAAATATTTTAAAAAATCAAAAATTAAATTTATCAAAAGTAATACAAAATTAATAGATATAAAACAAGAAGACGAAATTCAACAGGTCACCACAAAACATCACGAAGAATAAACAAACCGTCAAGGAATAAATGAGACCCATACACTAATTTCAAAACGATACTACTGGCCTAATCAATTAAAAACTATTACAGACTACATAAATAAATGCTAAGTATGTTTGGCTGCAAAATATGAAAGAAATCCTATTAAACCAAAATTAAATATCACCCCTACTCCTAATAAACCACTAGACACTTTAGAAAATGCTAAATTTCTTACTATTATTGACGCTTTCTCGAAATATGCACAAGCATACGGAGTAAACTCAACAAATGCTGTCGAGATCGCAAACAAATTAACACATTTCTTTTCACACCACGGCATACCAAAATTTATCACTTCAGACAACGGACTCGAATTTAAGAACAGTATTATAAAAGAACTATTAACTCTACACAAAATCGAAATTCATTTCACCTGCTCGCAAAACCCAAATTCTAACGGTTTAGTCGAAAGATTCCATTCCACCCTAATAGAGCACATTCGATTATTTAACATGCAAGAAAATTTTAAAAATTATTCCATAGATGAAAAGGTTCACTATGCACTTTTAGCATATAACAACACAAACCATAGTACAACAAATTTAAAACCTATCGAAATCATTAATGGCCATTTGGAAACAAATTCACCTCTTGATATAGAACTAGAAAAACAAATAACGCAAGATTATATTAAAAAACATAAAGAAAAACTAGTATACAAAAATATTAATAACAAGTTGCAGGAAAACAAAACAAAAACAATTAGTAAAATAAATGAGAATCGCGAAGAACTCCCGGAAATACCAAAAACAATTTATGTTCAAAATAAACAAAAGGTCAATAAAACAAAAAATCCAAAATTTAGGAAAGAAAAAATGAAATCAATTAATAAAAATTTGAAAACAGCTGAAATCGATACAGAAAATAATGACAAAAAGCAAACTAAAATTCATCTTGCTAATATTAGAAGACCCAGAAAAATAATTAATAAAAATCCCGCAATTCCAGGTCCATCTACTTCCCGTGCTCATACGGAATAGATGTGAAGGACATTACCCTCAATCCAGGTCTTTTGGCAATTAATCTCGGACCTGCAAAACTACAAAGAACACAACACACGTTTGTACACTATTACGATCTACATCCACTTAAATCACAGTATGAAAACTTAAATAAACAATACACAAATCTTATAGAGACACTAAACATAGACAAAATAACTATGAAAGACTTTGAAAATAACAACTAAATTATAGAATATTTAAAGAACAATATCAATGAAAAATTCAGACATTTATCCACCCGCACTCGGATAAGACGAGGTATAGTCAATGGTTTAGGAACTGTTGTAAAAGCCATTACAGGAAATTTAGATGAAGAAGATAACAAAAGATACACAAAAATTTTAAATCACCTACAAGAAAACCAATTTAAATTAAATAATCAAATTAAACATCATTACTCCGTTAGTCACCAAATAATAAAATATTTTAACAAGACTGTCGACACTATCAGACAAAACGAAGTCACCCTAAAATTAAAAATTGAACAGCTCATGCATTTGGCTATTAGCGGCACAAAAAATGACGACAAATTATTTATTAAAGATATTTATAACCAACTAAACACTTTGTATACACTAACATTTAACACTCTTCAAGACATTGAAAATTCTCTCACATTTTGTAAACTTCACACTATACACCCCAGTATAATAAAAACACATGACCTTTATGAAGAACTAAACAAAATTTCGAAATATTACAATGATGAGTTGCCATTTGAGATAAATTTAGAAAACATTTCAGAAATCAAAAATTTACTCTCAGTTAATTGCAAATTGCAAGATAACAAAATTTTATATTTTATTGAAATTCCAATAAATTATGAAACACATTTCGATCTAATTCATTTAATTCCAACCCCCACGAAACACAATTCTAATTTAATTACTATTATACCCAATCATGATTATATTCTGAAGTCTGAAACTGGTCAAATAAGATCTCTATGTGGTACGTGTACCCGCAATAAAAGAAACATATTCCAATGCCCTAATAAGATCAAGGAAATAACCGAAGACTCCTGTGAGACTAACTTCCTAACGAAGAACACCGTCGAAAACTGTCATTTCGTCAAACTAAATATAAGGAGTAACCATCTCGAATATTTGGAGGAAATCAACCAATATTTGGCCATATTTCCGCACCCCGAAAAATTGGGAAGTAAATGCAGTCACGCCGATAATATAAGAAGCCTTCAAGGTATACTTCTCATCAAAGATGATGGATGTAAATTGCAAATTCAAAGCAAAGAACTCGACTTCAAACATGGTACATTTGGAAAACCTACCGTAATTGAGAATTACGAAATAAATTTCAACAACACACAACTTCCCAAAACTACAATTGAATTGAATAGCATCTCCGAACTCAGACCAATAAACAAGGTAGAAGACATCCTGTACGACGATATAACACCATACGAAGAAGATGGCACCAAATACCCCGTTTTGGCATTATATGTTATAATTATTATTGTTGCTATTATTTCTGTCATAGTCTACCTTAAAAGGAAATTTCCACTCAAATCCACGAGAAGAAACCAGTCCCCAGCCAGGGACATTGAACTTCACCAGGCAACTTCAACCCCCAGGTCGCCACTGAAGCTTCCTGATGAAGCCCAATTCTAAGGAGGGAGGAGTTACCACAGCCCATATAGCTGAGGTTGCAGTTCCCAGGGTTACACCCGACACCGGAAAGCATAAACTATATAAATTGTAACTTTACTTATTTTTATTCAGTCTGATGTAACCATTCATAAATTTCACACAAATAAACTTTAAATGTAATAAAATTAAATAAATAATATATTGTAACTTGTGACATAATAAAAGATTAGCGAATATAATCTTTTAACTTACAATAAAAATCTTTTTAAAAACCCTTCCGCGAACCTTAAAAATATAACTTATATATATAACATGAATAATTATACTCACTGTTAATAAAATACTTCTTGCAAATAGGTACATGTAGCAGTACACGATAAATATTAGGGCTCTTCAGACCATAAAACGCATAAACAACCAGCCGTTTTCCCGGTTAACGCTACGATATGTCCAGCGTGAAATAACGCCGACTAGCAGCGTTAACGTTAAGTAATGCTGAGTTTCAGAATACCACAGCTGTCAAAATCGGCGTTAATTCACGATAACGCCAGAAGTTAATTAACGCTGGGTTTCAGAATCCCAGTGTATATGTTTATAATATGATAATTATACTGGGATTCTGAAACCCAGTGTTAATTAACTTCTGGCGTTAACGTTACTTGATGGATGTTAACGCTGCTAGTCAGCGTTATTTCACGCTGGACATATCGAAGCGTGAACCGGGAAAACGGCGAAATGTTTCTAAATAGCCCTAATATTTTTCGTGTACTACTATATGTGGTTGCAACAAGTATTTTATTAACAGTGAGTATAGTTATTCATGTTATATATATATATATATATATATATATATATATATATATATATATATATATATATATATATATATATATATATATATATATATATATATATATGTTTGTATTCACGGACTTAGGAGCGAAAACGTCTCCGGTTCACAGGCTTGTGGATCACATAAAGATTTACGAAACTGTCTCGTAAGTATAATTAAAAATGCCTGTATCTTCGAATAGCAAGCTGAAATACGAAATATAATTATTTTTAAGGAAAGTGTACATGGAATTCTTTAATATTTGTAAATAACTTTACAATCTAAGTTATAGATTCAAAGTAAATTTGATTTTTATATTTGGTTCCGTATGGCTGTGAACATCACATTTTTCCCTAGTGTGAATTTCACTAACTAAAATATAACTGAAAAGTCTTTCAACAGATGGAGTATACGGCTTAAAACTATTAGGGTACCTTTATAACCAGGGTATGGCCATGGTGCGGCTCACGTTTCGTCCGCCATTACCGGGACATCTGTTATATGTGTTGTTCTTGCGCAAATTATTATGCATTTTCGTGGCTATTTGTTTTATTTTAATGAAAAACACATTTAATTATCATTTTAATATGTATTTAAAGTGTAAGTAATATATTTTATCTTATTTACTTGTGTAGTTTGTTAAGATACCCACCACGATTACTGTCACTGAAAACAACTATTAATTACCAATATTAAGCACAATCATTTAAATTTTTAAAAGGTAAGTTTAGAATATACAATTATTATGTAAATAAGAACTACAGATATTAAATTAGATGTGATAATAACAACCCATGTCATATATTCTACATAACCTCTAAATGTATGTCTTAATAATAATTGTGTATCTCTTAAATTAATTAATTTTTATTACCTTTATAAATTCACAGTGTGATAATTTAATATTATTTTATAATATAATATCACATTTATTACAAATAAATAGGGAAATGAATTACCGATAATGGCGGTGATCTTGGCCCATGGCCATACCCTGGTTATAAAGGTACCCTAAAAACTATTAGAGTGCCTTCAATAAGAGTGATGCCAATGGTGGTCTTCATTTTCATTGGCTACAGCAATGACCGCCATATTTGTTCCATTCTGTTCATGGTTTAGCTTGCTTTGTATAGGAGTTCGTGTTTGTTTGATAGTTTATATTGAATTTATGTAATTATTAGTGTTTAATTTCTTTTAATATTAATTACTACACCTTAGTTTTTATGTACATGGTAGTTTTAGTGCAGTTTAAGTGCATATAAGGACACAATTTGTGATAAGTGACTGCATCGAAGATTATTTAATAACGAGGTAAGTAATATAAGCCAATTTTATGTAATAAATAAATAGAATGTAAAGTTTTGTACACGATAATAGCCAGTTGCAAATTTATTTAAGTATTTATCAAATGAATTATATCCAATTGAAACCAAATTGTAAGACATAACCAATCTTTGCTGCTGTCATTATTTCGGTTTGACATTTATATTTCATTTAAAGAATACTTCAAATTAATTATTGTTGACAACAAAATAATTCGTTAATATTTTTAATAAATACATACATACATAAAATCACGCATCTCCCACTTAGAGGGTTCGTACAAACCCGAAATAAATAAATAAATGGGCAGTGTATTTTGTACACAACTGTGAACAAGTATATTTCGCAGAACAAATTTTAATGGAATATGCAAATGATTTGATTTACTTGTAATTGTTATATTATTTCATTATAATGAATGTTTTTTGTATAGATGGTTGGCTGCTGTGCCTTTGGTTGCTCCAATCGGTCAGAGAAAGGATTTCTTATGAAAGCATTTCCTACGGATCCGGATCGCAGAAAAACATGGGCAGCTAAAGTGAAACGAGAGGGTTGGACACCAACTAATTCGTCTCGACTTTGTGAAGTAAGTAAAATTTAATTAAAAGTGTATTCATGTTTTATTAATTTTTTTACTAATAATAATATTCGACTTATAGATCCACTTTGCACCTGAGATGTGGGAAAAGACGAGAGAAGATGGCAAGAGGATTCTAAAACATAATGCGATTCCCACAATATTTAGTTTTACTGTACCGACGAAGAGAAGAAGGTCGCCGGTGAAAAGAAGATATCCAACACTTCAATTACCTGCCCCTGAAAATGTAGCAACGTTTGAACCACAACCCTGCACGTCTACAGCAAGAACTGAAAATAAAGGATCCTCCTCTTCAACAAGTTCATCGCCAGTACGATCATTATCACCAATGGAGTTTTTTTTGTTATTGTAACCTTTTTATAAATATATTTTTACAGTAAGAACCATTTTTCCTATATTTCAATATACTTATATTATCTTGATGAACTCATTTTTGATACCTACAATAATTTTTTTTTTTTTGTTCATGTAAAATTTATTGGTTTATTTTGTTTATTAATGCTCTTCCTTTCAAATTAAATACTAATTTTGTATGCAAATGATTTGAAATGAAATATTTCATCTTACGCATGAAGTCTCTTCTGACGGTAAGTTTTCTTTTTATTTAAATATAATGATTTTACATGCATTTCATGGGTCTATATATTTTTAAAATTTTGAAATATGTGTATACTATAAATTTTTAAATAAAATATATATTAATTTCAAGTAATATGTTTGTAATAAAATATTTTCGTGTTATGCTTGTATTCTATGCATGTTAAATTGGAACAAATATGGCGGCCACAATCGTATGTCATCACTCTCATTGAAGGCACTCTAAAAACTATGAGTTATACAGAACTGTGAAGAACAATTTAAGTGTTCTGCGCGTGGTGGTACTCCACTGTATATATTGACAACCTTACGAAACCAAACATCAACAGCTCACAGACATATGAGAACACTGATTTATACTGTACGTAAAATCATTACAGAATGTAAATTCTTGTAAATCATATTAAATACATACGAGCCCAAACTAATATTAGTTTTTTACATTTTCAACAAATTATAAAATCTATACAAATGGTTAGAAAATTCTACATTATTCTTTCGGCTACTTTAAATATTGACTTAAAACTTTTAAAAAACTGTGGGGCGAATGACTGGTGATAATAGTTCGACCGGTATTTTAAGGGTCATCTTGTACTTGTATGCCGGATTCCGGATTTAGCTTCTACCGAGACCTTGTAAATTTGGCACAGTGAAAACCAACTTCGTAAAAATTCAATTCGTACAGTAAAACCCATCTTGCAAGACATATGGGACAATATGACTGAAAAATGTGCAGGGCCCAATGCCTAATAGAATTAAAGCTGGTATTACTAATAAAGGCGATGTAACCTAACATTAAATGGTATGTTGTGTAATAGTGATCCAAGAAGAATTCGTATTTGGATGAGTGGCAGTAGGATCAGTTAGAGAAATTTTTTTTTTATTCTTTATTTGCAAGGACGTTTCGATGCTGGTCCAGCATCATCTTCTGCTTCTACAATAGTATTGTTAATAATAAAAATGTTACAAATAATGAAGTTATCTTACCAAAATATATTATATATACACTTAAAATGTTGAAAAATACATTATAATAATAAATTATAAAAAAATAAATTTTCTCTAACTGATCCTATTGCCACTCATCTAAATCACTAATATTAAATGGCGGAATACTTGAATAACAAATTCAGTTTCTGTAAGTTTAAAATCTATTTTTTAAACTAGTCGAAAGAAATTTGTAGAAATTTCTCACCATTTGCGTAGGTTTTGTAATTTGTTTGTTGAAAATGTCAACCGGCCCAACTAATATGAGTTTGGGCTCGTATGTGTCGATACCATTTCTGAAGTAAAATATTAAACAGCAATAAAAATTGAGTGAGAGAATGGACTCTTACATACATGACGTATATTTTTTGTCCAAAATTAATTCATTTATTTCTAAAATTAAATACCATTACTACATACAATACACTTAAAATAGTCATGTGTTTCAAAATAGTCCCACGCAAATAATTTTATACCATTCTATACAAAACCATGAAGAACCAATTTTCAACAGCTCTCAAATATATGAAACCTACTTATGAGATCGCTCATTACTACTGATTATAATTACCAGTGGCGTGTATTGAATATTTTTGTAGGGTAAGCAGTTTGACAAGGTAGAAGTATATACATATTTGTTTATATAATTTGTTTCATTATCTTGAAGATGGTAGCGCCACTCTGACGAAAGGTTTATTATATATTAAGAAATATGAACTCAGGCTGAAATAATGTTTTATTTAATTAAAAATATTTTAAATGTGCAATACATATTTATCCAACATTTATTTACTTATATTTGAATTAACATTACATCGTCGCAACATTACATCGTCGCGCATAGGTTATATGCATTATATGACTTTTATATTCAATGGAAGATATTTTAAATGACGAATACATATTTATCCATCACTTATTTACTTATATTGAATTTACATTAAGATATAGTAGACGTTAATCTTTATACAGCAATAAGAGTTGAGAGTGCTGTCGCAGTTTCGCGCTTGGGTTGTACTCATTATATAAATTTTATTTTTAATGAAAGACATTTTAAATGACTAATACATATTTCTCCATCGTTTATGTACTTATATTTGAATTAAAATTAAGATATATTAAATACCAGCCTTAATAGAGCAATAAAAGTTTGAGTTTTCGCGCGCATGGATTTTCGTATAGTAGATGCTCGCAGCTATATGAAATCATATATCAACAGCTCACAGACTTACGAGATCGCACCTTACTATTGATTATAAATACATTATATGACTTTTATATTTAATGTGAGATATTTTAAATGAGCAATACATATTTATTCATCATTTATTTACTTATATTGAATTTACATTAAAATATCGTAGATATTCTACTTAATATAGCAAAAACAGTTGAGAGTGCTGTCGCAGTTTCGCGCTTGGGTTGTATTCATTATATAAATTTTATTTTTAATGAAAGACATTTTAAATGACTAATACATATTTCTCCATCGTTTATGTACTTATATTTGAATTAAAATTAAGATATATTAAATACCAGCCTTAATAGAGCAATAAAAGTTTGAGTTTTCGCGCGCATGGATTTTCGTATAGTAGATGCTCGCAGCTATATGAAATCATATATCAACAGCTCACAGACTTACGAGATCGCACCTTACTATTGATTATAAATACATTATATGACTTTTATATTTAATGTAAGATATTTTAAATGAGCAATTCATATTTATTCATCATTTATTTACTTATCATTGAAATTACATTAAAATATCGTAGATATTCTACTTAATATAGCAAAAATAGTTGAGAGTGCTGTCGCAGTTTCGCGCTTGGGTTGTATTCATTATATAAATTTTATTTTTAATGAAAGACATTTTAAATGACTAATACATATTTCTCCATCGTTTATGTACTTATATTTGAATTAAAATTAAGATATATTAAATACCAGCCTTAATAGAGCAATAAAAGTTTGAGTTTTCGCGCGCATGGATTTTCGTATAGTAGATGCTCGCAGCTATATGAAATCATATATCAACAGCTCACAGACTTACGAGATCGCACCTTACTATTGATTATAAATACATTATATGACTTTTATATTTAATGTAAGATATTTTAAATGAGCAATACATATTTATTCATCATTTATTTACTTATCATTGAAATTACATTAAAATATCGTAGATATTCTACTTAATATAGCAAAAATAGTTGAGAGTGCTGTCGCAGTTTCGCGCTTGGGTTGTATTCATTATATAAATTTTATTTTTAATGAAAGACATTTTAAATGACTAATACATATTTCTCCATCGTTTATGTACTTATATTTGAATTAAAATTAAGATATATTAAATACCAGCCTTAATAGAGCAATAAAAGTTTGAGTTTTCGCGCGCATGGATTTTCGTATAGTAGATGCTCGCAGCTATATGAAATCATATATCAACAGCTCACAGACTTACGAGATCGCACCTTACTAATGATTATAAATACATTATATGACTTTTATATTTAATGTAAGATATTTTAAATGAGCAATACATATTTATTCATCATTTATTTACTTATCATTGAAATTACATTAAAATATCGTAGATATTCTACTTAATATAGCAAAAATAGTTGAGAGTGCTGTGGCAGTTTCGCGCTTGGGTTGTATTCATTATATAAATTTTATTTTTAATGAAAGACATTTTAAATGACTAATACATATTTCCCCATCGTTTATGTACTTATATTTGAATTAACATTAAGATATATTAAATACCAGCCTTAATAGAGCAATAAAAGTTTGAGTTTTCGCGCGCATGGATTTTCGTATAGTAGATGCTCGCAGCTATATGAAATCAAACATCAACAGCTCACAGACTTACGAGATCGCACCTTACTATTGATTATAAATACATTATATGACTTTTAAATTTAATGTAAGATATTTTAGATTCTAGCAAGATGTAAAAGTATAAAACTGACCAGTGGCGTAACTAACGGGCCCGCATTGCGGACGGG
Organism: Harpalus rubripes; assembly: GCA_963082715.1. Taxonomy (NCBI): domain Eukaryota; kingdom Metazoa; phylum Arthropoda; class Insecta; order Coleoptera; family Carabidae; genus Harpalus; species Harpalus rubripes. The sequence goes on along the minus strand of OY720450.1, from coordinate 46,279,420 downwards.
CCCCCGGCTCTAGAAAGGGCCCAATTTACTTGATTTATAATTTTGTAGCAACGTACAAATTTATTTAGTTTTTTATTTTTTTAAATGTCAATTTCTAAAAATAATATTGGCTAAGGGGCCCCTTATACGCTATGCAAAATCATGCTTTTTATTTTTTATCACATTTCGGCCGGTAGAATTTCGATTTCTTAGCAAATATTTTCCTGCAACTGGTCTAGAGTTATCCTTTAAAATAATCCCATGAAAAGAAATCTGGGGCTGTCAAATCAGGACACCTCGCGGCCAATGTGTTTTACTAAAACGAGGGATTAAATAACGATACGAGAATAATTTTCGCAAAATTGCTACTATTTAAACTGTATGATACTGATCCATCTTGCTAATACCATATTTTGTCCAAGTTCTTTCATTTGGGATACCAAAAATGTATGAATCAATTCCTTTTAACTTTCACCAATGGCCTGTGCCACCAATTTCATATTTAAAAAAAATATGGGCCAATCCCATTTTTATAGTAAAAAAAAGTCAGATGAAAGTGAGCCTAGTCACAATTTCCACAAGTTCTTGTGGTATGTAGTTCCTCATAATAAACGCTACAGTTAAAACGGACCCCAAAAACTTTTAGCGGGCGGGCCCCCGAACTCTTATTTACGCCACTGAAACTGACTATCTCGAGGCACGCACTGCTCATGGCTTATATTCACAATCCCAACTACGGTCTCAACAGTGGAATAACCAGTAAAATACATCGTAAAGAAATTGTCTCCAAAAGGGTCGTCAAACTCACAAAAATGGGGGGCGCAAAACCCTATAATTCCCCGCTTCTACGCCCATTATTCACAAATAGTGAATATTTGCAGTTCTATGAATTCAACGCTGTTTCACCCTGTGTTGAGGCGCGCCCAGCTACGAGCAGGTAATGTAGCCTTGAATTCCTCTTCTGTTGGGCGCGTTCGGCTACTGGAAGGGTGATCTATCCTTAAGCCTAATTGTGTAAGTGTTTGAGAGTACAAATAATGTAGGATGAAAAAATTAGGATAACAAATATCTGTAAAAGAAAAGAAAAATTAACAAATAATAAAGTGTGGTCATTACAGAAAGATATTTTAATGACCAATACATATTTATCCATCATTTATTTATTTATTTATATTTGAATTCACCATTGGCAGATTGTGCACCACTTCATAAGATTATAAATACATTATATGTAAACAATGAGTAGGAGCCGGTCGATGACTTCACCAATATTCAGGGCTGAATATTGTTTGTTTATTTTAGTTTTTATATTGGAATAGCTGACTGGAGTCGAGGCAGCTAGTTATTTATAATTTATTTATAATTAAGCTTTGAAAGAGTTAACATCATTGTATTTGATCCACACATATAATTGTATTAACCTGTTTTCTTTTGAATATTATAATACTATTTATCGAGTAGTGCAACCTGTATTTCATTTATCTGATAAACCCAGATTTCTTAACATATATGACTTTTATATTTAATGAAAGATATTTTATATGACCAATACATATTTATCAATCATTTATATACTTATAAATAAATTTACATTAAGATATCGTAGACGTTAACGTTAATATAGCAATAACAGTTGAGATTGCTTTCGCGGTTTCGTGCTTGTATTCATTATATGACTTTGATTTTTTATGAAAAACATTTTAAATGACCAATACATATTTCTCCATCATCTGTTTACTTATATTTCAATTAACATTAAGATATCTTAAATATTAGCCTTAATAGAACAATAAAAGTTTGAGTTTTCGCGCGCATGGATTTTCGTACAGTAGAAGCACGCAGCTATGTGAAATCGAACATGAACAGCTCACACACTTACGAGATCGCACCTTACTACTGATTATAAATACATTATATGATTTTTATATTTAATGTAAGATATTTTAAATGAGCAATACATATTTATTTATCATTTATTTACTTATAATTGAAATTACATTAAGATATCGTAGATATTAGACATAATATAGCAAAAACAGTTGAGAGTGTTGTCGCGGTTTCGCGCTTGGGTTGTATTCATTATATGAGTTTTATTTTTAATGAAAGACATTTTAAATAACTAATACATATTTCCCCATCGTTCATGTACTTATATTTAAATTAACATTAAGATATTTTAAATACCAGCCTTAATCGAGCAATAAAAGTTTGAATTTTCGCGCGCATGGATTTTCATACTGTTTATAGATGTCCACAGTAATATGGAGTCAAACATGAAGAACTCACACACTTATGAGACACTTTGTTTCTACTGATTTTAAATACATTTTATGACTTTTATATTTAATGTAAGATATTTTAAATGAGCAATACATATTTATTCATCATTTATTTACTTATCATTGAAAATACATTACGATATCGTAGATATTTGACTTAATATAGCAAAAACAGTTGAGAGTGTTGTCGCGGCTTCGCGCTTGGATTGTATTCATTATATGAGTTTTATTTTTAATGAAAGACAATTTAAATGACTAATACCACTGAATTTATAATACCCCTATAAGAACGGCAACCAAATGTATTAAGTTAAATCCTTGAGAATGTCGTCGGCATCTATCCGCCACTCTAGGAACTATGAGAAACCAGATGTTGAGCAAACAGTGTTGTCATATAAACAGTCGGAGTAGCACATAGCACGAGCGCACACAAAACCAGATACCAATCGGGGAGCTAGGTGGAGTGCATGCGGAAATAGTAATGAATTACAATATGTATTTATTGAGTCTTTTACATACTTAACCCAGAATTATTGTTTCCTAATTTTTAATATGTACAATTATGCGAAGTAAATTGTTTAAACATTGTGGTGTAGTGGTAGTGTCTTTTCATATTTTATTATTATTAATAAAAAGAATATTGATATTTTATTATTTAATAAAATTATTTGCTAATTAATGAAAGTAATCAAAATAAATAATAAAAGTCGTAAAATAAATCAAAACAGAATATACAAAAACACAGCAGAAAGTTGTTATCAGAATATCCAAAATAGAAAATGAAATTGTAATAGAAGGTACCAAAGTAAAAAATAATACAATATGTTATCAAGATGCACAGATACAGTATAACAACGAAAGCAAGTAATTATAGCAAACTCCCCCACCCCGGTCCTTTCGACATCTCTAATGCAGGTGCTGTAAAATCGTTTATGCCAGTGGGAAAGAAATAAAACACAATAATTTGTTAACCTTGACAATGAATGACTCCAATAATTCGGATTTTATTTATTATTACTTGCAAAAAATGTTTTTCTACGAGTGCTATAAAAAATAGATATTTATACTCTCATCGTAAAGTTGATGTTTTTTGAGGAGTGAGCAACAAAGTTCTTTTTCATGCGTTGCCAAGGGAGACTGTTGAAAAATAGTTATTTGTTTAATTAGGCACTAAAATGCCAGATTTACAGCAAAGGCTGCCGTTTCATCGTCGAGGCGCAGCCGAGGCAATGAATGCTGCCGAAGCTGTAAATCTGTTTAGTGTCATGTTGAACACATTATTTTTTGCCGATCGAAAATTAATTTTAAATTAGTGATATTTTTCATACATAAATTGAAAGTTATCGCCATCAAATTATGTTGCTATGCGTTTGTTAAACGACTGCTATGCGTTTGTAAAGCGGTTGCTACATAGTAGTACAAATCTGAAAAAAATCTTTTTCGCTCACTCGCAAAATATGAATTTATTTTATTATTTACAATATTAATATAGATTGTACACTTTTGACAAGTTTTATTATAATTCCTGAGCTCAAAATTGTATTAGATAAATTTTCCGTTACTTCCTGCTTGTCAGATTTTTTTTTTAAATATCCCTATGTAGAACGAACATAGAAAAAATAATGCGTGTATTATGCGCGTAAAGTGTTATTGTCGCTTTCGAAAGAAATAAATATATATCTGCTTGAAGTCACTAAATTTATAATCATTTCTCTGTTATTACCAGCTAACTATTATAAATGCCGCTAAAAATATACGTAAGAACTTACAATAACAAGTTGCTATAATAGAATGGAAGTAAGAACTTGCAGTGAACTTGTCATTTTATGCCTGTTTTGTAGCCATTATACATAAATCCTAAGTCCTATTTTAGACTGTTAGACATTTTTGTTTTATTCACCAGATTAAAAAATCTGATGTGGCCAGCACATAACCTCTCGCCAGATATTTTACCTGGTTGTACGCATAAAACGAAAAATATTTTTAAATACAAATACATATATTCATGTCTCACTGCAAAATAATTCTCACATATATTTGCAAAATCTATGCGATATTTTAATATAAATTATGTACAATACATACATTTTCTTTATATTCAATATCCTGAAATTTTCTTTTTCTACTTTCCTTTTCTTTGTCTTTATATTCGTCATTTTTTCGCAAATTCCTTTTATATTCTTTTTTACGTATATTCTTTTGCGTTGTTGACTTTTTTTTATTTTCATAATCTTCATAATGATGTACAAATATTTTTGACAGTGGCATACAAATATTTTTGACAGTGACATTTATGTGTCAATTACAAACATTTGAATTTCTTGCATTGAAGTAGTTTGATCTGACAATTTTTACACCAAATTATATTATATGCATTCCTTTATCTCTAAATCTATAGAAGATATAATAATGAATTTATATTTATCGAATAAAGAATTTAACGTTCTTTAATATAAGTATTTACATAAATTTTCGATAAATAATATTTAGATGATTTTTTTCTTGTAACTACTACTTCCGGTTTTCAAATTGTTACCAAAACTTAATCAACTCTTGTTTTTTTGTTAAATGTCTTAAGTCTTATAGTATTTGGGAAATCGTGGATATGCGATTTTTAGCATGCATTCAATACCTCTCTTAGCGAGAGGTAAAAATTATTAGGATCTCATATAATCAAAATAAACTGCGAAGAATATGATATAAATATCTTCGATATCGATATACTCAATAGTTATAGATATATGTTAGTAGATTATTTGTCCCTGAGTTATATGTATAACGAGAGGTTTGAAAATAATCGAATATACGGTTGAGAGGACGAGATGTGTTACCCAGGTAACACATCGAGTCCGCAGATGATTTTCGAAGCTCGAGTTGTTTATGTTAAGACTATACAATAAATCAACCAACTATATTTTTACGAAATGTCAAAAATATTACTTTTTCATTTATATCCATGGATGATGAGGTTACATATGATTCATTTGTTTGCGACTGAAATACCACGAGTTGTGTTTCGCGAAACATTACTTAGCAACGCAAATAACAAATAACCAATATTATACAACGTAACTAAGAAAAATTGAGCTATCTGATTGGTGTATTTTCCAATGAGTTGTATAGTCGTATATTATAAGAGTATGATATTTTGAAAATAGACAACTCAATTTACCGAAAAGGGAAAACGTCATATCACATGGAAAATTATATAATAAAAATATTTATTATTTAAAATATAGAGAAAAAGTAAAATGCTTAGGTAGTAATTTAATGCAATGTATAATAATTTTATTATTATATTTATATTTGTGTATAAATATAATAAAATACTATTCAATATTATCATGTGTCGATATCGCCATTGACGGATGTCAATAAAGTTTATATTATTATTATTATATATAAAATAATAAGAGGAAATAAGAATTTTCATAACAGATTATATTTGTATTGTGACTTGTACTGCCTACTGACGTCTGAGCGTCTGAGGAGCGATTGGATTCTTCCTCGTAGATCGCCACTCGCCAGATGAATTTAGTAGTGCTTGGCAACAGTGCAATTCATTTTTCCTCATAGTTTCTATGTTGGACGGCAGAGATCGTTAGCTCGCGACGTTAAATTTTCGATAGAAAAGGATAGATATAGGTTACTGGTTAGTGCTTTGCGTTGCCATTCTTATAAGGGTATTATAAATTCAATGCTAATACATATTTCCCCATCGTTCATGTACTTATATTTGAATTAACATTAAGATACCTTAAATACCAGCCTTAATCGAGCAATGAAAGTTTGAGTTTTCGCGCGCATAGATTTTCATACTGGGCGCCTATTTTGTAACTAGAAAGCGATAACGACATGACATGTTGAGTAATCTTGACTACTCTGTTTAACTTTCACTTGTTGTATTACTGATGATGAGAACTTAGTTCTCAAAATACGTATCTAGTTTTTGTTAAAATTAATTTAAGGTTAAGGGGTAATTATATTAATTTTAGTTTCTGGACGAAGATTATAAATAATACTTTTAGCAGGATGGCCCGTTTATTTATTTCCTTTTATTGTGAGGATATTATGAAAAGAAATATTGCTCAAAATGTAAAGATGAAGAGAAGATGATTAAAGACACGATGATCGTTTTAAACTACCATCGGAAGGATTTGAGAGCAAATATTGGTAAATTTATAAATAAAACTGCGTGGTAATGTTAAAATTTCAAGACCAACAGATTATTTTACACAATTCGATAGAATGCGTGAATCTGAATAGAAAATTAAGATGGCGCGCTTGCCATATTGAATTCATATTCGTTATCGCTTTCTAGTTACAAAATAGTGGCCCTGTTTATAGATGTCCACAGTAATATCAAGTCAAACATGAAGAGCTCAAGACTTATGAGACACTTAGTTTCTACAGATTATAAATACATTATATGACTTTTATATTTAATGTAAGGTATTTTAAATGAGCAATACATATTTATTCATCATTTATTTACTTATATTTGAATTTACATTTAGTTATCGTAGACGTCAATAGCATTAATAGTAGAGAGTGCATTCGCGGTGTCGCGCTTGGGTTGTATTCCTTATATAACTTTAATTTTTAATGTAAGACATTTTAAATGACTAATACATACTTCCCAATCATTTATTAACTTATATTTGAATTAATATTAAGATATCTTAAATAGTAGCCTTAAAACCGTAGTTGATCAGTGAAGTCATCCAAGATGTTATGCTTGGTCTAACAATAAACGCTCATTACTGAACTGAACACCTAGTCATCGCAAAAAGCATTTGGCCAAATGATTGCTGGACGAATTATGCACAATATTTATTTATTTTTACACTAGTATTAACTATTTGATTACTAAACGTATATTATTTAAAATAAGAGTGTGAAATATTATCAAAAGACAATTTAACGAAATATTAATAGGTTATATATTCATATTTTCCTTAATTTTCTCCCGTTCAAAATGTTCCACATTATAAATAATAAAGAAAAGAGATTGAGAGAAGAATAGAACGAGTACTTGTATCTTCATTTATTTTAACAAGAATGCGGAAAACATTTTACTAAAAATCAATAGACCATTTCAGAAATTTGAACGACCACTACATTTACGTTTTGAACTAAAAAGTTAGTGCCGTTAAACGGCGGCATTTCAAATTTATACACGATCCCGGAATATTGTTTTAAATTTTAGAACTACAAGGAAGTTGTTAGAAGGAATTTGAGTATAAGGTATAGTTTAAATTCTTATTTTACAAATAAAACCTTATTTTATTTTATGAAAAAGTGAAGTATATTCCGCAATCAATTATACCTACAATATTATATTACGGGTGCATACTCAACGCCCGAATATTCAAAACCAGAATATTCAAAACCAGAATATTCATGCACAGGATCATTCAAACCCCGAATATTCTACACCAGAAAATAAATGCACAGAATCATTCAAATCCCGAATATTCAAAACCAGAATCGCTCATTGCACGAAAGTGCATTGACAGAATCGCGCATCACTAGAAAGCTCTTTGCCCGAATCATTCAAAAACCGAATAAGTGGGCGTAACCAGTTTAGGCTACCTATCACTAGATGTCACTGCGAAAGTTAGTCCAACGCATGTCCACCGATGGTTTAACGTATGGATTGTCGATAATCTAGTGTGCTTTAATTTGGTTAAAAGAAAATAATAGTAGACATACGTCTTCATTCAACTGAATTGTCAAAAATGACAGCTAGTCCAATAAATAAAACAAAAGAGAACATAATACACTTAAAAACAAATAAATAAAGACTATAATTACACTCAATTGATAACTTAAAGGTTTTGTGAACATTTTACATGTTTATGATTTAACCACTATTTGATAAAATTCCAACAGTTATCACAAAATTTTTGTAAGAATAATAATTAATAATTTATTAATTTTATTCAAAAAATTTGCTTTACAAATAGAAGATTTGTGTCTTACGTAGGAACTTTCTGTTCAAATGATGTATTCATATTTCAATAATTTTCACTTGTAATATTTGTTTGATGGTTTAAATGTTGGACCAAAGGAAAGTGTCAGGAATGTAAATAAATCAAACTTCTCGATTTACTATTTTTTTTAGCAAATGAGTACATTTTACTCAACCATGTACGAGCCCTGGTTTAATTTGGCCGGCTGCCATTTTTAACAAATTATAAAACCTATACAAATGTTGAGATATTTCTACAAAATTCTTTCGACTACTTTAAATGTAGTCTAAAAATTTACAAAACTGTGGACCAAATAATGACGGGAGATAATAGTTCAACCAAAATTTAAAAGGTCATCTTCTACTCCAGATTTATCTTCTACCAAGACATTTTACTTTTGGCACAATATGAAAAACTTCGGAAAAATCCAGTGTGGATAGTAAAAACTACCTTGCAAGACATATGGGGTAATACTCTGTCAGAATAATGCGCAAGGCTTATGGATACAATGCCTAATAGAATTAAAGATGGGATCTGGTAATTTCTTGACTGGGATGGATGATAAAACTTAACAAATTTACTGGAAATTAGTCAACTTCATTCTCATTCCCGACTAGTTTTGACACCACACACCACATGTGTCTTCCTCAAAGGATGAGTTTTCTTAACACTTGATAATAGTAAAATTGCTGTGTGTTGTTGAGGAAGACACATGTGGTGTCGAAACTAGTCGGGAATGAGAATAAAGTTGGCTGATTTCCAGTAAATTTGTTATCTTTTAGAATTAAAGATGTTATTATTTTTATAAATGCGATGTAACTCCCTATTATTAAATGATGGAGTCTTTTGTAAATTTAAAATCTATATTTTAAAGTTGTAGAAATATCTCATCATTCACCGTTTGTGTAGGTTTTCTAATTTGATTATACGAAATACAAATCGATCGAACGGTCCTGGCAAGTGTGAAGACTCATTGCTTTACAAATGCCAAATTCACCCTACAAACATCTCTCACTTTAGATATAAATATAAATAAGGGATGGTTTATGGGTGGTAGCATAATCACATCAATTATCGAAGTAAGCATGTGTAATATGAAGTTGATAGCATTCATTAAAGCATCGAATTTAAAGCATAATTGTAATAGTTACACAAGTAAAGTCTATCTGTCAGGGGTTGTAGGGATGGTTTATAGGTGGTAGCATAAACTTATGTATTTATGTTGCCTGTATGTACAATATTAAGATGGTAGGCAAACCATATAACATTACTACATTTTTTTTTTTGGTCAGCAAATTATGCAGACCCACTAGCCACTCTTCAGCAACAATCGTGCAAGTACATGATAGCAAAGAAAAATGCATGTCGAATTTAAATTCAAACCGCGGTATAATGTCTTTAACGGTATCGGAGTAGTGGATGAAATATGAGAAATTTGCTGATTTGGCATTTTCTAAAATTTAGGAATTGTTACTACATCATGAAGTCATAATATTAAAATCATTTCTAGTATTTTTAGATTATCCACGTTGTTTGAATTTAATTCAGAGCACAAATTTTCTATGAAAAGAGCGAAAATAAGAGATGTCAGATTAGAGGTTTGTACGACGCCTGGACGATTTTGTATATTATCGTGTAGACGTAGATCATAATCATCGATGTTTGTTAGGAACTTTGCAGTAGGTGTTGCGGCGCTCACGAAATCTTTTATAATCAAAAATTTATTTAGTCTTATTATAATATACATGCTTTATTTAATATTGACACTTCGTGTCTTTAATAAATTTATCTTCAGGTATTAAAAAAATTAATTCTGATTGTTTATTTATTAAATGGTTTTACATTAAAAATATATTTTAATATGTAGTTATTAAGTTCTCCATATTTTCCGTCGGCATGCTTGGTATTGTACATTCCTAATATCTAGAATTAAGTTATATTAATATTTCACATCAGATCCTATATCTAATTATTGATGAAGATGTTATTTTTGAAAATTGAAAACGTATATTATTTTATTTCATACTGTCCACTGTATATTACATTACATTGTTAATTTGAGTCCGAGAAATAGCACATTACAGTACCAAGACCCCAAGACTACGCCATGATAGCGTAGCGACAAATAACACTTCGTTTCCCTAACAACCGTGGAAGTTAATAGGGAAAGGTAGGTGAAACGTATGGGGTATTTTTGGGTACGCTATCATAGCGTAGCAATAAATAACATGTCGTTTCCTTATTAAGTTCCACGGCTGTTAGGGAAACAAAGTGTTATTTATCGCTATGCTATCATAGCGTAGTTTTTGGATTCCACTCCGAGAAGTGTTGTCTAAAAACATTTCCCTGACTGTTTATTTTGAACAAAAAGAAACGGCAATTTCAATTTTTGGTATATTTATTTTAAATAACACACTTTCAAAAGAATATTCAGCTGTCATTTATGATAATTAAGACAAACAATACAAATAAAACAAATACACACCTAATTTATAAATTCAGAGATGATGAATTAATAAAAAAAAAATTAAAACACGCAGACTGCATGAAATAAAGTATATTTCATACGGCCGTGAAATAGTATTACGGCACACATTCCAAAATTCCTTAAACTTCTCTCATTCGTACCGTAATCACTGACTTCTCAGCCTTATTACGTAAATAACTATTCATTGAAATAAATTACACTCAGTAACAAGCTGTCATTTTTGACAGTTCAGTTGAATGAAGACGTATGTCTACTATTATTTTCTTTTAACCAAATTAAAACACACTAGATTATCGACGATTCATACATTTAACCATCGGTGGACATGCGTTGAACTAAGTTTCATAGTGACATCTAGTGATAGGTAGCCTAACCTGGTCACGCCCACTTATTCGGTTTTTGAATGATTCGGGCAAAGAGCTTTCGGGTTTTGCGCGATTCTGTGTATGAGCGATTCTGTTGATGCATTTTCGGTCAATGCGTGATTCTGTGTTTGAATATTCGGGATTTGAATGATTCTGTGTATACATATTCTGCTTTTGAATATTCTGGTTTTGAATATTCGAGGTTTGAATGATTCTGTGTATGAATATTCTGGTTATGAATATTCTGGTTTTGAATATTCGGGCGTTGAAGACATTCCCTTATATTACCTAACTTAACCTAACTTTTTATTTTCCAAACCAGATAAAATATTTCAAATGGCAGTATTTTGGGGACCAGAAGTTTAGTATCCGTCATAATTATTTGAAAAATGAAACCAATAAAACAAAAACAAAACTGTGAAATATACAGAACTGTCATATAAACAAGGATGGGTATACGGTAAACGGCATTAATATTCTGTTGCAGTCTAACACTTGGCGCATGCGTTTTGAATTTCTGAAAAGGTCTATTGAATGTAAATGTACCAACATTATTATTTAAGATATTATTGTCATTACAAGACTGAATATAGTCCAGACAATAAAGGGATTGTAAAATTCATAGAGGGTGTCACAATTATGACTTCAGCGATTTGTTTGGAGTCGTTAGGAGATAAACATAGTAAAAGTTCCCGGACATAGGTGGTGAGCGGGGTGCAGGGGGGCACCGAGAAGGTATCTATTTTTGGTTTTCTGCTTATATCATGAAGACAATACGTCTTAGCAAAAAAGGAGTTATATACAAAATAAAAAAATTCTATATTTTTGCTTTTTAAACATTTTTTCTATCTCCAACCGTTTATGAGATATCCGCTATCAAAAACCGCAAATTTTCGAAAAAAAATATTTTGCCTGACGTTTTTTGTTAAACTTTTCTCTCTAGCACCTCATCTCTTCGTTTTACAGAAAAATTTATAGAAAAGAAGCTGTAGAAGATTAAATTTCCTCTAAAATGGTATAACATTTTCTATATCTTCAACCGACCAAACGTTATGGCAATTTGAATTTTTTGGGTAAATTTCGATATTCCGCTGGAAGACTGGACATTTAATATAGGCACCTGGGGTATGCGCTTTGGAAAGTGCGCGACTTTTTTTCGGATTATGTTTACAAGGCTGTTAGAGATGTTTTTTCTTGGTCACATGATCTGTAGCTCGTCGGTTTTTTTTCAAAATGACCGCCACACGTATGCCCGCTTTAATACATTATGTTAAAGTAAAAATCTGATGTGGCCAGCACATTACCTTCCGTCAGTTATATGGGGTATTTACGAAAATTCTACTGGTGAACTGTTACAGGTAAAAAGCTTTTTATCAGGTTATAGCTACCGAAATCGATATTTTAAGAACGCAAGTGGTAAACAGGGTAGATCCATAACCTATGAAAAAATTTGAAAATTTAAAACAGGTTAGAAATTTGACGTAGTTAACAAACTGAGCAGAGTCCTACTTTAAACACATTTCCACTTTTAACGCGCGCGCTTTGCTTTGCATCGCTACCTTTTTTGAGATTAGATTCCTCATGAATCCGGTAGATGGATCTGATAGATATTGAACAATTTTCGAACACAGTCGGTAGATGCGGTATCTACCGGTAGAATTTTCGTAAATGCGTATTTATTTTCTATAAAATCCATGCAGAAAGTACAGGATGGGGCAGAAAAACCTATCCGATTTCAAATCCCTTTTTCCCAGAAGAGGGAGCAGGTAGAGTAGTGGGGTAAAAACCGTTAGAAAGCCGGTTTTATGCCATTTGTCAGTAGTCAACATGCCTTGGTCTGGTGAACATCGTGCTTTTGTTATTGAGCGGTTTATCGAATGCGGCGGTTCGATAATTGCTACACAACGTGCTTTTCGAATTCATTTCGGACTCGGGCGTCATGATCCTGTTCCACATCACGCTACGATTAAAGTGTGGGTGTCAAATTTTAGACAGACGAGTTCAGCATTGAAAAAGAAGTCGCCTGGACGTCCCAGGACAGCAACAGGACCTGAAAACGTGGCCAATGTGAGAGCCGCGATTGAACGTTCCCCGCGTCGTTCGGCGCGAAAACATTCGCTCGCTTTGGCGATTTCCAACCGCAGTATTCGGCGCTTTTTGCACCGGGACCTCAAAATGCATCCCTACAAAATGGTTGTTGCACAGGAATTAAGTGAAAGGGATTTTGAAACCCGTACGAACCTGTGTCGCGATCTCCGAGAACTCCCAAACGACGATGTTGTGCTCTTCACGGACGAAGCCCATTTTCACCTTTGTGGTGCCGTTAACAGGCAGAATTTTCGATATTGGAGTGACGAAAATCCTCGAGAAATCCATCAGGAACCCCTCCATAGCCCAAAAGTGACTGTGTGGTGTGCTCTTTCCCGCCTAGGCGTCTGGGGGCCTTACTTTTTTGAAGAAAATGGGCAAACCGTAACGGTCAACAGCGAGCGCTATTGTTTCATGCTGGAAAATTTTCTTAGACCCAAAATGGAAGAAAATGGCGTGGAAAATGTGTGGTTTCAACAGGATGGTGCAACCGCCCACACATCGCGACGATCAATGGACATTCTCAGGGAACTGTTTCCCGGTCGCCTCATTTCCCTGAGAGGTGATCTTGGCTGGCCGCCGCGCTCACCGGATCTCACTCCATGTGACTTCTTCCTTTGGGGTTACCTCAAATCGAAGGTTTACCAGCATCGACCAAGGACCCTTCTTGCTTTACGAAGGGAAATTGCTCGGGCAATTGAAGAAATTCCTGTGGAAATGACGGTGAAAGTCATGGAAAGCTACCGCGAGCGCCTAAATCAGTGTATCCGCTCCCAAGGACGACATTTGAGTGATGTGCTTTTCAAAACTTAAATTTAAAAATGGCATAAAATTTGCGATATGTTAATAAAAAAATTTTTTGACAAGTTGAGTGGTTTTAATTTTATAACGTTTTGAAATCGGATAGGTTTTTCTGCCCCACCCTGTACCTTGCAAAAGATTCTAAATTTCTTGTATGTACATTACCTTTCGACAGTTGTATGTATTTTACACAAATGCCATACAGAAAGTTTTGAGCAAATATACTACGAATATGTCAATTGCACTTGACACTGACATATTTCAATCAGAATTTTCTTAATATAGTAGCTGTTTCTAGCATAGCTGGCTAATTTATGAAATTTAATTTCTTTATAATTTTATAACTCTATATCCATTTAATATGAAGTATAAAATGTAGTCAAATCGTATAGAGAATACAATGTTCTTTAACATTTATAATAACATTAAATGTGAAAAAATGATATTTAACATCGTTTTTTCAAGAAAAACTGTTAAAATCTTCAAATGAGGGTACTTCCGGTTGACCAATTATAACCAAAATCTAATCAGCTCTTCATATGAATGCAACGAAGAGGAATACGAAAGAATTATAATTTTTGGAATTGTAGTATTAGAGTTATCGTAGACGAAAATTTTGTTACACACACACGCGCGCACACGCACACAAACTCACTCACTCACACACACACTCACACACACTCACACTCACTCACACTCCCACTCCCAATCCCACTCCCACTCCCGCTCACGCACACGCACACGCGCACACACACACATACGGACATCATCGTAAAAATGTTATAATCGGATACTAGGGACCTTAAAACGTGCTTATTCATTAAAATCTGGATAAGCGATTTTTGGCATGAATACAATACCTCTCTTAGCGAGAGGTAAAAACAAATCAAGTTTATTCTTATTTAAAATTTAGCAAAAAAAGTCATTAAAAATGTAAAAGTAAAGTTACACACTTAGTTAAACAAATTAATATTTAAAGTTAAGTTTTGGCAAGTTGCAATGTAACAAAATTATTGCGCTTTCATAAACATTTCCAGCTGAAGAAAATAGCTGTTCACTAGCAACACTATTTGGCGGTGGTGCTAAATATATTATTGAAAATAGTATATTGTGTTATTAGGAGTAAAAGTGATACTTTGTGTGGCGATCATGGAAGTTTGCACGACGAGCGAAGCGAGTCGAACAATTGCATGCGAGGCACACAATGACACTTTTATTCCGAATGACACATTGAATTTTTTTTCAAACGCACTACTTTTCTTTTTATTCGCTAATTCTATGTAGTTTCTATGGATATTTATTTATTTATTTTATTTCTACGCCGCCGGCGTAGAAATAAAGCTTCTACCTTGTGAATTAAATCACAAAAATGCCATTTCTACGACGTTTGAAAAAAATGTCTTTTTTTGCATTTGCTCTGCATTTTTTTTGTGATTTATTTATAGTTAATGCCTGTAACGGTAACAGTATATCATTATAAATCACTTTTACCTCACTTATACAGCAAAAAAATTACGACAAAATTTTATGGCCGATATATCGGTATCGGCCGATATCGGCTATGAGTATATCGGTATCGGCCACAAAAAATCATATCGGTCGATCCCTAGTATTTTTCGAAGAAAAACTATTTTGAGCTTCTAGTAAAGTGCAATTTCCGTTTATTCGATTTTCACTAAAATCTAATGGGCTCTTTCCATTACAGAAAAAGTCCGAAATACAAGGTTTCAAAATTTTCTGAATGATCGTATTTGAGTTAGAGTGGAGGATTCATACACACATACACACAGACATCATCGTGAAAATATTAGAATTGGATTCTAGGGATCTTAAAACGTAGTCATTTAGCAAAATCTCGATATGCGATTTTTAGCACGATCCCTATACCTCCCTTACCAAGGGTAGCGGGAGGTAAAAAGAGCAAAGATCACTCTGTCCCTTGGCAGGGTTGTCGCACCTTTCTCCACTCTGGTAATTGGGGATTCCCAGTTCTCTTTTGTTCTCTTATCGCTCACAGCAACACTACCGCAGCAGCTGTTGTTTACGTCACGACACAGACCACACACGATGAACCAAAATCGCACTCACTATTTTCTTATCCTAACATTTTACAATATTCAATTTAGGTCATCACAAGAGGCGTTTTTTTGGCGTTAAACCAGTTTCGTAATGTTTTCAAAACTATTTCATACATGACGTCATTTAAATCTGTCAAATGTTAATTAGACTTTTGAGTGAGTTTGAATTTGTGGTGTACATAAAAACTATTCAAAACAGTGATTAAAAACAGATTCCTTGGCTGCACTCTATTGTTATTTTCTAAAAAATAAAATATATGTATTTTAATATTTATTTATACGCGTACAGATGTTTTATTCTCACAGATAATAATGGATAACCCAGATTTATTAATTTTTTAACTAATATGTAATCATTTAGAAACGTTTACCGGTGTTCCGTGTTCTTGACGTTTACCCCCACTACTACGAAATAATTCGAAACTGTTTCAAACCAGCCCAGTGGATCGGTTTGAAAACATACGAAACTGTTTCAACCAATTTCGTCTCTGACGTCACTGTTGCGTCGCCAAAATATATTGTTTTGAAACACTACGAAATAGTTTCAAACCAATGTATCGCTAAAAAACGCCTAAGGAAATTTTTGAATAAACGTTCATATTTTATAATCCACAATAAATAGAAAATATACTTCATGGCTGAAACACGGTGTTGATGACCAGCGCAATACCTTCCGTCAATTCTATGTAGGTATTTTGTACAAATTCCATACAGAAAGTTTCTTGAAAAAGATTATATACAAGATGTAAACGAAACTAGCAAACGCGATTTTTCTCGGAAGTTTTAGAGTTACAAAAAAATACAATGAAATCAAGGGGCACATTCCATTGCAAAAGAAAATATATTTTTTTAAGCCAGTGGTTCTCAAGTTACAACAAAAAGTTATATTTGCTTAAATAGGATGTTATATATTTTTTAATCAAACAAAAAGATCAAACTGCACCTATCTTCCCATTACTATTTTCTTACGTGAAACGAAATATAGTTCAACCTAACCTACCATTTCGGCGTAATTTGTACCACGAGCTTTATCAAGATTATAGTACTCGGGAAAATTAAAGGTCTCCGCTACGCATCGAGTTTTAAACATTCCCCCCGTGCTACAATATTTTAATTATGCGCTTAATCAATAAATTACTATTAAAATTATATAACTTTAATGTTCACTCAGAACAAGTTTCAAAATTTCACGCCCAGCCCTAACAGTTCTCTGATAAGCCGGTTTTTGTGCCACAATCTCCATGTAGTGTAGTATATATATTTTTAATTTACCCCATATATTGTCTTAACATGTATCGTAGCTCTACTTAAATTTTCTCGAAATTCGTAACATTTCAGCTTCAGTTTTTCCGGACCTATATAAACGTCTACATCTGGACCAGGATACCTAAATACCTATTATTTTTTTATCAATTATATTTTGTTATATTATTATAAATCATCTTCCTTTATTATTAATATTATTATCTGTAGAAATGGAAAATTCTAAGGAATTATAAGATTTTTATTTTTCCCTGTCATTTGATGATTTTCGTTGTTTCCATCTTTACACAAAAAGAAAACGATATCTTTGAAACTGCATGAGATACTTTGCATTACATTAAAAAAAAATCTGATGTGGCCAGCACATTACCTTCCGTCAGTTCTACGTATTTTGTACAAATTTCATACGGAAAGTTCCTTGCTAAATTAAATATTCTATTTCTTGTACATTACCTTCCGGCAGTTGCATGTATTTTATGCAAATTTCATACAGAAAATTATTATTTTGTGACGTTTTCTATATACAGTGTAATGTATCTGCAGAAATAAAAGATTTATTATTATTATTTCTTGTACATTACCTTAAAGCAGTTGTATGTATTTTATACAAATTCCATACAGAGAGCAAAAGATCCTATATTTCCAGTAAAATTATAAGACAGACACACTATGTCAATTTCACTTGACACTGACATCTTTCAATCAGAATTTTCTCAATATAGTAGCTGTTTCCACAGCTATGGTTACTTTATGAAATTTAATTTCTTTATAATTTTTTAACTTTATATCCATTTAATATTAAGTATAAAATGCAGTCAAATCGTATAGAGAATAAAATATTCTTTAATATTTATAATAACATCAAATGTGAAAAAATTATATTTAACATAGTTTTTTCAAGAAAAACTGTTAAAATCTTCAAATGATGGTACTTCCGGTTGTCCAATTCTAACCAAAATCTAATCAGCTCTTCACATGGATGTAACGAAGAGAAATACGAAAGAATTATAATTTTTAGAATTGTAGTATGAAAGTTATCGTAGACGAAAATTTTGTTACATACACACACACGGACACACATACATACACACACACACACACACACACACACACACACACACACACACACACACACACACACACACACACACATACAGACATCATCGTAAAAATAGTAAAATCGTATTGTAGGGACCCTAAAACGTGCTTATTCATCAAAAACTCATCACCGAATTTTTTGACCAAAGACAATACCTTCCTTACCTAAAGGTGACGGAAGGTAATAAATTGTTTTGGATATTGATTTTAAGTATAAAATGGAACGCAAGAATTAAGACATATCTAAATACTGAATAAACTCGCCAAATATTTACTTAGTTATTAATTTTTAATCTCTTTTTTAATAATAAAGCCTGATTTATAGATTGCATAAAATAGAATGGAATAAAATAGAACAAGGAATGGAATAGAATAGGAATAGATAAATTTCTATAATAAATGTTTATAATATATTTACAAGAAAAAGTGTAATCTTTAATAAAAATGTAATAGCAGAATCACAGAATAATTCTTTATATTTAAAACTAGTGATCTATATGGTATTAGTGACTTATGGATGGTTCATAAGTCACTAATGACTTATGACATGACCTTCCTTATTTGTTTAAAATCAAAATAATTATAGCGTTATAAATAGCAGGTGTTGTATAAAAATAATTTGCCACTTCTGGAGGGAAATTTCTCAATGAATTGTTATAATTTAATTTGTATTGCCTTTTTTCATGCAGTTAGTAATTCTAGAAAAAATTTAAAATATATTTGTCATTGGAATCTATTTTCATTTTATCATTTTACTAAATTATACTTTCTTCCTTTCACCAGTAATCCTCTGCAGGCTAACCATCGTTTAAATCGTGTACATTATTATCAAAGGAAGTAGAATATTTTTATTTTCGTCCATAAACATTTTAACCACTCTTCATTATACAATCAAATGTTAAATATTTCAAATTTGTAGTATTACTATTACTGGCGCCACCAGTGGATATTTTTGCAACTGTTACGAATATAGCTCATTTTACGGAACGTAACTAAAGTTTCCTACATTACCGACTGGTTTTGTCTCGTATGGTCGTGTACAAGTATGTCACAAATTTTTATTGCATTGTGAAATATATTATAATAAACAAGTCATAAATGCAAATGTTTATCGTATTTCACTATGCTAGCTTGAGGAAAATCATAGTATTTGCAGAAAAGTAAGAAAAACTGCATTGTTTCATAAGGTCGTAGCCCTGTATATATATATATATATATATATATATATATATATATATATATATATATATATATATATATATATATATATATATATATATATATATATATATATATATATACAGGATGTTAATTAAAAAGCGGGCCATAGGCGTTTAACATGGGATATCAGTTTTTCCATGAGTAAAAGTTCCCAATTAATTTTAGACAGAAATGTTTCAAATAAAAGTTGTATATAATTACATTGTACGCCTATATCACTAAACAGATTTAATTTTGCACGTTTGGTATCGTGTAAAATTAAATTTGAAATTCTATTATATTGCTTATTTGTGGCGATAGCCATGGAATAGAAACAATGTTATGAAGAAATGCATTTATTTTGATTTGTCAGAAATTCGATTTTCAAATAAAAATTACATGTAATTATATTCTACACCTAAGCCATTGAACATATTTTGGTTTTATAATGTAGATCTAAATCACTGCAGAGATTTTATTTAAATTTTATTTTGTAACCTGAAAAATCGAAATTTTGACAAATCAAACGATAGGTATTTCTTTGTAATTTTGTTAAAATTCCATGGCTATCGCTACAAATGAGCAATTTTTCTATAATTTCAAATTCGATTTTACATGTTACCAAACGTGCAAAATTAAATCTGTTTAGTGATTTAGGCGTACAATTTAATTATCTACAACTTTTATTTGAAACTTTATTGCTTAAAATTAAATGGGAACTTTTGCGCAAGGAAAAACTGATTTCCCATGTTAAACGCCTATGGCCCGCTTTTTAATTAACACCCTGTATATATATATATATATATATATATATATATATACCGGGTGTTCACTTTTTTTATAGGACATAGGAAATACAATGTTAAAATTTGCATTATGCGATAGTACGTTTCCTATGAATTTTAGAACAAATGTGTAAATACAAAAAATGTTCAGAAATAAAAACTGTATCGAACAAGCTTCAATTTATTGATATAATTCGTTCCTGTCATGAAATAAACGTAAAATAAAATTTATAATTTTTAGCTAATTACAGTGTGCCATGGAAAACAAAACATACAGTTCAAACAGTCGTACTGTTTGCGTTTGACAGATGACATTTGTTATTGTCGTAAAGATTTAATAATTAT
The DNA here is from genome assembly GCA_963082715.1 of Harpalus rubripes. NCBI lineage: Eukaryota > Metazoa > Arthropoda > Insecta > Coleoptera > Carabidae > Harpalus > Harpalus rubripes. The sequence continues at coordinate 46,258,676 of OY720450.1, read as the reverse complement.
TGCCTTCATTTAAATTATTTATCAGTAATTATGGATACATTTACTATCTCTTAAAAATTCCAATGGATAGAATGGTATTTGGCTGGAAATTCGTTAAATCAAATGAGAGATTTATTTAGTGCATTATATCAGGCCCGGCCTATTCCTGCACGTGGGACTATTAGCAGAATTATAAACCTTTTTAATGAAACAGTGTTATTCCTCTTTGTAATAACTTAATGACAATAACAAATGTTTTGTTTTCCATGGCACACTGTAAACAGCTAAAAATTATAAATTTTATTTTACGTTTATCTCATGACAGGAACGAATTATATCAATAAATTGAAGCTTGTTCGATGCAGTTTTTAATTCTGAACATTTTTTGTATATACACTTTTGTTCTAAAATTCATAGGGAACGAACTATCGCATAATGAAAATTTTAACATTGTATTTCCTATGTCCTATAAAAAAAGTGACCACCCGGTATATAATGTTTATTTTTTATATGTAATATATTGTTAACATAACCTTATAATATACAATTTATTTTTAGCATTAGTGTTCAAATCACAAACAACGAGTCCGCAATAGTATGAAAAATTAGAATTCAATACAATAAAGTACTTAACATTGCATAAAATGACTGATGTACATATTGAAAAGTGAAGTGAATGAAAGCAATTTTGTAAATTTTTGTGATTTATATGTTGTACGAGTATTACAACAAAAAATACTTTTATAAATTATAACAAACAAAATTGTGCTTGATTACAACAAAGAATATAACTGATTATAACAATGCAACAAAGGAAAAAATATAGAAAATTATGTTTTTGTTTTAATTTTTGATAGTACATTTTTTACTTGCATAATTTATCTAGTCATTATTAAAAGTAAGCTTTTAACGTTAATTGTTAAGTTAAAATAGTTATTTATGATACAAATGTTAGAAATATAAACATTTTTAACACATACTTACATGGTGCAGTATTTTTTTATCTACAAACATAATTATTAAGTATCTACATTTTATTTTTCAAATACAGATTTTTACACGATGCCGAATTCATACAAAGTAGGAGGTGATTATTATGTTGCTGATGGCTGTCTGAATCACTCACGACGTGAAGAGAATTGTTTCTTTAGATTTCCAAAATAAATACCTGTTTTTATATTTTTTATTTATTTATTATACAGAGTTTAATCATTAATACAATACATATCGATGGAAAGACTTTGCAAATTTTTCTACGCAATGGGGTCATACCACATTTTCCAATTTATTTTTTTCCTGAAAGTACATTTAAAACTACTTACGAAAATATATATTTTATGACATATGAGTTTCTAGTTTTACAGTAATAATTTTTTAAAGTTTATATAAAATTTCGAATGACGTAACAGTTTTGCGGCCGTAGTGACATCTACTGAGCAAAAATGGAACTACTTTTGACGTTTATGTCATTGTTTTCTGAAACCACGCTTCAAACCAAACGTAATCTTCAAAACTTCTGGAGTATTTATTGCCTTATACCATCTTTCCCCTACATCTTGAACCATAAGAATACAAACAAAATATTTATTTTTACTTCTCAACGAGTTATTCTCGTAGGACGACACAGAACAATATTGTACAACCATTGTAATATCTAAATCAAACACAAATTGTATTTATTTATATATTTATTTAGCATATTTCGTTATTTGTACTTACTTTTTTTAAAAAAATAACTTGTTGCAAGGATGTTGACGTTACTTTCAAAATATTGGTTATATAAGGTTATGTTAGAAAAAAGTGACAGATCTGTTCATGTACAGTAAAAGCACGAGTACGGGTGTGCCTCACTATCGTGTATTTGTGTACAAAACTGTGACGTCACAAAACCAAACTCAGAATCTTTATAAAGAAAATGATGAATGAAAAGTATAATAATATTAAATATTTTTGATGTATATATGCATAATATAAGGTAAATTTTTCATTTATGAAAGAAAAATCAACATTTTTTCTTTTTGGTATGACCCCATTATTTAAAGTTTGACGTTTAATTGAATTTCCCGCGCTCACATGCCAAATTTCATATCTCAAAATAAAATAACATTTTATACTTTTGTCATATATAGCTATTTTTATATTTCTTATTTATTTATTGTACAAAGTTTAATTATTATTACAATACATATCAAGGGACAGACTTTCCTAACTTTTCTACCGAAACTATTGAAAATTTGACATTCATAAGATCAAAAGGGCCGACGCAGAGTCAACCACTATATTATGCTGGTATTTGTAACGTTCTACGTTCACGCCAGTGTTTCAGAATACCAATTTAACGCTGAAACGTGAACGTCACTATTGCTACTTAACGCCGAACCACAGTATAAAAATAGTATATTATGTGGCAAGTGTGTGAAGCTGAAGTTTTTACATGACCCACCCGAATGTAAAATAGGCTTCACACACGTGTTACATACTATACTTTTTCTACGACCTTGCAATAAAATATAATTTTTTCTTCACATTGTCATTCTTTTAACGTAAAGCCTCTGCATTATCGACTTGTGTAACCATGTTTACCAACGGTACGGGGGTTTAACAGCTTTGTTTTATTAAAACACAAGTCATTTTGTAATATTTAAAATAATGTGAAATACAATAATTTTATATTTTGTAATTGCTATAACCTGTAATATCATAAAATTTGTATTAGATTGCTTAGAAATTTTTTATTTATTGCTTTTGAATGCTTATTGGACTTAGATTTATATTTAACACAAAGTTGTAAATTTAAAATTACAAAATTTATTTTATTTATATAAATTAATTACATATTTCTCATGAAGTTGTTATTTCTTCGGACCATTTACCATCACATGATTTACGTATATATATATATACTGATATTCATTGTGTGTGTTTAAACTGAATTATTTACTTCACGCACAGTATGCGTGAAGTAACACTTCACGCACAGTGTTCAAAAAATCAAACTTCACACATGAAAATTAATACGTGAAGTACCCACTTCATGCATGGGAGTAGAAAAAGTATTATACAGTAGCAAAACTCATGATTCTCTGTCACAGCGCGCATGCGTTAATCAGCGCAACGAGAACATGGTTTCTCTTTAGTTAGGAACATGAGCGTAGAGTTTTACTTTTATCACAAATAAAATATTCAATACAAATATTTATTTGTACATAAAATATATTGAATGGTCATATATTTTACCTAAATTTATAACAATTTAGCTAAATTTCAGTATATTTTGTAAATAAAATAAGGCTCAAGAAATATGCATCCGTATCTGCCTGTTGATATCGCCGCCTATGGCATTGTTTTCAATGATTCTGATAGAAGGCGGGAATATAATAGTCTTGAACGATAATAAAATCACAAACAAAAATTTGTGTATAACTTGTAAAAAGACATCATGTTGTATACTGTTATTATACTAAAACTATGAAAAATACTTTCTATTTGTATTGTATAACTGGTTGTAGTATAATACGATATTATACTTTGCGGTACCATTTGAATTGGCGCCACTACGCGCAACAGAAACATGGCGGCTTCATTCAAGGTCACTCAATTTGGTATCAAAACTTCAAAGGTGCCGACACCGAGTTTCGCTACTGTATATGTGTATGCTGTGGCCGAACGTTATTTAATGCTGCTTTCAGAATTCCACTAATGGTTCGTGTTCAGTTGTGCTAGATGGTACTGCAAACGGTTCAAAAGAAAATTTAAGTCCTAGATCTATTGACTTTAGTTCACTTCGATGTTGTAACTGAACATCTGTTAACCTCTCTTTATAGATATTGTTTAGCGAAAGTGATAAAAACATGCGTTCCATGAATAATTTGTGCTTTATGTGTTCAAATGAAAACAACAAATGCAACATTGTGGACAACAAAATGATTAATCAAGTAGAGTATCTTATGCCTGAAATTGTAAGTAATTCTATATTTTACTTTTTAAACTTTTAAAGGTATTGAGTAACTTAGGAACTTATATTGAAATACGAAGTCATATAAAGGTTAACCTCAAAGTTTTTGTATGTGTTGACTTTAGTGTATTCCGAAATTGAACGGTTTAACCGCGGTTACAATGTCACCGGTACTGGGCTGAAAACACGGAACGCTTTTCTCTGAACATTAGAGGCGGTTCTTTTTAGAGGGAAAATGAATTGTTCTTACCTCGTACTGGACTGAATTGAGCTGCTCCTAAAAAGTACAATATGTTTTTACCTCCCGCCATAGGTAAGGGAGGTAATGTTTTCGGGTCAAAAATTCGATTGTGAGTCTTCAATGAATTAGCACGAATTAGGATCCCCACAACACGTTTTTACTATTTTTACAATGATGTCTGTCTGTGTGTGTTATGATTTTTTGTACCATTATGACATATCAAACTTCCAAAAATTTCTATTTTCCGTATTTAAGCTTTCTGCATTCATATATAAAGTTGATTAGATTTTGAGTAAAATTGGACAACCGGAAGAAGTACTTTAGTTGAAAATTATTTAAAAATTATTCACTAAGAACTGAACGGTTAGTTGGTGCCCAATTAACTCGTTTCGTTTTTATTTACCAGTCCTTCCTTTGTTGAATTATTTTTTTAAAACATACTAGACGAACATTTTCGAGCATTTAAATCTCTAAAACTACGTACCTTATATAAACACCAAATGCGTTCTGGATACTAGACACACTTAATATGATACCCAATTTTAATTAGAATTACATAACACAAAAGAAAACACTTAATAAACCTAGGGTGACCAGACGTCCTAGTTTACGAGGACATGCCCTATTTTTTGAAGGCGTCCTCGGACGTCCTCCCGGATTTATACAAAGTGTCCTAGTTTTTTTTAAAGAAATCGCATTATGAAATTAAAAAAATATATCAATAAATCTTAGGTAAAATGGTTATTCATTGAAAGAAATATATTTTTCCTACAACCGTGCATGAAAAGTACTTTTCACGCACTCATTACAGTGTGTAAAGTGTCACTTTTCAAGCACCAGTGCGTGAAAAGTACTTTCCACGCACTAGTGCTTGAAAAGTAAATAAGTGTTGCTAGGCAACATTAAAATTCAGTTAATTTACCTGTCAAGTATATAATTAGGTAGTAAATAATAATGAAAGTAATAAAATTTATTAAGAAATATGAATGTACACTGTAAATGAAACAAATCTAATATTTTTTTTAACAGATGGAGTACTAAGCTAATTTTTAAAAACATTAACATTTTTTTGACATGTATTCTAACCCAACCTAATTTTTAATATTAATATTAAATGTACAATTTGTACATTATAAAAGACTAATCATCGTTTGTCTGAGATTCTTCCAAGTGTTTAAATTACATTTTGTACCGTGTTATGAGAAAGAGTACTAACTGTATTTGAAGCTGCTGGATGCATGTACAGGTGTCTCATTTTCGATGTTTTTTTAAGGTATCTCGGGTAATATTAATGATAGAGCGAAATCGTTTGCACATTGCAGGGTCAACTTTTCGAGAAAAGTTTAATACTTAATAGTCACCACAGGAATTTTCGATCTTCTTTTGTTTCTGAGCTACAGGCAAAAACTCGTTTTTCGCTCATTTTGAAAATATGTCATATCTTATTTATTAGGATAGTTACAGGAAAAATGTTTTTATAAAAAATTTACCGGTTTTTAAATAGAATAAAATGGCGTAATTATATTTTTTAAAAACTTAATAATTCTCGAGATATAACACAAACTTATGATTTTTAAATGGGAACCTATGTTGAAAATAGTCTCGTCTTTTTGCTTATTTTATAAGCTTTTCAATGATATATAACAAGTCGACATTCTTTTGTTTTAAACATTAATAAAAGACGAATTATTAATTTATTGAGGTGAAAATATTGGATATTATTAAGAAACAAATGAAAAAATTTATTACAAATCATCATTTGTTTATTTTGATTCAATATCTATTAATTTTGTTCTCAAAATTATTCTTAACCAATTATTTTCGGGTTAGTTCAATTACTATTTATCGACGTTACAGTTGGCTTTGACACGATCCGAACAATATGGTTTAATATGCTTTTGAAGTAAAAAATTCAAAAAATGAGTAAAACTGAAACAAATACGAATGCGAATGATGATCTGGAATAGATTTTTTCATTTGTTTCCTAATAATTTCCAATATTTTCACCCCAATACATTAATAATTCGTCTTTTATTAATGTTTAAAACATAAGAATGTAGACTTGTTATATATCATTGAAAAGCTTATAAAATAAGCAAAA
>OY720450.1:46034900-46247400 GCA_963082715.1 Harpalus rubripes | reverse complement strand
ATTAATAAATTAATAAATTAATAAATTAATAAATTAATAAATTAATAAATTAATAAATTAATAAATTAATAAATTAATAAATTAATAAATTAATAAATTAATAAATTAATAAATTAATAAATTAATAAATTAATAAATTAATAAATTAATAAATTAATAAATTAATAAATTAATAAATTAATAAATTAATAAATTAATAAATTAATAAATTAATAAATTAATAAATTAATAAATTAATAAATTAATAAATTAATAAATTAATAAATTAATAAATTAATAAATTAATAAATTAATAAATTAATAAATTATTAAATTAATAAATTAATAAATTAATAAATTAATAAATTATTAAATTATTAAATTATTAAATTATTAAATTATTAAATTATTAAATTATTAAATTATTAAATTATTAAATTATTAAATTATTAAATTATTAAATTATTAAATTATTAAATTATTAAATTATTAAATTATTAAATTATTAAATTATTAAATTATTAAATTATTAAATTATTAAATTATTAAATTAATAAGTTAATAAGTTAATAAGTTAATAAGTTAATAAGTTAATAAATTAATAAATAAATAAAATAATTAAATAAATTAATTAATCAATTAATAAATTAATAAAAAAATAAATAAATGTATAAATAAATATATAAATAAATAAATATACAAATAAATAAATATATAACTAAATAAATATATAACTAAATAAATAAATAATTATATAAATAAATAAATCTCGGAAACTATAGAAGATCGGACCCATGTTGATTAAACTTTTTACTCATTTCGGTCAGTACTATATGCCCTTAATTTTTTTTATATTTTTTTTGAAATACCCTATATATCAATAAAGTTTGGGTTGTTATTAAGGGGAAAGACTGCAAAAATCATAGATATACAAGATGATTTTTCTGGCTCATGCTGTATGATTATGTAATTTAAAAGATTTTTTATTAGTATGATACAATACTTGGCAAACAAATAATTTTAATATAAATAATTTTAAACGTAATATAAGAAAATTAAATGCAGTGTAAATTCTGTACCGTTTTAAGATAGATATCGAATTATGTATAATCTGAAATAGTCTTAAACGTAACATAAGAAAATTAATTGCACAAAAAGAACAGACTAAAACATACCATCTTAAATTATTGAATTGTCCTTTTCCAGATTTTAAGACATTATTTTCTTGTAGGATTTAATTTTTATGCTTTCCTCTAAATACATATTAGATAGTGTACATATACTCTTTGTCGATTGTGAGGTTCATTATGTCTTTCTCAGCCTGACATTATTAAATATATTTACAAAATAAAATATATGAATTAACAATAGATATGTTTTAAAATCATTACATGTACCTATGCATACAGTCGATTTATTACGTTCTACAATGTCTTCCGATGTCAATTCTCCACTGCTCTCTATCTTGCCATAGATCTTCATTTAATCGTCTCTCTCTTATTCCTTCTTGGACTCCTGCTATCCAATTTCTTCTAGGTCTCCCTCTTTTCTTTCTGCCTTGTGTACACGGTTTCTTTATGGTGCCCTCATTCGTTATTTTTAATCCCAAGTATTTATATTCTGTACTGTTTAATCTTTTTTCCTGTGTTTAGAACCAAACCTTGTTAGTTTCAATTTATACCCATATAATCTGTTATATGCATGTTTACTTCTAAACTATTGTAATAGTCTTGTGCAATATGTATTTGATCATCTGGAAAGCATAAGGTTTAAATTGTTTGATCTTCCAAAGATATACCCATATTTTTGCACTTTTACTCCCACGGTTTCAATGCTTTTTTTACATATACCTTGTTTAATTCATACGTCCTTTTCTACAATTTTACATACTTAAATTTTTTAGCATTGAAAAAGACAACCGATACGACATGCACGATTTGTCATTAACATATCAAATGTGACAGATGTCTGCCTTTCTGATCCTTTTCGACGTGTTTCCTTATACATTTTCCAAAATTCTATTTACATAATAAAATATATAACATAATAAAACATGGCTTAAAATCATTACATATACCTACCTCGTTAATTTCATCATCTTTTCTTTAATGTTACATATTATTGAAACATTTTTTTGCATTTAAAAGGATGAAAACCAATAAATTGTCATCATTGACATGCCAAATGACATGACAGCGTTTATCGTACGGACTTCAAATTAGTCTAGTTAGGAATATTTGTTTTTTACCTAGTTACTTATGACACATTTGGCAACACTGTCCAAGTACATATGAACCGTCAAATTTTATAATTTTTAATTAAAATGGTTTAGGCCTTTTTTACCTGTGCGGATATAGTTGCCTTTTCTCAAAATTTATGATTATGAATTAAACTTCTTTCAAATTGTCTCCATTTCATAAATATTTCCATTTAAAGGTTTGAAATGATATGTCAAACATGGCGTTCTTCGTCTTAAATTTTCAAGGAAAACTGTGATCGTTACTGTGATCTTTATTGTTTTTGTCCCAATTTTCAATCTTTAATAATTTTTTACTCGAAAACTATGCATCCTACAGAAATTTGTGTTATTACGAGGGCACTCGAGACAATAACCTACAACTTGGTGCAAATTTCACGAAAATCGCTCACACCATTCAGGCTGTAGAGGTGTTCAAAGGATGGCGATCGTCGTGATGAATTCAAATATATATATATATATATATATATATATATATATATATATATATATATATATATATATAACTATAGATAGTGAATCTGATCATTTAGTATTAGGATAGCCTAAACTCGGCTTCGCCGAGTTCAGCCTAGGGCTCCGCCGATAGTGTTTTATGATAGACTATACGTACATCCAATATGACGGATGACAATGTTTATCTTTTTCATTTCTGCGATCGATTGTCATATGAATTCTGCCTTTCTGATCCTTTTCGACGTGTTTCCTTATACATTTTCCAAAATTATATTTAAAAAATAAAATATATATTAAATTAACATAAAACATGGCTTAAAATCATTACATATACTTACCTCGTTAAATTCATCATCTTTTCTTTAATGTTACATATTATCGAAACATTTCTTTACATTTACAAGTATGAAAACCGATAATTTGTAATCATTGACATTGACATGCCAAATGATATAACAGCGTTTATCATTTTAAAATTTTCAAGGAAAACTGTGATCAAACACTTGTGTTCGAACTTCACATTAATCTAGTTAGGAATATTTATTTATTACCTAGTTACTTATGACATATTTGGCAACATTTTCCAGGTGCATATGAACCGTCAAAATTTATAATTTTTAAATTATAATGTTTTACGCCATTTTACCTGTGCAGATATAATTGCCCATTCTCATAAATTATGATTATGAAATAAACTTCTTTCAAATTGCCCTCATTTCATAAATATTTCTATTTAAAGTTTCAAAATGACATGTCAAACATGACATGCCAAATAACATGACAGCGTTTATCGTCTTAAATTTTCAAGGAAAACTGTGATCGTTACTGTGAAAAATATTGTTTCTGTCCCAATTTTCAATCTTTAATAATTTTTTACTCGAAAACTATGCATCCTATAGATATTTGAGTTATTACGAGGGCACTCGAGACAATCATTTCCTACAACTTGGTGCAAATTTCACGAAAATCGCTCACACCATTCAGGCTGTAGAGGTGTTCAAAGGATGGCGATCGTCGTGATGAATTCAAATATATATAGATATATATAACTTGAATCTAATCGTTTAGTATTAGGACTAGCCTAACCTCGGCTTCGCCGAGTTTACCCTAGGGCTCCGCTGATAGTGTTTTATAATAGACTATCCGTACATCCAATCTGTCTACGCACAATTTAAAACCAAAGTGCTAACGCCAGCAGTCTTGTCAGATACCCAAATTCTCACAAACGATTTAACTTTATGCATAAAACAAAAGCCCTTTAACGTGTCAGAAATTTTGACACATGTTTCTAACAGTCCTTAATTAGACCTCTCATTTGATACCAAACACGACATATTTCTAACATCTTTATGGACGAAACAAAAGCCGACTGAAATGTCTAATTGTTAACACTTCCATATCAGCTGAAAAAATTTCAGTTGATCCCAATCATGACAGGGTTCAGACAACTCTATGCGAAAAACAAAAGCCAATCGAGTTGATGTCTAAATTTTGGAAGTTCTATAATTTAGCCAGGCAGAAAACTTTTCATTTAATACCGAACAAAATATATTTCTGACAAACAACAGGAAATGTTTTGCAAAGGGCTATCACGGAGAAATGTCAAATATACGACAGCTCAGTCGGCTACCGGTTTCTTACAAAAAGTTGTCAATAATATTTCAGAAGTATAATCAAAATATGCAGTTAAATATATTTTTCGACATACCTACAAATCATGTGGCACTCCAAATCCGTTACATAGGCATTTAACATGGGAAAACTGTTTTTCCTTGCGCGTTGCTTTCCAAATTATTTTTGAAAAAATACTTGAAATAAAAGTTGTAGATCATGAAATTCTGCATTTGAATCAAGAAAAAAATTAATTGTGCATGCTTTGTAACGGCAGAAATTGCAAATGAAAATATCGAAAATCACGTCAAAAATAATGATAGCCATAAAATTAAAACAAACAGCATAATAAATGATTTTTTTTATGTGATTGAAAAAGTCTCAATATTTGACAGTTAAAACATCAATCATTTGTTTGTCTGTTTGTTTTAATTCCATGGCTAGTGATATTAAACTAAAATTTTCATATTTAATTTCTAGAGTTACTAAACATACACGGAGAAAAAGGTTTCTTTAAATTGAAGAAAAATACTTTGTCTTAAATAAATAATTTCTTTCAATAGTGGCAAATAAATATTTCTTTGGCAGTAATAATTCATTTCTTTAATATTTTTTCTTTAGTGTAAATAAATATGTTTTTTTTAGAAGTATATTTCTTGATATGTCAAACATAAAAATTTGTTTAATTTAAAAATATCACAAAATTTAAAATAAAAACATCAGTATCTTTGAAATAAATAAATTTTTTAAAGAAATATTTTATTTTATTTTAAAGATATTATTTATTTTCAAGAAAGAACAGTTAGTTATATAGAAATAAAAAATGTCTTTCATTGAAAAAAGTCATAAAATTTGAAATAAAAATGTTAATATCTTTGGAATAAATGAATTTTTCAAAGAAATATATTTTTTAAATTTAAAGATATTAGATATTTGTAACAAAACCAAAAATTGTATAAAATAATACAAATAATAAATGTTAAATAAATCATTTATTTAAATATTACTTATAAATATATAAAAATTTGCATATTTACAGTCGAAGATGGTTCACAAACAAAAAAGTCTTAAATGTTACTTATAAATATATGAAAATTTGCCCATCTGATATATTTACAAAAATCGTCTTCTCCATAATAACTGGTCAATCCACGCTCCTTTGAAAGAGTAACTCGTGAATGGGCATTACATCCGAGTTGAAATTCGAACTGGAACTTGCACTCGAAGTAGATGCATCAGAATTTTTTAAAATATTGATATCTTTGTCCTAAAAAAATGCACATTTTTACCTACATACCCAGGTAAGGGAGGTACAGGAACTGATTAGATTTTAGTGTAAACCGAATAACCGGAAGTAGTTCATTTGAAACCATAAATAGTTTTTCTTTAACTAACCTCGAACTGTGAGTTTTTAGGCCTCAAATCATTAGAGAACCTTGGCACTACGGGCCTCGGTTTCCTAAACAACATTTTCGGCATAAAAACAATAATCACTTATGATATACATGATACTTAATATAATATTAATAACAAGATTTTAATTTGAACCAATTCTTCGTGTTATATTGAAACAGCTCGTAACAATACAAAAAAAAAACTAAAATTTGATTTGGTAATATTTCAATGGATTAATGTTAATAACTGTATCTACTGACTGAAATAAATGAGGATAGATAAAAATGACTGAATAAGAATATTTGTTGAAGAATTGCGAACTCACCTAGAAATATATTAATTAGGAATTCAAATCCCCAATCTTTCTATACATTTGATACATCCATCTAAGACACAATGGCAAGAAACACTTCTGGTCTGGGCGCGCTACAAAACAAGCCGTGCTTAATAAAACATGCATATGCAATTTGTTTGCAGAATAACTGGGCAATGACGCAGTAAAATGAGCGGGAATAAGATGCATTTTTTGACTTTAAGAATCATTTCTTTGATCTTAATAAATTAAACTAAAGCTACAACGAAAAACACGCACATGCACAGAATAATTGGGCAATGACGTAATAAAATGAGCGGGATAAGATGCGTTTTCTTGACTTAAAGAATAATTTGTTTGATTTAAATAAATCAAATTAAAGCAACAACGAAAAACACGCACATGCGCAGAATAACTATGCAATGACGCAGTAAAATGAGCGGGAATAAGATGCGTTTTTTCAACTTAAAGAATAATTTATTTGATTTAAATAAATCAAATTAAAGCAAATAAATGCAAGGGAAACCATAAAATAATTTACTCTAAAAAATAGAAACTAAATATAAATAAATGGAATTTTGATATATCGTTCATTTTTTAAATTTATAGTTACATATATCTTATTATTTTCATTGAATTCTAAGATATAGGTATTTAAATAAATATATTAATGTAATTTTAACTGCTAGGATAATTAACAGTGTAGAGAAAAATGATTGGCTAAGAACACATGCAAAGAGCATATACAGCTAATATATTCGTAATTTTAATAACTCAAAAAAACTCAACTATTATCACACTACACAAACGTATAACATCACATCAAATACGCAACTACGCCATCTTCATCCTCATGCAATAACATTTTCTTTGGTTGAAAAAAATCAGAAGTTGAAGCAAACAACTGAAGAAAAACTTGAAAAATAGTTTATTTAAATGAAAGAAATGCAAGGGATATATATAAATAAATAATATTTGTTGTTTCAAATAAATCTTTTTTTTAATTTAACAATATTTCTTTGAAGGAAATAAAAAAATATTTAATTTAAAAAAATATTTAAAGAATTTAAAAATTAGTTCCAAATAACTTGCGTTCTTTAATTTAAATAATGGTTATTTGACTTAAATAATAAACTTTTGAAATAAAGAAATATATGTTGAAGAAATATATTTCTTAATCGTAAAGAAACCTTTTTCTCCGTGTACGAAATGGATTTTGTTTATTAATATGAAAGTAGAATTTTACGCTCTACAACATTTATTTGAATAATTTTTTTCTATAATAATTTGAGGGGCAACGCGTTGCGGAAAACTGTTTTACCATGTTAAATGCTTATGTATACAAAGTGATTGGTAGGAACTGATAAAAACATATAATGAAATGAACAAATGCTGCGCGTTTTATGCGAGCAAAGGGGACAAAATGTCTTAATTACAGGATAAATATTGTGTTCAAAAAAATTCCTAACTCGGAGTAGGCTATGTACAAAGAGACGTATGTCAATTAATTAAATGTCAATTTTACTCAAAATATTGTCAAAAATGTTTTACAAAGAAATCAAAGCTTTTCAAATTAGAAAACGGCGAATGTCGATAAACTGTATTCTTTGACAACTTGACTTTTGAATTGACTATTGATCAAACACTCGTTTCTCTGTTCATAGCCTACTCCGAGTTAGGATTTTTTTTTTGAACACATTGTATAAACATTATATTAATAACACGTCTATGAGTACACAATACTAAATTTAAAGGTAAAAATAAATCAAACAAAACTCAAAAATGTGATATTTTAATTATAAAGTAAACAATTAGTTACAAACTGTAGAAAAGTAAGTAGTTACATTACATTAATAAAGTTTGGATTGTTATTAAAGGGGAAAAATGCAAGACTCATCGGTATACAAGATTACTTTTGTGGCTTATGCTGTATGATTATGGCTCAGTTGCATAAAACATTGTTAACTTAAATCCCATTGTTAACTTTGACAAGACTTCTTTTTCATTGTATCTTTGATACGTACCCACGGTTACATTGGGCATATGATCAGCTAACAACGTTTTATGGCCCCATGTAATTTTTAATATTTTTCATTAATTGGCAATAAAAGAATTTTCAAATAGATAATTCTAGACGTTTTAAGATAGATATTGAATTATGGTGCACTCTTCACGCCAGCAATGAGTGCCCGTGAGGTGACGCCTGGTAAACGCACGCACGGTACAAATATGTCACCATCATTACCGATATCTGCGTACAAAGCAGATTGGCACACCCAGCAATGGGTAATATGCCGTGATGATATATTTATTTATTTATTTATTGAATTATGATTAATCTGAAATAATTTTAAACGTAATGTAAGAAAATGAATTGCAAAAAAAAACAGATTAAAACATACCATCTAAAATTATTGAATTGTCTTGTTCCAAACATTAAGGCATGATTATCCTGTAGGATTTTTGGTGTATCCAATGAGTAACACATTTCTGGCTGGATTCGATGAAGAACAACTAACTAACGCGTATGTTTCTAATTTTGTACATGTACTCTAAATCTATTTACAAAATAAAATATATAAATTAACAATAAACATGACTTAAAATCATTACACATACTTCGTTCTACAATGTCTTTCGATGCCATTTCTCCACTGTTCTCTATCTTGCCATATATCTTCATTTAATCCTCTCTCTCTCTCTCTCTCTCTCTCTCTTATTCCTTCTTGGACTCCTGCTACCCAACTTCTTCTAGGTCTCTTTTATTTTTGCCGCATTCACTGTATATATGTTTATTTCTAGACCTAAGCTACGGTATTCTTCTATAAATTTTCGTATCATATATTCACTATCGTTGTAGACTTATGCAATAAATATTTGATCGTCTGCAAAGCATAAAGTGCAAATTGTTTGAACTTCCAACGTTTACCCATATTTTTGCAATTCTTCTTCCACGTTTACAGTGTTTTTTTTATATATACCTACCTACATTCTTTTCTTCAATTTTACATAGTTAAATATTTTTAGTATTGAAAAGAACAACCGGTACGACATTTATAATTTTTTGTCATTAACATATCAAATATGACAAATGACAAGATTTGTTTTTATTTTGTATCTGTACTCTTCGACCGATTCCTGCCCTTATCCTTTTCGTCGTGTTTCCTTATTCATTTTCCAAATTTCTATTTACAAAATAAAATATATAATACATTCATATAAAACATGGCTTAAAATAACTTCATATACCTACCTCGTTTAAATCATCATTTTTTCTTCAATTTTACATATTACTTAAGCATTTTTGTTGCATTTAAATGATGAAAACCGATAATTTGTCATCATTGACATTGACATACCATGTGACATGACAGCGTTTATCGTCTTAAATTTTCAAGGAAAACTGTGATCGTTACTTTGAAAAATATTGTTTCTGTCCCAATTTTCAATCTTTAATAATTTTTTACTTAAAAACTATGCGTCCTACAAAAATTTGAGTTATTACGAGGGCACTCGAGACAATCATTTCCTACAACTTGGTGTAAATTTTATAAAAATCGCTCACACCATTCAGGCTGTAGAGGTGTTCAAAGGATGGCGATCGTCGTGATGAATTCAAATATATATATATATATATATATATATATATATATATATATATATATATATATATATATATATATATATATATATATAACTATAGATAGTGAATCTAATCGTTTAGTATTAGGACTAGCCTAAACTCGGCTTCGCCGAGTTCAGCCTAGGGCTCCGCCCATGGTGTTTTATGATAGACTATACGTACATCCAAGATGACGGATGACAATGTTTATCTTTGTACTATTGTACATGTACCCTTCGATCGACTGTGATATTAATTCTGCCTTTCTGATCCTTTTCGACGTGTTTCCTTATACATTTTCCAAAATTCTATTTAAAAATAAAATATCTAATAAATTAACATAAAACATGGCTTAAAATAATTTTATATACCTACCTCGTTTAATTCATTATTTTTTCTTCAATTTTACATATTACTTAAGCATTTTTGTTGCATTTAAATGATGAAAACCGATAATTTGTCATCATTGACATTGACATACCATATGACATAACAGCGTTTATCTTCTTAAATTTTCAAGGAAAACTGTGATCGTTACTGTGAAAAATATTGTTTCTGTCCCAATTTTCAATCTTTAATAATTTTTTACTCGAAAACTATGCATCCTACAGAAATTTGTGTTATTACGAGGGCACTCGAGACAATCATTTCCTACAACTTGGTGCAAATTTCACGAAAATCGCTCACACCATTCAGGCTGTAGAGGTGTTCAAAGGATTGCGATCGTCTTGATTAAAATATATAAATATAGATAGTGAATCTGATCGTTTAGTATATAGGACTAGCCTAAACTCGGCTTCGCCGAGTTCAGCCTAGGTCTCCGCCGATGGTGTGTTATGATAGACTATACGTACATCCGA
The DNA here is from genome assembly GCA_963082715.1 of Harpalus rubripes. Taxonomy (NCBI): domain Eukaryota; kingdom Metazoa; phylum Arthropoda; class Insecta; order Coleoptera; family Carabidae; genus Harpalus; species Harpalus rubripes. The sequence continues at coordinate 46,236,907 of OY720450.1, read as the reverse complement.
TTTGACGGATGACAATGTTTATCTTTGTAATATTGTACATGTACTCTTCGATCGACTGTGATATTAATTCTGCCTTTCTGATCCTTTTCGACGTGTTTCCTTATACATTTTCCAAAATTCTATTTAAAAATAAAATATATAATAAATTAACATAAAACATGGCTTAAAATCATTTTATATACCTACCTCGTTTAATTCATTATTTTTTCTTCAATTTTACATATTACTTAAGCATTTTTGTTGCATTTGTATGATGAAAACCGATAATTTGTCATCATTGACATTGACATGCCAAATGACATAACAGCGTTTATCGTCTTAATTTTCAAGGAAAACTGTGATCGTTACTGTGAAAAATATTGTTTCTGTCCCAATTTTCAATCTTTAATAATTTTTTACTCGAAAACTATGCATCCTGCAGAAATTTGTGTTATTACGAGGGCACTCGAGACAATCATTTCCTACAACTTGGTGAAAATTTCACGAAAATCGCTCACACCATTCAGGCTGTAGAGGTGTTCAAAGGATGGCGATCGTCTTGATTAAAATATATAAATATAGATAGTGAATCTAATCGTTTAGTATATAAGACTAGCGAAAACTCGGCTACGCCGAGCTTCCCCTAGGGCTCCGCCGATAGTGTTTCATAATAGTCTATAGGTAGATCTAACCCATGTAGGCACACTTTAAACCCAAAGTGCTGACGCTAATTCTCTTTTAAATTGTTTGAATACTGTCCTTACCACTAAAACTGCCCACACAACATGCCCACTCAAACAGTCCACGCAACATGCCCACCCAAACTGCCCACGCAACATGTCCACTCAAACTGTCCATCCAACCGACCTACTTAAACTGCCCACGCAGCATGCCCACCCAAACTGCCAACGGAAAAGGTTCACCCAAACTGCTCACGCAACATGCCCACCCAAACTACCCACGCAACATGTTCACTCATATTGTCTATGCAACATGTCTAACCAACATGTTCACCCAAACTGCCGACGCAACATGCCCGCCCAAACTGCCCACGCAACCTGCCCACCCAAACTGCCCACGCAACATGCTCACCCAAACTGTCCACGCAACTGGCCCACCCAAACTGCCCACGCAATATGCCCATCCAGAGTGCCCACTCAACATGCCCACCCAAACTGCCCATGCAACATGCCCACCCAATTTGCCCACCCAAATTGCCCGAGCAACATGCCCACCCAAACTGCCCACCCAGCATATCCATCCAAACTGCCAATGCAACATGCCCACCCAAACTGCCCACGCAATATGCCCACCCAAACTGCTCACGCAACATGCTCACCCATACTGCCGATGCAACATGCTTACCCAAACAACCGGCTCAGTCAAACTGCCCACTCAAAATGCTCACGCAACCTGCCCACCCAACTTGCCCATGCAACATACACCACCTCTAATAACCTGTCAACCCAAAAACATTTATTTTTTAAATGTTTTAATTAAGGGATGACTAACTTGCTGGAATATCGGGAAATATCCCGGTTTGCTTTTTTTTTAAAGCAATCCAGTGAATTTTTACACAGCTGCTGGAAGAATTTGGAAACATGTTATTCACAGTTCTTAATTTAGTTGGAAAAACTTGTTTTTTATGTTAATTTACCTTTGCCCAATGAGTATTATCATTATACATAGATATTTAAAATGACATATATGATATAAATAAAATTACATTTATAAGTACTGGTATAAATTGATGACCTTAATGTACCTTAAAATAGATTTATAATTATTTGTATTTAGTGCATCTTTGAAGGTTCCTGGTATTTTGTGTTTCCGTCTTTCATAGCTCTATTTGATGCAGTGTATTTGCTGATGTTCTATGGTCATTTAAACGTTACATCTATCACAGATTGGCGGGCCAGATTTACCAAAAAGATATTTGTGAGTCATTTTTGTGTGACCTATTTTCATTCTCGTGAATATAACTTGTTCTTTTCGAGTACAGTTTTTATTTCGTCTTCTTATCTTAATATTCTCTTGGATTTTTTGGAGATTGTTTGTTATTTGGTTCTTCCAGTGGTTGTTCCAATCATTAAATATTTTATGTTTGATAATGGCTTTGGCATCATTAGTTTTGATAGATCGGATCGTTCTGAGGGAATCAGAGCATATGGTGCATGATATGTTATTGTTTGAAGTTTTTAATATGTTTACGAGACAGTTCTATATTCCATATATTTCGGTTGTAAATATTTTGGTTTCGGTAGGTAAATGGGACTTCTGCATTTGGTCCTGAGCTACGAATGCTCTACCCACTATGTTATTTATTTTTGAGGCGTCTGTATATATGAATTGGTTGTCGTTATGGTCTTTTTTGATTATTGTAAAGTGATTTTTGATTATTAAATGTTTTTTTTTCTTTTTTTGTATTGACTGAGATCTAAATTTATGTTAGGTATTTCAATAGACCATGGGCGGTATTTTGGGTAGAGTATGTTTGTGAATATCAGGTATGCTGTGGTTAATAGAGTTGAGCATTTGGAGGATATGGTTTTGGTAAACTGAATGGTTTTGTATAGAGGCGTTTTTTGGCGATACATTGGTTTGAAATTATTTCATAGTGCTTCAAAACATATTTTAGCGACGCAACGGTGACGTCAGAGACGAAATAGGTTGAAATAGTTTCGTATGTTTTCAAACCGATCCGCTGGGCTGGTTTAAAACAGTTTCGAATTATTTCGTAGTAGAGGGGGTAAACGTCAAAAACACGGAACATCGTAACAGTTTCTAAATCATTACTTATTAGTTAAAAAATCTGATGTGGCCAGCACATAACCTCTCGCCAGATATTTTACCTGGTTGTACGGATAAAACAAAAAAATATTTTTAAATACAAATACATATATTCATGTTTCACTACAAAATAATTGTCACATATATTTGCAAAATCTTTGGGATATTTTAATATAAATTATGTAGGTTACTAAGTACAGTTTACCATATCTAAATTTTAGGCAGGTACCACCGATTTTCTCTTCATATTCTTCTATTAAAAACATTAATTTTTGAGTGGTCTCTTTTTTGCTTCTTATAACTTTAATTTATTATTATATTATTAATTAATTTATTTACATTTTCTTTATATTCAATATCCTGAAATTTTCATTTTCTACTTTCCTTTTCTCTTTCTTTATATTCGTCATTTTTTCGAAAATTCCTTTTATATTCATTTTTACGTATATTCTTTGGCGTTGTCGACAATTTTTTTATTTTCATAATGATGTACAAATATTTTTGAGAGTGGCATACAAATGACAGTGACATGTGTCAATTACAAACATTTGAATTTCTTGTCTTGAAGTAGTCTGGTCTGACATTTATTACATTAAATAATTTTATATGCATTCTTTATCTCTAAATCTATATAAGATATAATAATGAATTTATATTTATCGAATAAAGAATTTAACGTTCTTTAATATAAGTATTTACAGAAATTTTCGATAAATAATATTTAGATGATTCTTTCTTATAACTACTACTTCCGGTTGTTCAATTGTTACCAAAACTTAATCAACCCTTCTCATTATTATTAGTTTTGGGGAATCCGTAGTTAAAAATGTCTTAAGTCTTATAGTATTTGAGAAGTCGTGGATCCAACATCCACACATTCACACACACACACACAAACACACACATCCACACACACACACACACACACACACACACACACACACACACGCACACACAAACCCACGGACATCATCTTAAAAATGTTATAATCGGATTCTAGGGACCTTAAAACGTGCTTACTAAAATCTGGATATTCGATTTTTGCATGAATTCAATACCTCTCTTAGCGAGAAGTAAAAATTAATAATTCTGGGTTATCCATTATTACCTGTGAAATAAAACGTTTGTACGTGTATCAATAAATATTAAAATACATATATTTTATCTGTTAGAAAATAACAATAGAGTGCGGCCAAGGAATCGGTTTTCAATCACTGTTTTGAATAGTTTTTATGTACACCACAAATTCAAACTCACTCAAACGCCTAATTTACATTTGTCAGATTTAAATGTATACTTCATTAGTTCAAAACACAGTATTTTAGCGATCCCCACATTTAAGACGTCATGTACGAAATAGTTTTGAAAACGTTACGAAACTGATTCAACGCCAAAAAATGCTTAAGATGTTTTTGGGGACAGAGGATTAAAGATATGGTTGAAACATGGGTCATTTGGTTGGCTTGCTATTTTGGCAATACCTATATGTCAGATTTCGAACGTCGCTCGCTAAGTTCACTGTTTTCTTGTTTGTTTATTAATTGAAAACTGATAGATTTAAATCTGCAGTAGATTTCAAAGTTACAATATCAGAGTCCAGATGATTTTTATACCAAAATATAGTATTTTTTTAACAAACGGCTAAGCGGAAAACTAATATACAATTTTTATTTCATTAATATTTATTCCGTTTACAAATTTGCACCCTTTATCCAATCCGTTAAGAATTTGTCTCAAATATAATTCAATCATTCCCCTGTGTCTTCGTCTAAACAGATTTGGAATATCTTTCATCATTTTTCAATTATGTATTTTTAACCACCCCTGTCAAAGTAACCGTTGATATATTTGTTAGTCAATACAGATATTTGATTTTCAATGTTAGCCTTGTTTTTAAAAATTCATAATTTCAAAATGGGGAAAGTATAACTAAAAAAAAAGTTGAAGCTACCAAATTTTGAATATATAGATAATTCAACCCATGTTTTTAAACCCCCGCGTGAAGTGTATTTAATCCGATATTTAACCACTTTTATACCGGAAATATACAAATCAACCCTCTAAAATTATTTTTTGTAAGAATAAACACTCTATTTGCAACAGAAATCGTGAGATTGGATTACATGCATTTTGGGGGCCCATAACTCCTGAACTGTTTGAAATATCTTCAAATTAACATCAAAATGGTGATGTATGTGGTTGAAATTTGAATGAGCTTTTATATTATTATTGTAATCAACACATGATTTTGTATAAATGCTGTGTTGTGATTATAATGTTATAAAGCATTGTTGTAATCAAGACATTTTAAAGATAAATATGTAAAGTGCATTGTTGTTGAACCACAACATTTTAAAGGAAACATTTTAATTGTTGTTAACCCCACGAATTATTTAAATATTGCATTGCTATTCAATAAGTTATTCAGTGATCACTAACCTGTGTTATATAATCTTTGTAAGTAAGTCCAATAGATTGTCACGTGTTTTTTGTGTCCAGACTTAAGTTACCTGGCACCTGGCTGATTAAAAATAGAATATTAAACTCACTCATGGTTAAATTTACAGATATTTTAACTTAAAATCAAAATTCTACATATATTGTTTACTCTATTTTATTAACTTTTATTATTTACAGCAGAGAATATAATAATAATGAAATAGTCATAAAAATTGTGTTTTATTGTAAATTACGTCGGACACGGTTAAAATATATCATTTACGACTTCAAAAATGTATTCCAGGTACAGTATTTATCTTCTATACTAATTTTTATTAACATCTATAGTTTGGTGCACGATATATTAAAACATTACATTCGCCGCAAGTCCTTTTCTACAATTTTACATAATATTTAAATTTTTTTAGCATTGAAAAGGACAACCGATACGACATGCATGATTTGTCATTAACATATCAAATGTGACAGATATCTGCCTTTCTGATCCTTTTCGACGTGTTTCCTTATACATTTTCCAATATTCTATTTACAAAATAAAATATGTAACATAATAATAAACATTGCTTAAAATCATTACATATACCTACCTCGTTAAATTCATCATCTTTTCTTTAATGTTACATATTATTGAAACATTTCTTTGCATTTAAAAGTATGAAAACCGATAATTTGTAATCATTGACATTGACATGCCAAATGTTATAACAGCGTTTTTCTTTTTAAAATTTTCAAGGAAAACTGTGATCACACACTTGTGTACGAACTTCACATTAATCTAGTTAGGAATATTTGTTTTTTACATAGTTACTTACGACATATTTGGCAACATTTTCCAAGTGCATATGAACCGTCAAAATTTATAATTTTTAATTATACTGTTTTAGGCCTTTTTACCTGTGCAGATATAATTGCCCATTCTCATAAATTATGATTATGAAATAAACTTCTTTCAAATTGTCCTCATTTCATAAATATTTCTATTTATAGGTTCAAAATGACATGTCAAACATGGCGTTCTTCGTCTTATATTTTTCCATGTTTTCTTTGATCCATTGTTTCACTTATCCAATTTTCAACATTTAAGAATTTTTTACACGAAAACTATGCTTCCTACAGAAATTTAACTTATTACGAGGGCACTCGAGACAATCATTTCCTACAACTTGGTTTAAATTTCATAAAAATCGCTCGCACCATTCAGGCTGTAGAGGTGTTCAAAGCTTTGGCGATCGTCGTGATTAAAGAAAATATATATAGATAGTGAATCTGATCGTTTAGTATTAGGATTATTACGAGTAGAAAGCGGTCTTTTTTTGTTGAACCCCACTATTGCGGCCGAGGCCTGGAAAGCGGGGTAAAACACAAAAAGGGCGTTCTACTCCGAATGACATATACTATTTTTTCTTCAAGTGTTTCTAATAATTTTTTGACATTTTTTTTTTGGAATTTTTTTTATTTGTAGAATTTGCAATTTCAGTTAAAGCTGGCTGTGTACATTACACAACACAAACAGTGCAACTGTCAAATAACAATTTTCAATATGATCTGTGTTGCTGTAGCGACTGTCGCCGCCAGCGGTGAACTAAGAAGCTAACATTTTTTTACTAGTACAACAATAACAACATTTTTGTACTAATAAGACAACGAATGTCTTCTATAGCGTGTGTACAGTAGCATAATATGCATATTATAATACGCTTGAAAAATATATTTAAAAAAAAAAAATCAAAAAATTATTTGAAATACTTGAAGAAAAAATAGTATATGTCATTCGGAGTAGAATGCCCTTTTTGTGTTTTACTCAGCTTGCCAGGCCTCGGCTTGCGCCTCGACCGCAATAGCTGGGTTCAACGCAAAAAGACCGCTTCCTACTCCTAATAGCATAATATACTATTTTTACACGTAAAAAAACACAGACTTAGCGTATACATAACGATGTATAAATGTCATGTTTTTTGACAGTTGTAGAAAATAGTTAATTTGTATGAAAAAAATTTTATTTACTCACACATTGCATACAAATTTGTTTTATGCCTGCAATAAAAGTGTGAAAAAAGTGCCATAGCATTTCATTATTTCACTCCGCAGCGTTATAGGCGGTGTGCACAAAAGTAGTCAGCGCCGACAGCGGACAAAAATGATAAAAGTGGTTACTCATTGAAACATAACAAGGTTATGTTTTACGTCAGAAAATTTTTAAAATATTTATTTTATAAAATGATTGCAATGAATGCGAATGATAGGACGTCGAACATTACGTGATGCAGTGGGAGATGTAATAATTCTGACAAAATTACCGATTGAAGTATCATATTTTATAAATTTCTTAGAATATTATACCGTGTGTCTGTCGTAAAGGTGTACATAGGAGATTAACATGGGAAATCAGTTTTTTTGCAATTTCCTGCTCGCCTAATTAATTTAAGCAAAAATGCGTCAAATAAAAGTTTTAGAGCATAAAATTCTGCATCTAAATCAATAAACAGAATTAGCATTCAATGCATTGTAACGACAGAAATTAAATATGAAAATATCGAAAATTACGTTGAAAATATTGACAGCCATGGAATTGAACAAAAAATAAATAAGTGCTTGATGTTTTATCTGAATAAAAATAATATAGTTCAACAATTAATTCAAAAATATTCGATATTTGAACAAAATTATATTATAATAAGATGCCATCCGACGATTTTATTAAAAATTTTAGTACATGTTATTTTAAAATATTTTTTGAAAAAAATAAATACATATTTGTAAATTAGTTGTTATTTATTTCATAATTATTTTACATAGAATTTAAAAAACTGAAATAAAATTTCCATAAGCTACTAAATCCACCTTTTGCATTTTAGTTCCAAGTATGTTCATAGGGGCAGTGCAAACACGGTAACACTAGGGTACCTTTATAACCAGGGTATGGCCATGGCGTGGCTCACGTTTCGTCCGCCATTACCGGGACATCTGTTATATGTGTTGTTCTTGCGCAAAGTATTATGTATTTTCGTGGCTATTTGTTTTATTTTAATGAAAAACACATTTAATTATCATTTTAATATGTATTTAAAGTGTAAGTAATATATTTTATCTTATTTACTTGTGTAGTTTGTTAAGATACCCACCACGATTACTGTCACTGAAAACAACTAAAAATTACCAATATTAATCACAATCATTTAAATTTTTAAAAGGTAAGTTTAGAATATATAATTATTATGTAATTAAGAACTAGTGATATTAAATTAGATGTGATAATAACAACACATATCATATATTCTACATAACCTATAAATGTATGTCTTAATAATAATTGTATATATCTTAAATAAATTCATTTTTATTACCTTTTTAAATTCACAGTGTGATTATTTAATATTATTTTATAAAATAATATCACATTTATTACAAATAAATAGGAAAATCAATTACCGACAATGGCGGCGATCTTGGCCCATGGCCATACCCTGGTTATAAAGGTACCCTAGGTAACACTAGGGTACCTTTATAACATTGAACTCTATACTACTATGGAACGGAAACGATCATTGCTGGCATGGTACTTCAAATTTTTAGGCAACCCATAGTACGTGTATATTTTTCCAGCGACCACAAAAATGTTTTCACAAGTGTATTTTAATTGAATGGTTGATCAGTTCACAAAACAATATTAACACGTATAAGATAAACTTAAACAAATATAATTTTCCATCCTTATCATAATCACTGGCAGAAAAATGTTAACCACAAACTCTCCAATGATCTTTTACCACACATTTTTCCTTATTAATGTTTTGGATCCATATATTTCTTATTAAACAGTCTTTAGGAAATCTAGAAAATAATAATAAAAAGTTAAACTCATCATCAATTTGGCAATAGTCACGAAAGCCCCTAGCGAAATAAGTTTTCAAATAATCTGTCAAATTATTTTCAATTTACTCTCTCTGTCTTGTTATATTATTACTGATAATTGTTTCTACATAAAAATTTCAGAATGTCATTATAGTTTATAGAAAAATAAATTATTTAATTATTCAATAATGCAAAAAATTATTAAGGTAATAGTAAAAGTCCCCATTCAGAAATATTTTGAAACCTCTGGAAAAGCGTGAGCTGTGCTCTGCGCATGCGTCAATTGGTGGAATCTGGTGGAATTGTGACAGTTCGCATGACCTGCCCCTTACAATGCTATAGGTATAGACGTTTCCATTCCATGTATGTATAGAGTTCAATGCTTTATAACCAGGGTATGGCCATGGCGTGGCTCACTTTTCGTCCGCCATTACCGGGACATCTGTTATATGTGTTGTTCTTGCGCAAATTATTATGTATTTTCGTAGATATTTGTTTTATTTTAATGAAAAACACATTAAATTATCATTCTAATATGTATTTAAAGTGTAAGTAATATATTTTATCTTATTTACTTGTGTAGTTTGTTAAGATACCCACCACGATTACTGTCACTGAAAACAACTAAAAATTACCAATATTAATCACAATCATTTAAATTTTTAAAAGGTAAGTTTAGAATATATAATTATTATGTAATTAAGAACTAGTGATATTAAATTAGATGTGATAATAACAACACATATCATATATTCTACATAACCTATAAATGTATGTCTTAATAATAATTGTATATATCTTAAATAAATTCATTTTTATTACCTTTTTAAATTCACAGTGTGATTATTTAATATTATTTTATAAAATAATATCACATTTATTACAAATAAATAGGAAAATCAATTACCGACAATGGCGGCGATCTTGGCCCATGGCCATACCCTGGTTATAAAGGTACCCTAGGTAACACTAGGGTACCTTTATAACATTGAACTCTATACTACTATGGAACGGAAACGATCATTGCTGGCATGGTACTTCAAATTTTTAGGCAACCCATAGTACGTGTATATTTTTCCAGCGACCACAAAAATGTTTTCACAAGTGTATTTTAATTGAATGGTTGATCAGTTCACAAAACAATATTAACACGTATAAGATAAACTTAAACAAATATAATTTTCCATCCTTATCATAATCACTGGCAGAAAAATGTTAACCACAAACTCTCCAATGATCTTTTACCACACATTTTTCCTTATTAATGTTTTGGATCCATATATTTCTTATTAAACAGTCTTTAGGAAATCTAGAAAATAATAATAAAAAGTTAAACTCATCATCAATTTGGCAATAGTCACGAAAGCCCCTAGCGAAATAAGTTTTCAAATAATCTGTCAAATTATTTTCAATTTACTCTCTCTGTCTTGTTATATTATTACTGATAATTGTTTCTACATAAAAATTTCAGAATGTCATTATAGTTTATAGAAAAATAAATTATTTAATTATTCAATAATGCAAAAAATTATTAAGGTAATAGTAAAAGTCCCCATTCAGAAATATTTTGAAACCTCTGGAAAAGCGTGAGCTGTGCTCTGCGCATGCGTCAATTGGTGGAATCTGGTGGAATTGTGACAGTTCGCATGACCTGCCCCTTACAATGCTATAGGTATAGACGTTTCCATTCCATGTATGTATAGAGTTCAATGCTTTATAACCAGGGTATGGCCATGGCGTGGCTCACTTTTCGTCCGCCATTACCGGGACATCTGTTATATGTGTTGTTCTTGCGCAAATTATTATGTATTTTCGTAGATATTTGTTTTATTTTAATGAAAAACACATTAAATTATCATTCTAATATGTATTTAAAGTATAAGTAATATATTTTATTTTATTTACTTGTGTAATTTGTTAAGATACCCACCACGATTACTGACATATTGAAAACAACTATAAATTACTAATATTAAGCACAATCATTTAAATTTTTAAAAGGTAAGTTTAGAATATACAATTATTACGTAAATAAGAACTACAGATATTAAATTAGATGTGATAATAACAACCCATGTCATATATTCTACATAACCTCTAAATGTATATCTTAATAATAATTGTGTATCTCTTAAATAAATTAATTTTTCTTACCTTTATAAATTCACAGTGTGATAATTTAATATTATTTTATAATATAATATCACATTTATTACAAATAAATAGGAAAATCAATTACCGATAATGGCGGCGATCTTGGCCCATGGCCATACCCTGGTTATAAAGATACCCTAGGTAACACGGTATTATACGCGACTTTCACATCTTTCAGTGTAGTGTGATCTGTGCAACGTAAGTTAACTTATTTGACGTTTCTGACAATTTGATTTTGTCTTTAGTTTTATTGTCTCAAATGATTAAAAAATGAACATTTATATGAAGAAAGAGCTAAATTCGTGACAAAATTTGAAAAGACTGTTAATGTGTCTTTAAAAAATACACGTGAGCCGCGTAATCAGAATATAGGACGAGCAGAACATGCGTTACTCTAAGAAAAAGTGTTAGGAATGATAAGTGTAGACCCCTTCTATAGTACTAAAGTAGATGTATTGGAAATGAGTTGAGAGTACATAACAGCATTATACAAAATTTTGTTACCCATTGTTGAATTTTTGATATATGCATATTATTTAAACAAAATTGTATTTTCTTAACTTTATTTATTAATTTTATATTTCTATTATTGCCATAATTAACGATATTTGTTCAAATCAAATTATCAAAACGTCAAACATTTATTTATTTTTTGTTCAATTCCATGGCTGTCGATATTTTTATCCTAATTATCGACATTTTCATATTTAATTTCTGTCGTTATAAAGCATGTAAAGGTAATTCTGTTTATTGTTTTAGATGTAGAATTTTATACCCTAAAACTTTTATTTGACGCATTTTTGCTTAAAATCATTAGGCGAGCAGAAAATTGCAAAAAATTGATTTCCCATGTTAATCTCCTATGTACACCTTTAAAATAGACACACGGTATAAGGAATATATGCGTAAGAATATAACAGATATCTTCTAACATGAAAAATTCTTTTAGGTTTACATATTTTCTCATTGTAAAAGGTACCTACTTATCGTATGAATAAAATTCAAACAATGGTCGTATGATTAAAACAATGAATTATATAAAAAAATGTGTTTCTTAAGTCAAAATTTGAACAAAATATAATAAAAGAAGCAGAAAATTATCCTAAAATTCTATAACACTTGCAGTTGTATCGTATAGAAGGTCTGTTTTTGACATAATAATAATATATAATAATAATAGTTTATTGACATTAAGTTAGATACAACTTATACAAGATGATTGGGCAACAGTAATTACAAGTTGTACATCAAACAGATTTAAAGAAAGATTCAATCATAATAATAATAAATCACGTAACAAATTTGCATATAATATTGTTCAAGTTTATCACAAATTAAGGTAATACATTATACAGATTTAGTAATGCAGAGAAAGATACATTGTACAAACTAAATACAATAACAAATAGTTAAATAGAACTTTTACAATAATTAAGTAGCAGCAAGTTAAGCTGCTATTCATTTAAGGCGAAGCTTCTTATGGCCAAACTTTTTGTAACGTAATATACTATATTATTTACTTTTTCTTGATTAAGATTTTCTAGTAACATGTGAGAAAAAACATTTTCTTTACGAAAATATTGCGCAATGTAGAAGTCTCTATAAGGTTTGTATATCGGGCAATCAACAAAAAAATGTTGTAAGTTTTCCGGCTTATTTAGGTTACATATAGAGCACAGTGACGTAGGATCCCAGCAATGTCGAGTATTATTAACATAAAAAGAGATGTACCGTTTACTTGAAAACCTAAGATTGGCAATAATCCTTGCTTTATGTATAGTCATTTTATTTGTTAAGTATGGTTCCAAATTGTAATTTGTTTTAATTAATTTATAATGCAAATTATATCTACTATTATTGAGAGATTTTACGTCATTCTCTAAAAGGTTCGATTTTATAGTTTTTAATAATTCGTTAATTTTCGGCTTATTAATTGTTTTGCTATTTGGTAAAGAAACGGCATTAAATTTTTCTAATAAATGTTTTAAGATTGAAAACCAATTGTAATCGATTTTGTTGCCTATTGAAGCATCCAGGTTCAACAATCTGATGAGTATTATTTTTGGATATCTTTGATTATCCATTAAATATATTTTATGAAGCCAATTCAACGCCCTTTTTAAAATCTGAACAAGTATGGGTGCCGTTTGGTTCCAGTCGCAGCATATAGTTTGGTGTAGTCTTGGGGCACCTTAGAATCAATTTTAAAAATTTAAGCTGATATGATTCTAGTTTATCCCAATATCTGAGTGCCCATATAAGAGAGTAGAGTTTATTACTGATTCCATTAAAATCTTTTTTTCTTGTCAACATTGAGATTTACCCTTAACTAAGATGTTAACTTTATTCGACGCTAATGCAGCTTTTTTCCCAGAGTCAATTGATTGTACCAAAAATTTACCGGAATGAGAAAATGAAATACCTAAATAATTAAATTTTTTAACAATTTCTATTTGATTGTCCATATATTTAAACGAATAAGGCTTATTTTTTGGGCGACCTCGGTGGAAGTGTACAATTTTTGTTTTGCTAGTATTTACAACAAGGGAATTACTCTTACAGTGCTCCTCCAGTAAGACTAGAGTTTTTTGCATATTTATAGCAGAATCGCTTAGGATAGCGAGATCATCAGCATACGCTAGCATTAATATATCGTTGTACCCATCTATATTGATACCCTTTTGATTATTACTTCTGAAGAATTTCTCCAAATCATTAATAAATAGTGCGAATAGCAAAGGCGATAAAATTTCGCCCTGAAGTACACCTTCTTCAAGTTTGAACGGATTCGCAGATATAGTATATTATTATTTTTAATACAAACTTTAGCATTATTGTAAAGCATTTGCAGGATTCTTATAATTTTGGTACTAAATCCGCACATGTATAATTTTTCCCATAATTTATTATGTTTGACAGAGTCAAACGCACATTTAAAGTCGATAAAGGCAACGAATAATGTGCCATTTTTCAATCTTAGTTTTAAGTCAATTATAATGGCAAGACAAAAAATGTTACTCGCAGTGCCCCTATTTTTACGAAACCCGTTTTGATTTTCAGCCAAAATATTATTTTCTTCTATCCACATTTGAAGTCGAAAATGTAGCATTTGCGCGAAAATTTTGACAATATTGTTTACAAGTGCAATTCCTCTATAAATATTTTCAGGGATAGTTTTATCCCCTTTCTTATGTATAAAAAATATTTGAATGTTAAACCAACTAATTGGAACATCTTCATTTACTAATATATTGTTATATAAATTAAGGATATAATGGACCCAGTTATCAGGCAAGTTCTTAAAAAAGTCATAGTTAATACCGTCGTTTCCTGGGGTTTTGTTATTACCAAAGCTAGCAATACAATTTTGTAATTCATCCAATGTAAAGGGCACATCTAAAAATGGATGCAAACAGTCAAAAAAAGAGTTGCTACTTGAAGTAATTGTATCTACAACTTGCTTTTGATATGCTGTAATATAAAATTTTTCCCAAACATCTATTGAAATAGTATTTGGCACAAATTTATTTCTTTGTAGTCTTCGAACCGCAACCCAAAATTCGATATTGTTTTTAGTATTAGCTAAAGCGTTAATTACTTTTAACTCATGTTCTTTTTTTGAACGCTGAATTATACTTTTATATTGTTTTTTGCTAGAAAGATATATATTTAAATTAATGTCATTAGAATTTTTCCTGAATTTCCTTAAATCTTTAAGCACTTGTTTTTTGTATTGCCGACATTCTTGGTTAAACCACACTTTATTTTCAACATTATGATTAGTAAGGTTACAAGCTTTAGTGATTTTCATCATCCCCGTTTTAATTGCAGTGCCCCTTATAACATTAATTAAATTATCACTTAAATGTGTTAAATGAATGTTTAATATATTGACATATTCTTGCAAATTGACAGTATTAAATTTAAATTTTACCGAATAGTGGGCATTGTTTTCAAAACTGTAGTTTTCATTGTCATTAGCTGGAGAAAAATTATTTAAAAGTAAAATAGCATGACCAGAGTTAGCTATAGTATGACATATTTCCAAATTCGTTACAGAATCAGCAAATTTTAAGTTCGACCAAGCGAGATCTATTGTACTTTTACCTCTGTAGTTAATAAAAGTGTAATTACCAGGAATATCTCCCCTTGTTCTTCCATTCAAAACATAAAATCCTAAATTTTCCATCATATCAGTTAATTTTCTCCCCCTATTATCAATAATTGCATGCTGTGATAGTCTTACTTCAAAAACATTTGGATTTTCAAAAATACCTTCTTGTGTAATCTGATTTAAATCACCAATTTTTGAGTTGAAATCTCCCAATAATATTACTTTTTCCTAACTATAATTTAGTAATACGGATTCAATACAGTCATTTATTAAATTTACGCAGTGGTTATTGTCAATCCCCGGTTTAATATAAAAAATCCTATGATTGTAATATCATTTTTAAGGTGAAATGATACCCCAGCGCGCGAAATTCAAATTAGTCAAATGGTTTTTCATTTATTATTTAAAATTGTGTAATGTAATATGATTTCTTTGTATACATAAATAAAAAGGGAATAATTTGTCATGAAAATGAAATAGTTTCAATAATATTTATATTTATTTATTCACCCAAAATAATATTTTAAACATTATTTTTAATATATCTCCAGTTCTAAACCTACAATTTTGATTAAATTTGCACAAAATATGTATAATAGGATAAGAAATAAAATATGTGAAAATTAAGAAAAATGATTTTTGGGAACAATTTTAAAAATCCAAAAAACCTACTTTTTTCATACATTTTAATGTTTTTCTTCTATACTAAACCTACAATTTTGTTCATACTTTAATATGTTTTGAAGAATATTGTTACACATAACATATAAAAAAAAATCGAAAATTAAATTTTGGGAACATACTTAAAAAAAATAAAATGTTTAATTTTATTTATTTTCTCAAGTCTGTGAAGTTCTACTCCTAAAATTTGTTCAGTATTACATACTGTACACATTTCTATATTTCTCAGGTAAGTATTTTAAATATTTATTGTTTAATATAGAAGATATTGGTAATTAAAACAAATTCGGTAAGTATTTTCGTGTAACATCAGGTAGTGGCGCTATGAGTAGACCTAGTGGTGCGTAGGTAAACTATTATACAATCGGTGACTCCATGGAAAAGTGATAGATGATTTGGTTCCCGCCAAATGTATACACTGTCTTCTAGGTTTTTCGCAGTATTTATTTTACATTGTGTTTCGTAGTGTAAAAGTGTATTTTGTTGTCTACGTATTTGTAGGAGCGACAAGCGCTTGTATCTTGCAAAAAAAAATTAGAACGTTAGGAAAGTAAATAGATACTTTTGGAAAATAATTCATTCGATTACAAATTTTGTGCTCTATTCATGAAAAAATTGCAAACATTTGAGGTAAAATAAACTCAAAAATTGCATTTTATTGAAATAAAGAAAAATCTATTTAAAGTTTATCGTAATATATTAGGAACTGTACGATATATTTGATTAAAATTTTACGAACTTATGACACTAAGCATGTACCTACTCTCAGGCAGTTTTATTGAAAATGGCAAAATGTTTGTAATAAACGAATATTAGACATTGAATTTATACGCCGATAACTTTAACAATTATTTTTTTTTGTTAATTAACTTTTTTAGAAATTTCAAAAAGTAATAATAATAAAAGTGCTGATAATCTGTGTTATAGCATTGAATTTCTGAGGTAATTTGTAAATGTTTTAAACATAATAAATTACGCTCCACAGCAACACTGGTTATTGGTACTTTAAAAAGTTATTAAGCTTTTGAAAATATTTTACAAGTATAATTTTCATTAAAATATTATATTATATCAATTTTTGAGTTCAAATAAAGTGAGCCGACTGCTGCATTACGGGCTGGAAGCGATAAAACATTCGTCTATGTGTATTGTCTGTACGTTACGTATAGTTGTAGGAAGCGATCTACGAAACTCTTTATAGAAACTGCCAATTGCCCGTTATGAAGTTTTATGGGACTTGCAGTAAGGGTTTCTTGGAGCCAGGTAGATTTTTCTATTCCGGACCGTATCCGAAATTTGCTTTCAAGATGTTTCATAATTATGTACTTTTAAATCTACATTAAAATAATAATGAGTTTTAAATATATTTCTACTAACATCAATTTGTATTTTTTTTTGTTTTATTGTCTTATTTTTATTATATACTTTAAATTTACAAAATTTAAATCAAAATTCAGTAGGATTTTTTAATACGGCCCTTACACTAAAAGTGATGCTTTCAAGTTCGAATAATTTATGAGTCCTGACCGCAAAGATGTCCAACTCTCCATAAAAGCTTGTAAATCCTGCATAAGCGGTGAGCGGGTAGACTGATGGCTGTGAGACGAAGTTTCTCATCGGCTTTGCATCTGCTTTGTAAGTGTCCGCACCGAGTGACACCCATTTGAGAGGTGACACAAGGGTGATTGGTTATAAAATTATTATTTCAGCAAAAATTTTATGTTTTATAAAAATATGAATACCTTTTTAAACAACGCTGTCAATATTACAAAATTACAGTGACCCTTGAGATTGAGATCAGACAATTTTATAATTTGTATGTAGCTTTTCGATTGTGTTACCGATACTACATTCTAACGTACCTATTCCCTTCAATTCATTTTCGTTTAATCGACTTGTATTTTAATACGAGTATAATAATATAAAAGTTGTAGTATATTATTGAAGTTTGACTAATATATTAAGTCACGTGAGTTGGAGGTAGAGATTTAAAGAAATTTTAAGATACGTGAAAATTTCCAGAATTTTTTTTTAGGGAATTTCCCAAAGAATTTCTTATATAAAGTGCAATATTAACAAAACATTAAATGAGTAATTGAAAAGTATCGTACTGAATTTCACACGTACTTATATTTGCTTATAAAAAAAATTAACCAGAATAACAATTTATTATGAAGGAACCATAATTTACACGACAAATGAATAATTTTACATATTTAACAATTTAATAATTATTTATAACCGCTTGAACCAAATATCAAGGCCAATTATCTTTTATAATATACGGGAAATTTTCAAAAATTATATTCACTGGGTTTTTTCAAAAAAATCCCGGAAAAAAGTGACAAAATATATTCCCGTAAATCGCGGATGAAGAAATTTCCAGGAACTTTCCCAAGAAAAAAAAAACAAATTCCCGGCGGGAATTTTTCGACGGCACATCACTAGTGGGAGGTCGTTTTCCATGACTTTTTTGTCGCCAGTCTGTTTATTTTATTATATATGAAAATGATTATATATTTTTTTCATTTGTTACTTTGGAAAATATTGCATAAACTTTCATTTAAAATACTTTTAGAAAAATTTTGAAACCGGCTCTTTACCTATACTAAAAATGTAATTGTGTTTACAAAATGGACGGGGGAGGGTGATACCATGAGTTGCCGCACCGAGTGACACCAAGTCTAGTGACGCAACTATAATTACGCACTTTTGGGGGGTTTTAAGAGTCTATTTTCTTTTGTAGCCTGTAAATAAGTAAGCAATATAGATATTGCATTTGTCTATTTTTTCGCATTTCACTATCGCGTGGAAAGTTGACAACATAAGAAAATTAAGTCATGCTTCCGCACATTGGCACACATCATTATAAAACCATTCTTACAATTTTCTTCAATTCTTTAATAATAACAATCAACAAAAACCAAGAAAAAACAACATATATTGTGCTTGATAATAGACTCAAGCCGTAAATTTAACGGTAGAAGAGTTTATGTATATGTATTAATAATAAGGAAACCAAAAATGCAACTATATAATGCCCAAACGAAACTATACGATCACGATGATGCAACTTGAATTTTATCTCACCGCAAAGCATATACCTAACATGGTGCAAAGTTACCCTCTCGCAGTTACATCACGCAGGGAAGGGATAAGCATATTTGTTATCTATCTCGTGTGATCTGGGTGTGAGGGGTGTGAGCAGACAGGTTGCCCGGAGCCTCCGAGATACTACGAGCCTACAACTGGCGCGCGTGACGTCACACTAGTGGCCCAACTTTTGTACAGTGTTTAATGGGAGATACACAGTTTTTTCAAAGTATTGCGAAAACTGTGGCAGATATGAAAAAATGTATATCAACAATATTATAGGTCAAAAAATTATTTATCAAAATGCGTTAACAGAACATATTTATGTTCTGTAGTTTAGCTGTAGGAAGCGTATAAAATAACAAGGTCAGATGATACATCTTAACTTTTTTCAAAATTTTGCGAAAACTGTGACAGATATAAAAAAAATGTATATAAACAATATTATAGAACATAAAATTCTCTAACAAAGTGTGTTAATATAAAATATTTATGTGAAGTCATTTAGCCGTAGGAAGCGCATAAAATAATATATGTAAAGATACATATTGACTCTTTGTTTTCCCACTTAGAAATTTGTAAAAATTCTGCCTGTTTCGGTGCTTTCCTAATTATTTGCTAGTCTATATATGAAATATTTTCTATGTATTTCAAATTTAATTATGTATTGTACCAGTTTTATATTTATAACCTTTTCTATTTTTTACTGTTTCTCGCAGTTTTCTATTATTAAGTAGGTAATATATCTAAAAAATGCCATTTTATGTGTATTTATTTATAAATGTTTAATGTTTGTAATTATCATTGTTTAGAACATACATTTATTTTGTTTTCTAGTTTAATATTAGTGTTTTATTTTATATAATTATGCATTATATTTTAATCAAGTCAAAATTGTAACTTATTTCTAATTTTCAAGTTCTCTGTGGGTTATTTTGGTAAAAATAAATGTTTTTCAATTATTTACGTTTATTTTTATTTTGTAATTACATTCTAGCACCGAAACAGGCAGAATTTTTACAAATTTCTAAGTGGAAAAACAAAGACTCAATATGTATCTTTACATATATTATTTTATGCGCTTCCTACGGCTAAATGACTTCACATAAATATTTCATATTAACACACTATGTTAGAGAATTTTAAGTTCTATAATATTGTTTATATACATTTTTTATATCTGTCACAGTTTTCGCAAAATTTTGAAAAAAGTTAAGATGTGTCATCTGACCTTGTTATTTTATACGCTTCCTACAGCTAAACTACAGAACATATATATGTTCTGTTAACGCATTTTGATAAATAATTTTATGATCTATAATAGTGTTTATATACATTTTTTCACATCTGCCACAGTTTTCGCAATACTTTGAAAAAACTGCGTAACTCCCATTAAACACTGTACAAAAGTTGGGCCACTAATGTGACGTCACGCGCGCCAGTTGTAGGCTCGTAGTATCTCGGAGGCTCCGGGTTGCCTCGTAATTTTGAGTGGTGGGGGAACAAGTTACCAAGCTTAGACCAGGAATGGAGGGGAGATAGGGCATAGTCAAGTCACGTGTATCTTTTAAAATCAACGATTTTCAACTTTATTGCAACGTCAGAATCAGCTGAATAAGGCTAGTCGACCAATTAAATACTGTTATGTTACAGTTGGCCAAATCTAAATATTTCTTGATTAGCCATGCTATAACTACAAATTATCTTGATTTTGTTTTATAAATGTAAAATAAATACGGAAGAATATTCATAAAAAACGTAATATAAATAACGGACAGATTAAAACGGTGGGTGACATTAAAAACTTATTCTTTCGACTGCACACGTATGTAACACATCTGGCCGACTAGCCTTCTACAGCTGTCGCTAAGATGATAGATGATTTCGAAAGTCTTCTTACGGCGAAATACATAGTGTGCCCTGTCTCTAGGATGACCATATTATTTTCTTCGAACCTAAGACATATTGAAAAATAACTAGGACATTTACAATTTTTAAGTAGAGGACATTTCCACAAAGTATTTTATTAATAAAAAATAGGGGTATTAAAAAAAATCCTTCAAAACTAGCATTAAATAATACATGTATTCTGTAAATAGAAGACACAAATATAAAATTCATGTTTACAATAAAAAAAATATATTTATTTTAATGAATAACCATTTTATCTAAGATTTTTTGATTATTTTTTTAAATTCATAATTTTAATTATGCGATTTCTTTAAAAAACTAGGACACTTTGTATAAACCCGGGAGGACGTCCGAGAACGCCTTCAAAAAGAGGACATGCCCTCGTAAACTAGGACGTCTGGTCACCCTACCTGTCTCTCCTCTATTCTTGGTCTGAGTCATCAAGTAATCAAATATGCTGTGCAGCTTTTGCTGATTTTGTATTTCAACGAATGATGTTTATATTTATGAACAGAGGTGGGCAAGTTACTATCAAGAAATAATTAATTACAATTACTCTGACAAAAAACAATGAGAATACTACAGTTCGGCCACTATTGAGTGAAAGATAGCATGCGATAGTACGATAAAAAGAGAGAGGTAATCAAATCATAGAATTCTAGGTAAATTATTATTTGTACAGACCGTGCAACTAAGGATCCTCCACTCCACTTCGTTCGAATTTGTGTTTACGAAAGATATTATGGGTGGGTCCTAGCTTTATGTTTGAGACTGTACAATATAATTTCTCTTTGAATTTGCCACAGCGCATGCAACCTTGAAATGAGTTCCTTTCCTGGCACTATTGTACACTGTATAGCAGAAAATAAAAATTTCAATTTGACGTTAGTGCAGAGTTTATGGAAATACGCAGGTTTATTAAATTTAATTGACTCGTTACCAAAAATGTACATATTTTATGATATTCTTACAAAGTTACAGAATAATAAAACTCTCAAATGGTCAATTTGTATTTAAAAAAATGATAAAGGATATGTCAGATTTTTGCAGTACAAAGGCTTTTCATCCGTATTAAATATTGAAATAATCAAAATTTGCTTAAAGATAGCAATAAGAAAAAGATAATCTGATGTAAACTCAAAACACATGAAAAAATAAACAAATCAATATTAATAAAATATTGAATAACACAATATTTTTTCTCATCCTATCTGCAAACGTGTATAAAACCATAATACTTGTTTATTATACGTGTGTGTTATGTTTTATCTATTTATTTTGAAATAAAATATTTAACTAAATTTATCCAGCAAATACAGTACTCCGAGTATTATAGGACCTCATTTGAACGTTGTATGCGCAATGGCAAAGTGAAAGGGAAATTATATTGTACAGTCCTATGCATAAAACATAATACTTACCAATATCTTTCGTAAGCACGAATCCGAACGAAGAGGAGCGGAGTTACCGGGCGGTTCTTGTTGTACGGACTCTATAAATAAATAATCATTTACCTAGAATTCTATCTCTTTCTTTTAAGAGTGCTATCACATGTCTTTTGCGTAAGTTCAATATTGGACGACCTGTACTTGAATTTCTTTTTAATAGTTAAATTTGTTATATTACAAAGCGTTTATTAACTTCTCACGAACATCTCTGTATACTTTGTTATACTGATTTGAAATATCAGCATACTGGATGACGCGTTATCCCCACTATTCTAAAAGTTAAGAGTTACGAGGCAACCTATATTTTATAAGCTATGTTCCTAAAATTAATATTTATTATTATTATAAAGTAAAACTTCACCTCGGTATTTCAATTTACAAGGTATGGGTTGCCTATTTTGCCTATTCTGGCGAGTCGCCACTGTTACACAAATTTAAACAATTGTTGACCGAATTAATAAAATCCAAGGAGGGAAAGGAGAAAAAATTTAAAAAAGATAAAGCTGAACTCTTATGCATAAGAAAGACCCAACGGGAAGCATATTTAAAGAAACAGATGAATACTTATTTTAGAAGACGGAATCATTAAAAAAATTAACATTTGAGCCAGAATTACTTCAAAAACAAATGAAGATAGTAATTTTGGATCCCAAATATGAGACAAATAATGAAGAACGTATCTCATGCTTCTTTAGTATGTACGCGAATAAAAATCATACCCACACCATCGCAAATGGGATAGTTACCAAAGGTACGTAACGTCAAAGAAACGGCCTGTGTCATTTGCTGGCGTTAATTATTTTAGTCCAATGTTTGTAGCTATTGGCAGACGTAAAGAAAAACGTTGCGGCGTATTGTTTATCTGCTCAACTAAGAGTGGGAGACACAGAAACAAGAGAACACACGATTACAGTCATTAGATCGAGCATTACATAGAATTATCGCACGAAGAGAACCGAAAGAAGTATGATTCGACAATGGCACGAATTTCATCGGTACTAAGAGGAAATTGAAGGAATGTATCACAAAAACTAGATCAAACAAGAATTACTGATGAATGTTCCATTAAAAAAATATGGAGCTTTATCACACCCATCACATATGAGAGGTTGCTGGGATTGCCTCATCGGATATGAAATGTTTAATCGTCGTTATAAAAGAACGGAGACCCAAACAAGAAACTTATTAACTAAACTGTAGACCGATCCTTCAAATGAAGAAACTTTGACTCCAAATCATTTCTTATTGGGTTTTTCGTTAACTCATAACCAAAATTTAACAAACTGTGAAGAAATTATAAATCTTCGAAAACAATGGAGAATGTCTCAGAAACTAGTAGATTATTTCTGGCGAAGATGGGTGAAGGAATAAATCACAACTTCGCAACACTGATGAATGCAAATGCAACCAAGTGGTTTCTAGAAACTAATCAGATTAATATTACTGAGGGGAATGTCTTCAACGCCCGAATATTCAAAACCAGAATATTCATAACCAGAATATTCATACACAGAATCATTCAAACCCCGAATATTCAAAACCAGAATATTCAAAAGCAGAATATGTATACACAGAATCATTCAAATCCCGAATATTCAAACACAGAATCACGCATTGACCGAAAATGCATCAACAGAATCGCTCATACACAGAATCGCGCAAAACCCGAAAGCTCTTTGCCCGAATCATTCAAAAACCGAATAAGTGGGCGTGACCAGGTTAGGCTACCTATCACTAGATGTCACTATGAAACTTAGTTCAACGCATGTCCACCGATGGTTAAATGTATGAATCGTCGATAATCTAGTGTGTTTTAATTTGGTTAAAAGAAAATAATAGTAGACATACGTCTTCATTCAACTGAACTGTCAAAAATGACAGCTTGTTACTGAGTGTAATTTATTTCAATGAATAGTTATTTACGTAATAAGGCTGAGAAGTCAGTGATTACGGTACGAATGAGAGAAGTTTAAGGAATTTTGGAATGTGTGCCGTAATACTATTTCACGGCCGTATGAAATATACTTTATTTCATGCAGTCTGCGTGTTTTAATTTTTTTTTTATTAATTCATCATCTCTGAATTTATAAATTAGGTGTGTATTTGTTTTATTTGTATTGTTTGTCTTAATTATCATAAATGACAGCTGAATATTCTTTTGAAAGTGTGTTATTTAAAATAAATATACCAAAAATTGAAATTGCCGTTTCTTTTTGTTCAAAATAAACAGTCAGGGAAATGTTTTTAGACAACACTTCTCGGAGTGGAATCCAAAAACTACGCTATGATAGCATAGCGATAAATAACACTTTGTTTCCCTAACAGCCGTGGAACTTAATAAGGAAACGACATGTTATTTATTGCTACGCTATGATAGCGTACCCAAAAATACCCCATACGTTTCACCTACCTTTCCCTATTAACTTCCACGGTTGTTAGGGAAACGAAGTGTTATTTGTCGCTACGCTATCATGGCGTAGTCTTGGGGTCTTGGTACTGTAATGTGCTATTTCTCGGACTCAAATTAACAATGTAATGTAATATACAGTGGACAGTATGAAATAAAATAATATACGTTTTCAATTTTCAAAAATAACATCTTCATCAATAATTAGATATAGGATCTGATGTGAAATATTAATATAACTTAATTCTAGATATTAGGAATGTACAATACCAAGCATGCCGACGGAAAATATGGAGAACTTAATAACTACATATTAAAATATATTTTTAATGTAAAACCATTTAATAAATAAACAATCAGAATTAATTTTTTTAATACCTGAAGATAAATTTATTAAAGACACGAAGTGTCAATATTAAATAAAGCATGTATATTATAATAAGACTAAATAAATTTTTGATTATAAAAGATTTCGTGAGCGCCGCAACACCTACTGCAAAGTTCCTAACAAACATCGATGATTATGATCTACGTCTACACGATAATATACAAAATCGTCCAGGCGTCGTACAAACCTCTAATCTGACATCTCTTATTTTCGCTCTTTTCATAGAAAATTTGTGCTCTGAATTAAATTCAAACAACGTGGATAATCTAAAAATACTAGAAATGATTTTAATATTATGACTTCATGATGTAGTAACAATTCCTAAATTTTAGAAAATGCCAAATCAGCAAATTTCTCATATTTCATCCACTACTCCGATACCGTTAAAGACATTATACCGCGGTTTGAATTTAAATTCGACATGCATTTTTCTTTGCTATCATGTACTTGCACGATTGTTGCTGAAGAGTGGCTAGTGGGTCTGCATAATTTGCTGACCAAAAAAAAAAATGTAGTAATGTTATATGGTTTGCCTACCATCTTAATATTGTACATACAGGCAACATAAATACATAAGTTTATGCTACCACCTATAAACCATCCCTACAACCCCTGACAGATAGACTTTACTTGTGTAACTATTACAATTATGCTTTAAATTCGATGCTTTAATTAATGCTATCAACTTCATATTACACATGCTTACTTCGATAATTGATGTGATTATGCTACCACCCATAAACCATCCCTACATAATTGTAATAGTTACACAAGTAAAGTCTATCTGTCAGGGATTGTAGGGGTGGTTTATGGATGGTAGCATAATCACATCTATTACCAAAGTAAACATGTGCAATATAAAGTTGGTAGCATTAATTAAAGCGTCGAATTTAAAGCATAATTGTCATAGTTACACAAGTGAAGTCTATCTGTCAGGGGTTGTAGGGGTGGTTTATGGATGGTAGCATAATCACATCAATAATCGAAGTAAGCATGTGTAATATAAAGTTGGTAGCATTAATTAAAGCATCGAATTTAAAGCATAATTGTAATAGTTACACAAGTAAAGTCTGTCAGGGGTTGTAGGGGTGGTAGTATAATCACATCAATTATCGAAGTAAGCATGTGTAATATAAGGTTGGTAGCATTAATTAAAGCATCGAATTTAAAGCATAATTGTAATAGTTACACAAGTAAAGTCTGTCAGGGGTTGTAGGGGTAGTTTATGGATGGTAGCATAATCACATCTATTGCCGAAGTAAGCATGTGTAATATAAAGTTGGTAGCATTAATTAAAGCATCGAATTTAAAGCATAATTGTAATAGTTACACAAGTTAAGTCTGTCAGGGGTTGTAGGGGTGGTTTATGGGTGGTAGTATAATCACATCAATTATCGAAGTAAGCATGTGTAATATAAGGTTGGTAGCATTAATTAAAGCATCGAATTTAAAGCATAATTGTAATAGTTACACAAGTAAACTCTGTCAGGGGTTGTAGGGGTAGTTTATGGATGGTAGCATAATCACATCTATTACCGAAGTAAGCATGTGTAATATAAAGTTGGTAGCATTAATTAAAGCATCGAATTTAAAGCATAATTGTAATAGTTACACAAGTAAAGTCTGTCAGGGGTTGTAGGGGTGGTTTATGGGTGGTAGTATAATCACATCAATTATCGAAGTAAGCATGTGTAATATAAGGTTGGTAGCATTAATTAAAGCATCGAATTTAAAGCATAATTGTAATAGTTACACAAGTAAAGTATGTCAGGGGTTGTAGGGGTAGTTTATGGATGATAGCATAATCACATCTATTACCGAAGTAAGCATGTGTAATATAAAGTTGGTAGCATTAATTAAAGCATCGAATTTAAAGCATAATTGTAATAGTTACACAAGTAAAGTCTATCTGTCAGGGGTTGTAGGGGTGGTTTATGGGTGGTAGCATAAACTTATATATTTGTGTTGGCTGTATATACAATATTATGATGCTAGCAAATCATATAACAGTTCTACATTCTTTTTTTTTTTGGTCAGCAAATTATTTTTTCCCGTGGCTAGTAGATTTGACGTTTAAAGATGGTCAATATATGTATTACAGAAATTTCTTTGGAATGATATTTGTTTTATTTGTGTGAGAGTGGCGAATAAAAAAAGAGTATTGAGCCGATTTGAATATGTGTCTATAACTCGCAAGTACTTAATCTTTATAATACATTTGAAAATCTTTTGGAAACCATTGACAAAAATGTTGCAAGGAATAATATTAATAATTCCAAGCAATTATTTAAAATTATAATTGATGCATGGAAATCTATAAACCATAAAATCATTCATAATTTACTTAATTCGATGCAACAATAAATGCAATCTATAATAAATAATTATTAAAGTATTAAATATGTAACATCGTTTACTTTTTATCTAATTTAAATTTGTTTCATAAATTGTTATTCCGGTTAAATTTTATAAAAAATAAATGTAATTCTTTTCACTCGCTCTATTTTTGTCGTACCTCACATATTCAAATAAAGTACTTGTAAAATTTAGTACGATACTTTTGAATTACTTAAGGTCCATCAGGTTTTATGAATATATCACCTTACATTATATAAATATATTGAATAATTAAAATATGGGGGAGTATTTTAAATTCCGACGGATTCGCTCTATTTATGTCCGATACAGAATATTTAACCAAATTAAGACTTTATCCATTATTATTAAATTATTATAAATAAATAGTACGTATTATGTCAAATTATTTATTATAAATTTTAAAGTAGCGTCTGCCTGTAGGAGTGTACGAAAAAAAATACATTTGTATTTTTCAATTTGTTTTCAAAACGGTAGAGGTTAGAATTTATGTTAGTGTTAGAACTTGTATCATAGATGGCACTGTAGCATAAAGCTTGATCTACATATTATATTATGCAGGTGAACACGAAATCACGTGAAACCGTGACAAAATTATTTTCAAATATTTTCTGTACCGTAAAACTTTATGCGATACATTTTACGTTGAATTTTAGAGTTTTATAATAATATAATATAAAAGTCAAAAAATTTATATTAAATAGAGATATCAAGTATATATTTTAAATTAATTCTCTTGATATTGTACCACAAATTATAAAAATAAATGTAGTAATAAAAATAAAATAAAACACAAACGAATATACTTTCTAATCGATTTCGGTGTTTAATTCACCATCTAAGAGATAATACATGTAACGAAAAATTATAAATATAGATAAATAAAAATGAAATATTTGACAAATAACAGATGAAATACAACATACAGGGTGTTTCTCGAATAGGGACAGCCCCATTATTTTCTTTATTATTGTAAAGAGAAAAAAATCATTCAAATTAAAGTTATAGTATAGAAAGAGGGACATACATTTGAAGAAAAAAAAATTTATTTGGGGTTCTCACACTATAACATAAAGATATATTTTTTAAATGGGATTATATATATATTTTTAGGCACATTCGATAGAGTATTTTTTCTGAATTCAACAATGTAATCATTTTATATTTTTACATTACAAAATTTTTATTATTATCCTTCCTATTGTCTATGGGTCAAACTGACCCATCGTCATGTTAATATTAGGTAGTTTTTTGAAACTATTGAAAATTATGGCTTCATATTACACGTAATTCTCAAACGTGGTCAACAGTACATTTCTTTTAAATTTTATATCATTCATTACATTTTTTTATCAATAAAGTTAATAAGTAACATTTGTGGTAAATGGATCAGTTTGACCCAGTGTTGTTACTCTCATAAATCAACACATATTAATTGTGATTAGAACAATTATCGTCGTTGGGAACTTCTTTTTTTGTGTATTGCCGTTTGGTATATGTAGAGAGTTCAATTTGTTTTCATTTACAATATTCCAAGTGAACTTTGGTACAATAAATATGATTCGGTGTGGTTGGACTGAAGTTGAACTAGAAGAGTTCTTTTATATGGAAGTGATAGTAGTTGAAGTAGAGGGTTTTAGTGATGTAGAAGACCCTAATGAAAACGATAGTCCTAGTACGTATATTTATATCTAAAGTGAGAGATGTTTGTAGGGTGAATTTGGCATTTGTAAAGCAATGAGTCTTCACACTTGCCAGGACCGTTCGATCGATTTGTATTTCGTATAATCAAATTAGAAAACCTACACAAACGGTGAATGATGAGATATTTCTACAACTTTAAAATATAGATTTTAAATTTACAAAAGACTCCATCATTTAATAATAGGGAGTTACATCGCATTTATAAAAATAATAACATCTTTAATTCTAAAAGATAACAAATTTACTGGAAATCAGCCAACTTTATTCTCATTCCCGACTAGTTTCGACACCACATGTGTCTTCCTCAACAACACACAGCAATTTTACTATTATCAAGTGTTAAGAAAACTCATCCTTTGAGGAAGACACATGTGGTGTGTGGTGTCAAAACTAGTCGGGAATGAGAATGAAGTTGACTAATTTCCAGTAAATTTGTTAAGTTTTATCATCCATCCCAGTCAAGAAATTACCAGATCCCATCTTTAATTCTATTAGGCATTGTATCCATAAGCCTTGCGCATTATTCTGACAGAGTATTACCCCATATGTCTTGCAAGGTAGTTTTTACTATCCACACTGGATTTTTCCGAAGTTTTTCATATTGTGCCAAAAGTAAAATGTCTTGGTAGAAGATAAATCTGGAGTAGAAGATGACCTTTTAAATTTTGGTTGAACTATTATCTCCCGTCATTATTTGGTCCACAGTTTTGTAAATTTTTAGACTACATTTAAAGTAGTCGAAAGAATTTTGTAGAAATATCTCAACATTTGTATAGGTTTTATAATTTGTTAAAAATGGCAGCCGGCCAAATTAAACCAGGGCTCGTACATGGTTGAGTAAAATGTACTCATTTGCTAAAAAAAATAGTAAATCGAGAAGTTTGATTTATTTACATTCCTGACACTTTCCTTTGGTCCAACATTTAAACCATCAAACAAATATTACAAGTGAAAATTATTGAAATATGAATACATCATTTGAACAGAAAGTTCCTACGTAAGACACAAATCTTCTATTTGTAAAGCAAATTTTTTGAATAAAATTAATAAATTATTAATTATTATTCTTACAAAAATTTTGTGATAACTGTTGGAATTTTATCAAATAGTGGTTAAATCATAAACATGTAAAATGTTCACAAAACCTTTAAGTTATCAATTGAGTGTAATTATAGTCTTTATTTATTTGTTTTTAAGTGTATTATGTTCTCTTTTGTTTTATTTATTGGACTAGCTGTCATTTTTGACAATTCAGTTGAATGAAGACGTATGTCTACTATTATTTTCTTTTAACCAAATTAAAGCACACTAGATTATCGACAATCCATACGTTAAACCATCGGTGGACATGCGTTGGACTAACTTTCGCAGTGACATCTAGTGATAGGTAGCCTAAACTGGTTACGCCCACTTATTCGGTTTTTGAATGATTCGGGCAAAGAGCTTTCTAGTGATGCGCGATTCTGTCAATGCACTTTCGTGCAATGAGCGATTCTGGTTTTGAATATTCGGGATTTGAATGATTCTGTGCATTTATTTTCTGGTGTAGAATATTCGGGGTTTGAATGATCCTGTGCATGAATATTCTGGTTTTGAATATTCTGGTTTTGAATATTCGGGCGTTGAGTATGCACCCGATATTACTAATTTTTAAGGCTGATTACATTTTTGAAGAGGAAAAATGATGGTTATAAGCCAAAAAGTCAAAAATTCTTAGCACGATGATAAATATTTAATGATGAAGGTGAGTAAATAATTCTAAAATTGACTGTATGTTTACAGTTTTAAACTAAAGAAAAGTCACCGATTTTTTTAGAAATATACAAAAAGTATGCTGCTTTATGCCAACCCATAACTGAGCACAAACGCTTCTTTGTTTTTTATAAAAATGGAAATGTTCAATACAAGTTAGCAAAAATATCTATGGAAATTGCAACATATCTGGAGTTACCGGATGCAAAATTATATGCCGGTCACTGTTTTCGACGTTGCACATCTTTGTTATAACATCAACTATAGTTGATACAGGAAGCAAGTATGAAACGTCATGGGGAATGCTGAAAGCTACATCCAAAATTCAGTGAAAATAAATTAAAAATTGATAAACAAATTTTGGTTGGTGATAGAGAGGCCTGAACTTCTAACCAAATTCAGAATAACACAAAGCAAATACAAGTTTTTCAGGAAGAACATGATAAACTTCCGAGAATCAATATTAATAATTGTTTAAATTGTAACAATAACATTATTTATTCAAAATAAAATTTAGAGCTTGTATGATTTATTAAATCGTCCTAGGGCCAAAACGTCATACTTTACAACCGCAAATTGGGTTATAAAGGTGTACTTTTTGGTCCGCTCGTGCAAATATAACATTTTTAACCCTAAAAACAAACATTAAGAAGCCTACATTCAATAGATTTGTGAAAAAATCTTATTTTTCCTCAATTTGGCTTAAATTTTTTTGAAAATTAATTGATATCTAGTCTGTTCCTTTACGAGAATTTTGCTTAATAATCCTTTATAAGCTATCCTCATTTTATATGTTTCAGTGTTTCAGCTTCTTTCTGGATGAACACAGAATTTCCGGACATGGACATTACTTTAAATTTTGCTAACTACTGACTAAAGTTTTATTTACATGGTTACATTCCGTAACCCAGCGGGCGGGCGTTTAGCACGCGTCCCAAAACTAAAACTACACTACATGTTCCTATAAATAACGTCTTCACGACACGACAAACTATTCTTGACCCTTTCATGTTTACTCCATGGGTAACTAATGTCGACTCCCTAAAACAAAACGCTATCTTCAGGACAGGATTATCTTGTACAAGATACACGTATACATAATAATTTCTAGACTAAACAAATAAATGTCGTGACTATCATAATACAATAAGAATTTCTAAACTGAATTTTCACATTTATAACTTGAATAGATTAACAGATTTAAAACATGATAACTGTAACTATAATTTAGAAAAGTTTTTAAAAAGTTATTTATCTGTTATTGCTCTTACCCTCGCCTTATCACAATGTGTACGATTGTTTTTTGGTTATTCTTTAGGACGTTATGTCATGGAGACTTCGTACATTACTTGATTTCATTTCTATTGCATATAGATTTCGTTAATCGTGTTTAGATAGCTTTGATTTGTTTTCTGTCAGTATCATTTTCCACTTAAAAATTTATATCTATGCATAAATATTGTCATTATGTAATGTAAAATAAAATAAATTTTAAAAGTGACTCACACTTAAAAGGGATTTATTTGTCTTGTGCCATTTAAAACAATATATTAACCTTGTAATACATCCGTCTCATAACATTATTCCATTGATATCAGCTTCTAGCAACAAACATTGTCTTTATATACTTTATTGTATATATATATATATATATATATATATATATATATATATATATATATATATATATATATATATATATATATATATATATATATATATATATATATATATATTAAGTTGGAATTAAAGGAAAATGCGTCTCCTATTTTTCTGAAAAGTAGGCAGGTCCCCTTTGCCTTGAAATGAGCGGTGGAAAAAGAGTTAGAGAAGTTGGTTCAGCAAGGAGTTTTGGAGCCAACCGATTATTCGGAATGGGCAACCCCATTGGTCACATCAAGGAAAAGAGATGGGAAAATGAGGTTATGTGGGGATTACTGCAGTACAGTAAACAACGCACTAAAGAAGAATTCGTATCCTTTACCTAGGATTACAGAGATGATAACTTGTTAACTCCTGCTAAGTTATTTACAAAACTCGACTTATCCGAAGCATATCAGCAACTTCGGGTTGATGATGAAACAGCAAAAATCCTTACAATTAATACGCATAAAGGGTTATTCCGAGTAAAACGATTACCTTTCGGAATTTCGATTGCACCAGGTCCTTTTCAGCGAATTATGGATTCACTTATGGCTTCCATCTCAGGAGCAAAGGCATATTTGAATGACATTATCGTGTTCGGAAAAAATCAAGAAGAACATGATGAAAATTTAAGAAATTCTTAGAAAAATTACAAGAGCAAGACTTACAGTTAAAAAAAAAGAAATGCGAAATTGGACTTAAGAAAATCACATTTTTGGGATATATTATTGGAGAAGACGGTGTACGACCTACCGAGGAACGAGTGAAAGCAATTCGAGAAGCCCCAAGACCCACAAATAAAGAAGAATTACAGTCATTGTTAGGGATTGTAAATTTCTACAATCGATTCCTGAAAGAGAAATCAACCATAGTGGAACCATTGTATAGATTACTGGACAACAAACCTTGGCTTTGGACAAACCAGCAGGAAGAAGCTTTCTGCAAACTAAAAGATCTACTGAATCAGACAGTGTTGACCCACTTTGATGAAACCAAGGAATTGGTTGTAAACTGCGATGCTTCACCGTATGGAATCGGAGTAGTATTGGCTCACCGAGAGAAAGATGTAGGGAAACCGATTGCGTACTGGTCTCGCACTTTGGAGAAGTCTGAAAGAAACTACGCACATATAGACAAAGAGGCTTTAGTGATTGTCGAAGGAGTCAAACAATTTCACCAGCACGTGACGGAGAGACAATTTGTAGTCACACGGATCATCGACATCTCTTAGGACTGTTGTCACCAAGAAAACCAATTCCGGCTATCTTATCTCCGATGATGTTAAGATGGTGTTTGGTTTTAAGCGCATATGACTTTACACTGGAATACAGAAAAGAAAAAGAAAATGGCAACGCAGATTGTCTGAGCCGATTACCGCAATAGGCTGAGAAGGATGAAAAGGTATCTCTAAGAGACATATTGTTGCTGGAATCGCAAAATGTGCGTATTCCAGTGAAGGAGATCCGAGAATATACGAAAAACGACGAAATTTTGAAAAAAGTACTTTATTGGACTTGGCATCAATGACCAAATACGGAAAAAAGGAGGAATTTAAACAATTCCATCGCAGGAAAACAGAAATCTCCGTCCATAAAGATTGTTTACTTTAGGGAAACCGATTGATAGCGCATGAAGGTACACGGAACAGATTTTTGGAATTACTTCATGCTAATCATCCAGGAATTGTAGGCACAAAGCCATGTGCTCGTAGTTACGTGTGATGGCCTAACATTGACACAGACATCGAGATTTTCGTGGCAAAGTGTAAAACATGTCAAATTCATGCAAATAATCCTCCATAAGCTCCACGTCAATCAGTCGAAACTTTTTCAAATCCATGGTCAACCTTACACGTTGATTTTGCAGGCCCATATAAAGGGAAAGTTTACCTAATTATCGTTGATGCAATGTCGAAATGGCTTGAAGTATATATTATGGAGTCAATAGCATCAAGTGAAGTGATTAAGAGTTTTAGAAAGATATTTGCTAGATTAGGAATTCCTGATCTCATTATACCAGATAATGGACGTTCTTTCGCCTCGAAGGAGCTCCATGAATTTTATAAGACAAACCTTATCGAGTTTAATACGATATCTCCATATCACCCATCTAGTAACGGACAGGCTGAACGTATGGTGCAAGTTACGAAGAAAATTCTCACCAAGCTAGAAGAAGGTGATATTGAATTGCAAGTTCAGCGAATGCTTTTCCGTCAACATACAACCGTTTGTAAACTCACAAAACTCAAACACCGTATTTTAATAAAATAAAAACGTTTATTCTTCTCAAAAATACAAGTTCTTCATACTTTCTTTCTACCACGCTCAACTTCCCTCCAAATTCTCTAACCTCTCCATCTTTATTACAAAAATTACCTATATCAATGATACTAAAATTTACGCGGGTAATTCAAACTTTTAAATTGTGATTATAACTATTCCTTTACACTCCTGATAAGAAATCGGCCTCGATTTCAGTTTTACTAAAGTTAAATTATTTATACAACATATAGTCTCTATATTTCGGTGGTGTCTTCCTTATTCTTCGTGGGCGTTCACTTTCCTTTTCCTCATCAAAATCTTCTCCTCGGTCGTCCATCTCTTTCGGTGCTTGTTCTTTATCATCTTCTTCGACTTCTTGGACTTCTGGTGTCTTGTCCTCATCATCTTCACTTATGTTTTCTTCTTCATCTGCATTCGTATACGGTTTCAACTGGCGTTTCTTCTCGTAGTTGGTATACTTGGTATGTATCACTTGGATAAATCTTGGTTACCACCAATGGTCCTCTATACTTTTGTTGTGTTCTTGTACTCATTCCAGTTGAAAGGGTTTTCTCTTCATGAATACAATTTGTCCTATTGTGAGCTTTTCACCTTTCGTACGTTTTGCGTCATATGCTTCCTTCATTTTCTCTTGTTGTTGCTTTATATGTTCATGCAAGTTTTCACGCATAGCTTCTGGTTCTATCCACTCATGTCCTTCAATTGCTATTCGTCGTATTATGCCATCATGAAAGTGAGGTATATACCCGTGTAATGCTTGAAATGGGGTTTTTCCAATACTATTATTGATAGCGTTATTTACTTTGCGTTCGACTACTTTTATATATCTATCCCAATCTGTTTGTTCTAACTCATTCTTCATTTCTGCTATTATAATCGGGACAATGGTTCGGTTCAGGCGCTCAACTTGTCCATTTGCCTGTGAATGACTAGTTGAATTTAATGTATGTCGGATCCCATTCTCTTGAAAATACTTTTCGAACTCTTTTGCTGTGAAGCATGTGCCTCGGTCTGTAATCACGTGTCCGGGTAAACCATATTCGTTCACAAAGCTTCGTATCGCCTTCAGCACATGTTTTACTGTTGTCGTACGCATTGGGTAGAGCATATTCTTCTTGTTGCTCGTTACAAAAGGTCCTAGATGATCGATATGTGTTATCGCAAATGGTCTTCTTCCGGAGTTTATGGGATTTAAGAAACCTTGCTTTTGGCCACCTGGTGTCTTACTGATTGCACACTCCAAACACATACGTATATGCTGTTTGACATAACTTCTCATCTTCATAAACCAATACCGTTGTCGTATTTTGGCAATCGTTCGGGCTACTGAATAATGTCCTTCCAAATTATGAAATTTATTTGTGATACTTTTTCTCATTGACTTTGGCATTACAAATAATTTCCGCGTTTCGTTTTCTGCTTTATAAATCCGGTATAACAGACCTTTATTGTTTTCATAATCTTTTACGGTATTTTCCTCATCTATTGTTCTTTCATTTTCTTCCTTTTTCAATACTTCCACTATTTTTCTCAATTCTGGATCGTTTCTCTGTATAATTGCCACATGATCGTGTTCTGTAACAGTTAATATTACTTCAAAATTTGTTTCTATTACCTCTTCCATGGTATCGCTGGCAGATCCTTCTGGTGCTCTTGATAAAGCATCTACGTGTTGCATCTTCACACCTGGCTTATGTTTTATTTCAAAATTAAACTCTTGTAACAACATTGCCCAACGTGCTAGCTGCAAATTCTTTGTTTTATTTGAATTTAGGTAAACGAATGCTTGATAATTGGTTACTACTATAAAATGTATACCTATTAGTAGTGATCTCAATCATTGTATACTCTATACAATAGCCATTAATTCAAATCTACTGGAGTGGTATTCTGACTCTTGACCTGTAGTCTTCTTACTTACGCAATATACCAAATGTAATTTGCAGTCTTCTGTTCTTTGTAGCAACATACCTGCAAGACCTTTACTACTCGCATCCGTATGTAACTCAGTTGCCAACTTCGGATCGAACAGTTTCAAAACAGGTTCATCAGTGAGAATACTCTTTAACTTCTGGAAAGCTGTCTGCTGGTCTTTTCCCCATACAAAATTTGTTTTCTTTTGCAACAAGTTCGTTATTGGTTTTGCTAACTCAGCGTATCTTGGAACAAATCTTCTAAAGAAACTTGTCAGTCCGATGAATCTTCGTACCTCGTGAATATTTTTAGGTTCTCTAAATTCACTTATAGCCTGCACTTTTCTCTTCCCTGGTTTTATTCCATCTTCGCTTAAAATGTACCTTAAAAATTCTACGAACTTCTTTCCAAATTCACACTTACGTAACTTTAAAGTTAACTTTGCCCGTCGGAATGCTTCAAATACTAATTCTAATCTTTTCAGCATATCTTCACAATCTGTAGCTGGCACAAGGACATCATCAAGGAAACATTTTACGACTTTATCACGTAATGGTTCATCGCGAAACACTCTCGATATTTATTTATTAAGTCTACCAGTTTATTGGCATCTGTTTCGATCACTTATTCGTCAATGTTCACAATTTCGCAAGTTATTTCACTGTACTTCACGTTTTCGGTTTCGTACTCTACATTTGCACTACCAATTAGTTCGTTTTTCTTTACTAATATATCATTCGAACTGTTGTTCCAAGTCGAAATTTCGATCTCGTTCTCTCCATATTTCGCTTTTATCAGGTTTATACATTGGCTTTCCGTACACTCTCTTCACTTGTTCTTACTGCGGCTGTCTTCAGTTCTTCTATTTCAATATCTTTAAATGGCTGTTCATCCGTGTATCCAAATTTTAAAATATTATCAATTCGAATATAAGCGATATCAGGAGATTCTGTGTATGTTCTTCCAACAATAACACTCGGGGCTTGTGAATTATCTGGAACTACAATAAATTCTATTTCATCGATTCGGACTCCATCAACAGCTAGACTCGTTTTGATCCTTTTTGTACATATAATTTGGTTAGCTTCACTTCCAAATCCGGTTAGAGTAACTGCTTTCTCTAGACTTTCTTCTTCCACTTGGATTTCTTTCGTTGCTGACTGTTTAATGGTACATACACTTGATCCACTGTCAATCAATCCTATCATTTTATGATTATCTGCTACTTCGATCTCTTTCAAGAACTTTAAGTCTCCGTCATCTTTGTTGTTAATCACACTTACTGACTTTTCCTCTTTCTTCGTCTTCGTGCAATTCTTTGCTGTGTCCATCTTGTCTACATGCATAACATTTCGGTACTGGCTTTGTCTCTTGACAGTCTCTCGCTATGTGGCCATACTTTTGGCAATTAAAGCATTTTACTTCATCTTTCTCGTTTCTCAGTGGTGAACTCTTAGAGTATTGCTTATTATTATTGTTACCTGATTGCTCGCTAGCTTTTGTTGTCCCCGCAACCGTTTGTACATTCTTTTCAATTCTTGGCTTGTCCTGGCTTTTAAATCTCTCACTACGTGTATGGTAAACCCTATCAGCTTGCAACAGGTCATGTAATAGATCATCTTCATCCTCGTGTTGCTTGGCAATTACCATGGCGCATAAATCCTTTGAATACAACCCTGTCAATACTTGTTCACTCGTATCATCGAATTGCAGACCCACATCGTAACATAACTTCACCTTTTCATGAAAGTACTCGCTTAATGTTTTATCTCTAATCTGGACTCGCTGTATCATTCGTTGCCACTTAACAGTTTTGCTAACCTTACCTCTGAATTATCATATATATATATATATATATATATATATATATATATATATATATATATATATAAAACTGTTTTGCCATGTAAAAAGCATATCTGTTACGCTACGGATTCTCGTATTCAAAACATCATGGTGCTAAGATATTCACTCGTTTTAGACAGTTTCTTAGCAATAATGGAAACTGTTGTGTACTTGTCTTGTTTTTTTAGCTTTTTATTATTGCAGCTAGCTTGTTTTTATGTATATACGTGTGCGCCCTTTCTGGGTGCGGTTATCAAACAATTTCTAACCAATTCTTAAAGAGAAATGGCGGCTAATTTGAATACATAACATTTCTCCCTTTTTTATTTGGAAACATAATTCTTTAGATATGACGTTCGTTTTAATGTTCTTCGTGGTCGCAATGTTGATGTAGTTGAGCGTGGTAGAAAGAAAGTATGACGAACTTGTATTTTTGATAAGAATAAACGTTTTTTTTTTATTAAAATACGGTGTTTGAGTTTTGTGAGTTTACAAATCAGAAGTGGGATTGTGAACGTGATCAAGGTAAACAAGAAAAGCTAACCAGAAAAAGTGGATGAAAAAGACGAAAAATGCGTGACGACGAGAACAGTGTCGATAGATTAAATGTAGCAGAAGCAAATGGTGATAATTCAGAGGTAAGGTTAGCAAAACTGTTAAGTGGCAACGAATGATACAGCGAGTCCAGATTAGAGATGAAACATTAAGCGAGTACTTTCATGAAAAGGTGAAGTTATGTTACGATGTGGGTCTGCAATTCGATGATACGAGTGAACAAGTATTGACAGGGTTGTATTCAAAGGATTTATGCGCCATGGTAATTGCTAAGCAACACGAGGATGAAGATGATCTATTACATGACCTGTTGCAAGCTGATAGGGTTTACCATACACGTAGTGAGAGATTTAAAAGCCAGGACAAGCCAAGAATTGAAAAGAATGTACAAACGGTTGCGGGGACAACAAAAGCTAGCGAGCAATCAGGTAACAATAATAATAAGCAATACTCTAAGAGTTCACCACTGAGAAACGAGAAAGATGAAGTAAAATGCTTTAATTGCCAAAAGTATGGCCACATAGCGAGAGACTGTCAAGAGACAAAGCCAGTACCGAAATGTTATGCATCTAGACAAGATGGACACAGCAAAGAATTGCACGAAGACGAAGAAAGAGGAAAAGTCAGTAAGTGTGATTAACAACAAAGATGACGGAGACTTAAAGTTCTTGAAAGAGATCGAAGTAGCAGATAAT
This sequence comes from Harpalus rubripes, assembly GCA_963082715.1. NCBI lineage: Eukaryota > Metazoa > Arthropoda > Insecta > Coleoptera > Carabidae > Harpalus > Harpalus rubripes. Next base: position 46,196,863 of record OY720450.1, on the reverse strand, counting down.
CATAAAATGATAGGATTGATTGACAGTGGATCAAGTGTATGTACCATTAAACAGTCAGCAACGAAAGAAATCCAAGTGGAAGAAGAAAGTCTAGAGAAAGCAGTTACTCTAACCGGATTTGGAAGTGAAGCTAACCAAATTATATGTACAAAAAGGATCAAAACGAGTCTAGCTGTTGATGGAGTCCGAATCGATGAAATAGAATTTATTGTAGTTCCAGATAATTCACAAGCCCCGAGTGTTATTGTTGGAAGAACATACACAGAATCTCCTGATATCGCTTATATTCGAATTGATAATATTTTAAAATTTGGATACACGGATGAACAGCCATTTAAAGATATTGAAATAGAAGAACTGAAGACAGCCGCAGTAAGAACAAGTGAAGAGAGTGTACGGAAAGCCAATGTATAAACCTGATAAAAGCGAAATATGGAGAGAACGAGATCGAAATTTCGACTTGGAACAACAGTTCGAATGATATATTAGTAAAGAAAAACGAACTAATTGGTAGTGCAAATGTAGAGTACGAAACCGAAAACGTGAAGTACAGTGAAATAACTTGCGAAATTGTGAACATTGACGAATAAGTGATCGAAACAGATGCCAATAAACTGGTAGACTTAATAAATAAATATCGAGAGTGTTTCGCGATGAACCATTACGTGATAAAGTCGTAAAATGTTTCCTTGATGATGTCCTTGTGCCAGCTACAGATTGTGAAGATATGCTGAAAAGATTAGAATTAGTATTTGAAGCATTCCGACGGGCAAAGTTAACTTTAAAGTTACGTAAGTGTGAATTTGGAAAGAAGTTCGTAGAATTTTTAAGGTACATTTTAAGCGAAGATGGAATAAAACCAGGGAAGAGAAAAGTGCAGGCTATAAGTGAATTTAGAGAACCTAAAAATATTCACGAGGTACGAAGATTCATCGGACTGACAAGTTTCTTTAGAAGATTTGTTCCAAGATACGCTGAGTTAGCAAAACCAATAACGAACTTGTTGCAAAAGAAAACAAATTTTGTATGGGGAAAAGACCAGCAGACAGCTTTCCAGAAGTTAAAGAGTATTCTCACTGATGAACCTGTTTTGAAACTGTTCGATCCGAAGTTGGCAACTGAGTTACATACGGATGCGAGTAGTAAAGGTCTTGCAGGTATGTTGCTACAAAGAACAGAAGACTGCAAATTACATTTGGTATATTGCGTAAGTAAGAAGACTACAGGTCAAGAGTCAGAATACCACTCCAGTAGATTTGAATTAATGGCTATTGTATAGAGTATACAATGATTGAGATCACTACTAATAGGTATACATTTTATAGTAGTAACCAATTATCAAGCATTCGTTTACCTAAATTCAAATAAAACAAAGAATTTGCAGCTAGCACGTTGGGCAATGTTGTTACAAGAGTTTAATTTTGAAATAAAACATAAGCCAGGTATGAAGATGCAACACGTAGATGCTTTATCAAGAGCACCAGAAGGATCTGCCAGCGATACCATGGAAGAGGTAATAGAAACAAATTTTGAAGTAATATTAACTGTTACAGAACACGATCATGTGGCAATTATACAGAGAAACGATCCAGAATTGAGAAAAATAGTGGAAGTATTGAAAAAGGAAGAAAATGAAAGAACAATAGATGAGGAAAATACCGTAAAAGATTATGAAAACAATAAAGGTCTGTTATACCGGATTTATAAAGCAGAAAACGAAACGCGGAAATTATTTGTAATGCCAAAGTCAATGAGAAAAAGTATCACAAATAAATTTCATAATTTGGAAGGACATTATTCAGTAGCCCGAACGATTGCCAAAATACGACAACGGTATTGGTTTATGAAGATGAGACGTTATGTCAAACAGCATATACGTATGTGTTTGGAGTGTGCAATCAGTAAGACACCAGGTGGCCAAAAGCAAGGTTTCTTAAATCCCATAAACTCCGGAAGAAGACCATTTGCGATAACACATATCGATCATCTAGGACCTTTTGTAACGAGCAACAAGAAGAATATGCTCTACCCAATGCGTACGACAACAGTAAAACATGTGCTGAAGGCGATACGAAGCTTTGTGAACGAATATGGTTTACCCGGACACGTGATTACAGACCGAGGCACATGCTTCACAGCAAAAGAGTTCGAAAAGTATTTTCAAGAGAATGGGATCCGACATACATTAAATTCAACTAGTCATTCACAGGCAAATGGACAAGTTGAGCGCCTGAACCGAACCATTGTCCCGATTATAATAGCAGAAATGAAGAATGAGTTAGAACAAACAGATTGGGATAGATATATAAAAGTAGTCGAACGCAAAGTAAATAACGCTATCAATAATAGTATTGGAAAAACCCCATTTCAAGCATTACACGGGTATATACCTCACTTTCATGATGGCATAATACGACGAATAGCAATTGAAGGACATGAGTGGATAGAACCAGAAGCTATGCGTGAAAACTTGCATGAACATATAAAGCAACAACAAGAGAAAATGAAGGAAGCATATGACGCAAAACGTACGAAAGGTGAAAAGCTCACAATAGGACAAATTGTATTCATGAAGAGAAAACCCTTTCAACTGGAATGAGTACAAGAACACAACAAAAGTATAGAGGACCATTGGTGGTAACCAAGATTTATCCAAGTGATACATACCAAGTATACCAACTACGAGAAGAAACGCCAGTTGAAACCGTATACGAATGCAGATGAAGAAGAAAACATAAGTGAAGATGATGAGGACAAGACACCAGAAGTCCAAGAAGTCGAAGAAGATGATAAAGAACAAGCACCGAAAGAGATGGACGACCGAGGAGAAGATTTTGATGAGGAAAAGGAAAGTGAACGCCCACGAAGAATAAGGAAGACACCACCGAAATATAGAGACTATATGTTGTATAAATAATTTAACTTTAGTAAAACTGAAATCGAGGCCGATTTCTTATCAGGAGTGTAAAGGAATAGTTATAATCACAATTTAAAAGTTTGAATTACCCGCGTAAATTTTAGTATCATTGATATAGGTAATTTTTGTAATAAAGATGGAGAGGTTAGAGAATTTGGAGGGAAGTTGAGCGTGGTAGAAAGAAAGTATGAAGAACTTGTATTTTTGAGAAGAATAAACGTTTTTATTTTATTAAAATACGGTGTTTGAGTTTTGTGAGTTTACAAACGGTTGTATGTTGACGGAAAAGCATTCGCTGAACTTGCAATTCAATATCACCTTCTTCTAGCTTGGTGAGAATTTTCTTCGTAACTTGCACCATACGTTCAGCCTGTCCGTTACTAGATGGGTGATATGGAGATATCGTATTAAACTCGATAAGGTTTGTCTTATAAAATTCATGGAGCTCCTTCGAGGCGAAAGAACGTCCATTATCTGGTATAATGAGATCAGGAATTCCTAATCTAGCAAATATCTTTCTAAAACTCTTAATCACTTCACTTGATGCTATTGACTCCATAATATATACTTCAAGCCATTTCGACATTGCATCAACGATAATTAGGTAAACTTTCCCTTTATATGGGCCTGCAAAATCAACGTGTAAGGTTGACCATGGATTTGAAAAAGTTTCGACTGATTGACGTGGAGCTTATGGAGGATTATTTGCATGAATTTGACATGTTTTACACTTTGCCACGAAAATCTCGATGTCTGTGTCAATGTTAGGCCATCACACGTAACTACGAGCACATGGCTTTGTGCTTACAATTCCTGGATGATTAGCATGAAGTAATTCCAAAAATCTGTTCCGTGTACCTTCATGCGCTATCAATCGGTTTCCCTAAAGTAAACAATCTTTATGGACGGAGATTTCTGTTTTCCTGCGATGGAATTGTTTAAATTCCTCCTTTTTTCCGTATTTGGTCATTGATGCCAAGTCCAATAAAGTACTTTTTTCAAAATTTCGTCGTTTTTCGTATATTCTCGGATCTCCTTCACTGGAATACGCACATTTTGCGATTCCAGCAACAATATGTCTCTTAGAGATACCTTTTCATCCTTCTCAGCCTATTGCGGTAATCGGCTCAGACAATCTGCGTTGCCATTTTCTTTTTCTTTTCTGTATTCCAGTGTAAAGTCATATGCGCTTAAAACCAAACACCATCTTAACATCATCGGAGATAAGATAGCCGGAATTGGTTTTCTTGGTGACAACAGTCCTAAGAGATGTCGATGATCCGTGTGACTACAAATTGTCTCTCCGTCACGTGCTGGTGAAATTGTTTGACTCCTTCGACAATCACTAAAGCCTCTTTGTCTATATGTGCGTAGTTTCTTTCAGACTTCTCCAAAGTGCGAGACCAGTACGCAATCGGTTTCCCTACATCTTTCTCTCGGTGAGCCAATACTACTCCGATTCCATACGGTGAAGCATCGCAGTTTACAACCAATTCCTTGGTTTCATCAAAGTGGGTCAACACTGTCTGATTCAGTAGATCTTTTAGTTTGCAGAAAGCTTCTTCCTGCTGGTTTGTCCAAAGCCAAGGTTTGTTGTCCAGTAATCTATACAATGGTTCCACTATGGTTGATTTCTCTTTCAGGAATCGATTGTAGAAATTTACAATCCCTAACAATGACTGTAATTTTTCTTTATTTGTGGGTCTTGGGGCTTCTCGAATTGCTTTCACTCGTTCCTCGGTAGGTCGTACACCGTCTTCTCCAATAATATATCCCAAAAATGTGATTTTCTTAAGTCCAATTTCGCATTTCTTTTTTTTAACTGTAAGTCTTGCTCTTGTAATTTTTCTAAGAATTTCTTAAATTTTCATCATGTTCTTCTTGATTTTTTCCGAACACGATAATGTCATTCAAATATGCCTTTGCTCCTGAGATGGAAGCCATAAGTGAATCCATAATTCGCTGAAAAGGACCTGGTGCAATCGAAATTCCGAAAGGTAATCGTTTTACTCGGAATAACCCTTTATGCGTATTAATTGTAAGGATTTTTGCTGTTTCATCATCAACCCGAAGTTGCTGATATGCTTCGGATAAGTCGAGTTTTGTAAATAACTTAGCAGGAGTTAACAAGTTATCATCTCTGTAATCCTAGGTAAAGGATACGAATTCTTCTTTAGTGCGTTGTTTACTGTACTGCAGTAATCCCCACATAACCTCATTTTCCCATCTCTTTTCCTTGATGTGACCAATGGGGTTGCCCATTCCGAATAATCGGTTGGCTCCAAAACTCCTTGCTGAACCAACTTCTCTAACTCTTTTTCCACCGCTCATTTCAAGGCAAAGGGGACCTGCCTACTTTTCAGAAAAATAGGAGACGCATTTTCCTTTAATTCCAACTTAATTGGATCTCCACGGAATTCACCTAGTTTCTCTCTAAAAACTGTAGGATATTCTTCAATTATTGATAAGGTATCTGGTATACGTCCTCTGGGATCAGCACTGATATTACACACGCCATTTACTGTGATACCCAATTCTTCAAACCAATTTCTTCCTAACAGATCATAGCCTCCACTGTTTGAAACTATTACTTTTAAATATTTGTGTACGTTTTTGTACTGTACCTTAACCATAGCCTCTCCCAAACTTTCAATTTTCTGTTGGGTCCAGGTATGCAAATTCCATGTCGTCTTTTGTAATTTTGTATGCCTAGTTCGAAATTTATCCCGTTTCTTTTTTAATAATTGTACAAACTGCACCAGAATCTACTTCCATTTTAATTTCAGTATCAATGTTGGCAACAATTTTTTCATTATTTTCATTTTCTTCCATTGCCTGAATGGAATTAAGCATATATAAATCACACTCTTTTTCTCATCTAACCAGTTGTAATTTCTTGATTTGTCGGACTTTTTGTTCGTCGACGCATGCAATCCACTTGCCTTATCATTTCCTTGCTTTTTATTTGTATAACAAGCATTTTGAATATGCCCCTTCTTTTTGCAATAGTGGCATACTGCGTCTCTAAAGTTACATGTTTTTCCATCATGTAATTTGTCACAATTACGGCAAGGATTGAGTTTCTTTTGTTCACCCTGTGTATTTCGTTTATTAATAATCGATTGATGGGGTCTCGTGGCCGCGTGCCTGAGTGTCAGGTCGCGAATCTGGGGAACCGGGTTCGATCCTGACCGACGCCAAATATTGCAAATTTTAAATGGCACAAAATTGACCCCTGTGGTGTACTCTCCACGCCAGCAACGAGTGCCCGTGAGGTGACGCCTGGTAAACGCCCGCACTGTGCAAATATGTCATCATCTTTACCGAAATCTGCGTACAAAGCAGATTGGCACACCCAGCAATGGGTAATATGCCGTGATGATATATTTATTTTAATAATCGAGATTGCATTTCCGGACAGGTTTCTGACGTCGTGAACATTTTTCCGTCAATAGCTAATTCCAACGCACCAATGCATCAAAAGTAAGGTTAGGTTCCGAAAACAATTTTTTCTGTAACCCTTCGTCTGCAACACCACATACAATACGATCTCTTAGCATGTTGTTAAATTCTGTAAGATTACAAAATTTACTTAATTTACGGAGATCTGCGACGAATTCTGCTATAGACTCATATTTTCGTTGCATTCGTAGATTGAAATTGAATCTTTCCACAATTTCATTTGGTGTTGGGTTGAAATGTTCCTTTAATTTGGTTAATATTTGATAATCATATGTAAAGTCTTTTGCAGTGTCTGGCGTTAACAATGATCGTAGGACTTCATATGCAGGGCGCCAACCTGTGCCACGAGTATTGCACGTTACTTTTCAGCATCCGTGATGTTGTTTGTCTCAAAAAAGAATTCAAGCCGTTCTTGATAATTTGACCATGATGCGTTAATATCAAATGGTCCCAAATGTCCCGCTTTAGTAATATTTTCTGCCATTTTTCGTAGTTGTTTTTAAGGTTAGTCTACTTTCTCGACAGTTTAAGAACTTTTTAATCGTTCTCACATGTAAAACCAGTTATCCTCGTCGCCAATTAAATGTTGTGTATTTTAATAACAACTTGTCTTGTTTTTTTAGCTTTTTATTACTTTTACGTTCTACTACGTACAAAATATGGCAACTAGCTTGTTTTAACAATCTTTATAGTAGTATGTCGATTCCTAACTTTTTAGAGGTTGGAAAATTGGCATTCCTATATTCTGTTTCATTAAAGCCACTCGGCAGATGGTGACATCAGTGCCAATTTGGAGTAGCAGAAATTACATTGGATAAACTTGTCTCCAATTTCAGCCAATATGAGAGTTCAAAACTATGCCCTATTCTCTACAATGCGAATGGCTTAAATGTAACAAGGCATAACTGGAGCAAGAGTACACCGATACGTGTATTACATGTGTACCCGGCCAGATTAAGATAGAACACAGGAAGTGTGAGTGCGAAGGATATAGATAAATCCAATTTAGACAACTGCCAAATTCACGTCAAAATTTGCATTGAAATATATTTAATCGTGAAGTAAGTATGAGTACTATGCCAAATTAGAACACATATAAGAATATAAATTTGACAATTATTTAATTAAAATAATTTTCAATGAAGATGATGATGACAAGTGATGGAAATAAAGACAACAAATCGGAATTATGTATCACTATCTCTGTTGACCTGGCCGGATACATGATGCGAAGATTAACATACTCTATCCAGCAGTTAACAAATCCTTGGAAATGACCGATCACATTACCACCCCACGGGTTGGAAATGTTTATGTACAAGTTGCCTAGTTAGAGTTCTATAACAAAGTAGGTTAAACAAATTTAATTGAACTGTCAAAAAATATTAATAAAATTAAAGGTTATGACTGCATGATTTGTTTTGAAAATTGTTGATTTAAAAAGACGATGATTGTGAATAAAATAGTATACATACCTCGGTGGGAGTTTCATTACAGCTTCGCACTGTATCTCACGTCGAGACTTCGCCTCTGGGTAATATACACAAATCCTCGGCTGCAATAAAACATTTCCCACCTCGGATGTAAAATACACTATTACTAATTACAAATTAGCTGTATTCTTTTTGTTCAATATCTTAGTTCGTTGTAGCTCAATTCAGATAAATACAGTAAATTGTTTTTTTGTGCTAACTGGGCTGAGCATACTCACATCCCCATTGCCAGTGACACATCAACCGGGAAATAAGCATTTCGCAGCCGCAATACAGGCCGCGAAATTGGATTTCGCGATCGCTGTTATGGTAGCGGCCGCGAAATTAGGTAAACAATCACTTTGACACTTGAAAATTGCACGGTTTTGTTTATCAAATGTCAATCCCATAGCCACCTTGAGAGCTAACTTTGTATTTACAATGAAACTGTTTAAAATTAATATAATTTGTAATTACATATTTTTTACGGTTGCACAAAAAATATTGTGTACACTATGTCCGCAAAATCCTTTAGAGCCCTCGAGATTGTTTTGCCTCGGCGGCAATTTTTCTCTCAATACGCTTAAGAGTGATTTCGTGGCCTTGATATACAAATAACTATTATATCATTTTGACATGGTTAAAACAGTGTTTAAATTTAAACTAAATGTGTTAAAATTATTGAGAAAATTTAACTGTCATCTCATATTGAGAAGCTATCAAGAGGTTAAAATTTTAAAATAAATATGGGTAAATTTCTAGTTGTAGTGTAAATTAGGTGTTAACCAATATTCCAAATCTCACTCATACCGCATTTATTCTTACAAAGCCGACGTTTCGGTATACACTTATACATTCTTCAGGGTAAGTACGATTTTACAATTTCTGAAACATAAAATCATGTACACATGTACATACATTCGGTTAAACATTTAATTTATCAACATCGTACAATAATTCGCAAAATCGATAACAGAATAATTCGGAAACAGTTGGAAATATCGTGTGGCAGTTTTTTACCGTGACATAATCTATATGGACCATAGAAAACCTGCCACAAGATATTCCTGGCTGTTTTCCATATTATTCTGCTATCGATTTTGAGAGTGAACAGCCGTGTATTTATTTTTCGCAAATTTTTGTCATGTAGGTATTTATGTATGTGTACATGATTTTATTTTTCAGAATCTGTATATATATTTCGTGCACGTGGTACACAAATAACTATTTATATTATAAGTATACCTAAACAAATTCTTGAATCTTCTCCAGAAGGAATGTATGCACATTTTGGGCGATCTTTTTTCGCTCCCTCCGCGAATCTTTCAGGATTAAATATTTCTGGGTCTGGATAATATTTAGGGTCGTGGTGAATACCATAAATTGGAATAGCAACAGGTAATCCTGGATTTATTATTACACCTTCGTCGTCTCCTTTTAGATTAGGAAGGATGAATTGTTGGGTACAGATTTTCAGCAACACCATTGCTGGTGGATACTTTCTCAGTGTCTCTGACGAAAGGCACACACTGGATTCATACCAAATACAAAAGTATTAATTTTAAATAATTTCGATGTATATCGATCTCTTGTCGATATTTATCGACAATTATTGATATCTCATTGATAAGCATCGATATTTACCGATAGTTATTGATATCTTATCGACAAGCATCGATATTTACTGACAATTATTGATACCTTATCGATAAGTATAAATATTTGTCGGTAAGTTTCGATATTTAGTGATAAACGAATTTTTATCGATACCAATATGATATCGAAATCAAATATTTCATTTTCCTAGCCATAGTTGACAATGAAACAAATAAAATCATCAATCAGGTATTATAAATTGTTTATTTTTATGTTTATCTGCTTCACTTTCATTCATATTATTTTCAACATACTTTCGCTTCAAGTAAGACAATGGCAGTAGGTTTTATTTACAAATTACTGATCGGTACATAATGTGAATTACCTACCAAACAAGAGGCGAAGGCGGTAAGTACAAAACCAAGTATCAAAGCTTGATTTAAACTGAAAAATGAAATCAAGGTATCTTGATTATTCATAATCATTAAATGTTGAGCTCGATTTTTCTCAGAATTTTTGTTATGTAACCTTATGATTTATTTGCATGATCATACAGGGAAGAAAAATCACTATCGGATTTCACTACTAAAAATCTATGTTGCCATTTAAATATTTTTGCGATGACGTCATAACTAAAAAACAAATAAAAGACGGAAAATGAATCGCACATATTAATGTGTATTTATAAAAACTAAAACCGACGCGTTTCAGCGTTTTTTTTAACCGGTTGAGTTTGCCTTTTTAATATTCCATACTTTAATCCCACACAGTTCCCGCCTTAAATTTTAAAAATAGACAAAACAATACATTTTAAAAGCCACTTGGTAAATATTGGTACTTTAAATCGAATTATCACAGTAGGTATAAGAGCAAAACAAAATTTTAAAAACCAAGTCACTTATGAAATGTAGCATGGATTGCATATTCATGAATTTTCAGGCAAGAATAAATAAAATGGGCACTCTGTATATTTGGAATCTACGTAAAATTACGAATATTTTAAGTGAAATTTTATTGTAGAAATAAATTACAAAAACGTAAGAGAAAATTAGGAATAATTAACCTTGTAAGTCATATCAGGTAGGCTGTGATAACAAATTGATTATTTTTTTTTCGAAACAAAATATAGCATCTTACAAAAATTACGCATTATTTAAACAATTAACTAAAATATTAGTCAATATTATCTCAACTGTTTTCACAGCCTGCCTGTTATTATGGCTTAGCAGGTTAATTACTCAAAATTTTCTTTTAAGTTTTTCTAATTTATTTCTGCAATATAAGTGCATTTCAGGTATATCGTTGAATTCGTAACTTTCGGTAGATTCTAAATAAATAAAAATATATGTGTCCTATTTGAAATATGAAAGTTAATGTCACTTCTTGTTAAACAGGAAGCACTACCATCATGCCAAATACCATGATTTGTGAGTCCCTAGCTTACAAATATAGCAAGAAAATTAAAAAGTAAATATAAATTACTTATTTGTTTAAATAGGCACCAAAATACCAAATTTACAGTAGAGGCTGAACACTGTCGAAGCTGTATATCGCACTTTTAATGTCAATGGAAAAAAAATTGAGTGGCCTGTTTTTGAGTGTCAGCCTGTATATTCGATTTATTTATAGATATCCAGTTCACAGAGTTTACATTTTATTAAAACTTATTTTATTAAATTTTGACGTTTAAAACTGTCATTATTAAGTCCATAGGTACAACTACTATAATTAATTGTTTATTTTCTCGTGAATAAAAAAATCACTCTCACTGAATTTTAAGTCACTCTGCCAGTTTAAAACGTCATAACTGAGTAAATAACAATGATTTTCGTCATGCACAGACTACTACTTGACTATTTTTTTTTTTGTCAAAATTGAATTCATAATAATTATTATTTTGTCAAAAATGAACAAAATATTGTATAAACCACATGAGTTAAGAATATTTATTCAGTCTAAGAAATTAACCCACTCGCCCTTGCGGGCCAAACTTTTTTCTCATAACTAAACATTGCCTTAACTCACTTGGTGTATAAATATTTATTATTCACTATAAACACATTAAGTGGAATTATTTGTAAGACAATGAATTCGATTCATATGCCTTCTGAAACTAGAATCGTTAAGAAACGATTTTTCACATATCGTACACTAGGTACCGTTTATTAGTTCCAGTATGAATGTTCTTATGTTTAGATAGATAACTACTGTTTCTAAATAGTTTATTGCATATTGTACACTTGTAGTCCTTCACTCCACTGTGAAATTTCATATGTCTGGATAGATTACCACTTCGTGTAAATTGTTTATTGCATATTGTACACTTGTAGTCTTTGATTCCACTATGAATTTTTATATGTTCGGATAGATTACCATTTCGTGTAAATTGTTTATTGCATATTGTACACTTATAGTCTTTCACTCCACTATGAATTTTAATATGTCTGGATAGATCACCACTGTTTATAAATATTTTATTACATATTGTACACTTGTTGCCTTTCACCCCACTATGAATTTTCATATGTTGGGATAGACTACCACTTCTTATAAATAGTTTATTACATACTGTACACTTATAGTCTTTGATTCCACTATGAATTTTCATATGTCCGTATAGAGAACCGCTTTGTGTAAATTTTTTATTACATGTTGGACATTCAAATTCTTTAATTTCCTTGTGTATCTTCATGTGAATTTTTAAGATTGAATTTCGTTTAAAACTCTTATTACATTCTGCACAATGAAACCGGTTTGAATTTTTAGTTTTCTGAATATCATTATTTATAGTAATTGGTTTGTCATTATCAGTTGTACATTCTTCCTTCTTTATACTTTGCAAAACATTTTTATAAGATTCGCTGTCTAGGGAAGTTTCTTCCAGCGGTTCTTCCTTGATAAAAATTTCTTCAAAATTTTGATAATTAGGTACTGTTGTCGAATGTTCTATAGTTTCTCTGTCGTATTCCATGTATTCTACCTTGTGTGTCAGTGTATCCTCCCTAAAAATTACAATAAAGTAATAAAAAACAAATTAATATTCGGCATGTTCATATTTCTTAATTTTATAGTCACAGATATTTAACTCATTATCTTTCGAAACAGTTTCATATGTCAAATTTTAATAAAATTCTTATTTGTTTGTAATATGTGTGTCATAAATAAGACACACATTGGTGGTCATTGAAAAAGAGCCATATAATAAATTATTGAAAAATATTGTTATAAAGTTTTACGTTATTGAAACGAAATATGAAAGTCGATATTTAAAAACACACGAGTATACAAACGTACAGATTTGTATCATCAGAACCTATCCAATTTATCTGTCTTTCATTTGTCCATAAAATATTTCTTCACTTTTTAATTTTGTTGTTACAACCCGAATTTATATGATAATTAGCGAATTGAAATCTATTTCTTATATTATTTTGACAAAATCGATAGAAAAGCAGCTGCAGGTCTTCATAAATAACTGCCTACATAGAATAATACGTAGCTTTTAGCCTAATAAAATCTCCAATGAGGAACTATGGAGAAGAACACACCACCAGGACAAAATATCAACCCAAATAACAAAGCGGATATAGAACTGGCTGGGTCATAATTTAAGACTGCATTCAAATGATATTGCTCGAACTGCCCTGGACTGGAACCCGCAAGGTAGCCGTGGAAGAGGAAGACTAAAAATAACCTGGAAGAGAACTATAATCGGAGAAGCAAAGACAATGGGAAAATCTTGGGGTTAACTAAAATCACTCGCCACAAATAGGGTTAAACCGCGGCAATTCGTGGAAGCCCTATGTTCCACTATGGAATGATGGGAAGCTATATATATTTATATACAGACTGTTTCCTTAAACACAACCAGTGCTTTTTTGGGCGAACTAATAACTTTAGAGAAAAATGTTTTATACCAAGAATGATCAAGAATAAGGGTAATGTATCAAAAGTAACAAACCGAATATTTAACCAGTGGTTCTCAAACGGTAGAACAAAATTATATTTTTTTAAATGGCACCCTATATAATTTTTTATCCCTTTAAATATATTATTTTCTGATTTCAACGATATAAATATAGCATAGGGTTGTATAACAATTATTTCTAGAAAAATTGTATTAAAAACTAGAAATAATGTAATAAAAAATTGGTTTACTACTAGCGTAACTAGGCAACAGACGCATCAATACCTGTGTGTTGCATAGCCTATTGTAATATTATAACATTATTTTTAATACAATTTTTCTCGAAATAATTGTTATACAATCGTCGAAATTAGAAAATAAATTCTCTATCTAATGGGCTAAAAAATTATATAGGATACCATTTTAAAAAATATAATTTTGTTCTGCTGTTTGAGAACCACCGGTCGAATTTTCGGTTTGTTATTATTAATAAATTAGCCCTTTATTCTTGATCATTTCTTGTATATAACATTTTTTTCTAAAGTCATTAGTTCGCCCAAAAAAGCTCTGGTTGTTTTAAAGGAAACACTCTGTATATTATTTTTTAGACACCTTATTTTAGAAAATTTGAAAGGATCTATTTTCAAAGTGCGAACAATTCGTGTATCAATTTGGGCCGATATTTTACGTTTTCTACCACGACTTTCTCGTTTATCTTTGAATTTGAAGGCATTTTCGATCATTTTTCTTGAACATTCTACAATTTTTGAAATTTCACGTTGACACTTTTCCTCTTTTTACTTTCTTGTACAAAGTAAAGGAAGTATTGTAATCGCGAAAAATTTCGGTTTTCAGATTTCAACGGAAATATCCATTTTGGCCATCCCTGAATCCATTTTGACTAATTTAGTCGTGACGTCTGTACGTACGTATCTCGCATAACTCAAAAACGGTAAGCCGTAGAAAGTTGAAATTTTGTATTTGTCAGTACATAATTTCCAGAAATGGTACTTTATTTGAAGCCTACAATAGATTTTACTGAAAATCTATTTTAAAATATAATCCAAAACTTTTAAAATTTGGTATATAAGACTTTTATGTCAATTGGAATAACATAACATAACCTGAAAATGTTAACAGTTTTTCTTGAATAAAATGGTTTCATTTTGATGTTAGAAATAAGTGCTTCAAATAATAGTTTTAGAGAATTAAATTCTGCGTCTAGCACATCAAGTAATTAGCCCTTTGTATAAGCGAGATATGTAAATTTAAAACTTATATACTTTTTGGTTTTTATAATGAAGCTTGCTATGGATTAGAACGAAAAATAACAAAAAAATAAAAAAATAGATGTTAATGTAAAATTACGTCAAATACGTGAAATTTTATAATTGGGTCTATACTTCATATTGGTCTTGCGTACAAGGAGGTCGTATGGTGTCCACATCAGATTTTTTTAAAATTAGTATAGCCGCCCTTCCTTTGGATGCGCAATATTTCCCAGGTCCCCTTTTTTCTATAATCGGGATTCATCAAATGTTTTATTGCGAAAATTTATTCTTATCTTCTCAAATCCAAGCACTGCTTTGAAATCCTTTATTACAATAAGGATCATTGAAAAATTTGTCTTCCTATACAGGGTGTTAATTAAAAAGCGGGCCATATGCGTTTAACATGGGAAAACAGTTTTGTCTTGCGCAAAAGTTCCCAATTAATTTTAGATAAAAGTGTTTCAAATAAAAGTTGTAGATAATTAAATTATACACCAGCACCAGTAAACAGATTTTATTTTGCATGTTTAGTAACCTGTAAAATCCAAATTGAAATTCTATAAATATTGCTCATTTGTAGTGATAGCCATGGAATTTAAACAAAATTACAAAGAAATGCATATCGTTTGAACTGTCAGAAATTAGCATTTCAAATAAAAATTACTGATAATTATATTCTATCCTAAGTCCTTGAAAATATTTTGTTTTTATAATCTACATCTAAATTATTGATTAGATTTTATTTATTTTTATTTTGTAACCTGCAAAATCGAAATTCTGACAATTCAAACGATATGCATTTCTTTGTAATTTTGTTTAAATTTCATGGCTATCACTACAAATGAGTAATATTTATAAAATTTTAAATTGGATTTTACAGGTTACTAAACATGCAAAATAAAATCTGTTTAGTAATGCTGATGTAGAATTTAATTCTCTACAACATTTATTTGAAACATTCTTGTTTAAAATTAAATGGGAAGTTTTGCGTAAGGAAAAACTGATTTCTCATGTTAAACGCCTATGGCCCGCTTTTTAATTAACATCCTGTATACTATTGTACACTTCCATTTTACATTTAAATATTAAAATGAAGAGGATTTATCGAAGATAAATTAATTAAAATATTTAATCCTACTATTCTTAAAATCTGAGAACAGAATAATAATTATCAAACAAAAAAATCTGATGTGGCCAGCACAATACCGCTCATTTGTTATTAATTTAAACACATATTTACTAATGCTGGCAAATGTTCTTACATTTAATATAAAATATAACTTTTTATTAATTCAAATTTATTTATTATAGTGACGTTAATTTCTTTTCAATTCCAAACATAAGAAAATTAATTTTTCCGTTTCGAAATTAAAATGTTATATTCTAGAACGCATAAAAACAAATAAATAATGTAAACGAAAACCAAAACAGAGAAAATAGTATCTATAAGACATTCGTTACAAAAGGCTATTCAAGCACTCGTTCGTTCTCGCACTCGCTGCTACGCGCTCGTGTCCGGAATTCAAAGTCGTGCTTGAATAGTTTGTCTTATGTAACTTATGTTTTAATATACTGTACTTTATTAGAAATTTTATGAATTCATATCCTAATATTTTCTTCTTAAAACACTACCATTATAAATTTGAAAAGCCTAGTTTTTTTTGACTTTGACGTTGACATATATCTGTCAGTTACATTCATTTGAATCAAGAAGCATTTGAATATTTGAACTGTGTAACCAAAAGATATTGTGAAATACTCAGAACCAGACGTTTATTGCAAGAAATTTTGAATTAGTGTTTATTCAATAACAATAAATGGACTTAATGATTTACAACCAAAAGACGAATCCCTTCAATCAACAATTTAAAATAATGTTCAATAATTATAAATTCGTAAATGAAAAAACATATATAAGGAAAACAATTGGTCGAATAATAGGATATTTTGAATAATTTTGATTGGTACCTACCACAAGCCTTGTTTTAAATCGCTAATAATGCCGAATTTCAATATCTAATTTCATCCATAAGTTTAAAGAACGATTTTTAAAAAAAGCATTTATTTGAATTCAAAGTACGTTCTACTTGAAAAAATATTTTCATAAATTTGTATAATTATTATTATTAAATAATGATATTTGCTATTTTTCAAAACAACGTTTTAAAACAAGGCTTGTGGTATCAGCCTATGGTATTGTAACGTGTGAGCACCCCGCTATGCTGAACATAAACACGCCAGCAACCAGGCGACGTACACAAACGTGTCTCGACGTGTTTAATTACTTCCGGCCCCTTGTACCTTTTGTATTCGATGGAATGTTCAAGACTTTTCCAGAAGGTAATGGGCAGCTATATAAAAGCGTCAGAGCTCTGCCCGTTAGTTAGTTACATCTTTGATTATATACTACCATGATACTATATAATCAAAGGTTACATACAGTCACATTGTCAGCTGAGTTAAGTTGACGGGTTGAGTTCCATTAGTGAAGATGGACAGACAGTTCCATTAGTGAAGTCCGCCAGTTAGTTCAGTGGAGTCCCTGATCACATAACATTAGTTATATGATCGGGGGGTTGTAAATACAAGAAAATCATTCAAATAAAAGTTATAGTAGATGAAGGGGGACATTGAAGAAAATAAATTTTTTTAACTAGTGGTTCTGAAACTATAACAAAGTTATATTTTTTTAAATGGGACGGTATATATCTTTTAAGCTCATTCGATAGAGTATTTTTTCTAAATTCAACTATGTATACATTTTATATCCTTACATTACAAAATATTAAGAAAAATGCAATTGAAATTTAAATAAATTTTATTTTTATAGTTTTTTCAGTAGGCTATGTTTGAAAAACAAAACTGCTATATGTCAATTTGAATTATTTATTTACTTATTTATTCCTGCTATTTATAAAGATATAAACAAATATTTATGTTTCGATTTAATTTAGGTTTATTTTTTTTTTCATACATATTCTACTGAAAAATAACTATAAAAATAAAATTTATTTAAATTTCGATTGTATTTTTCTCAATATTTTTGTAATGTAAGAATATAAAATGTATACATGGTTGAATATTAAAAAATACTCTATCGAATGGGCCTAAAACATATATACTATCTCATTTAAATAATATAACTATGTTGTAGTTTGAGAACCACTGGTTTAAAAATTATTTTCTTCAATAATTGAATATCCCCCTTCATCTACTACAACTTTTATTTGAATGATTTTCTTGTATTTCCAATAATAAAGAAATTAATCAGGTGTCCCGTATCCGAGAAACACTGTGTATTGAGGCTGTGGAGTTCTGTTAGTTGTGGAAGTTAGTGAGTTTAGTAGAATAGCAGTATCGTGATAAGCGTATGCAGTATAGTGTCGAGTGGAGTTTGGAGTTACTGGTATATTGGGATAGCAGTGAAAATATACACTCGGTAGTGTTGACGAGTATTGGGAAGCTATTGGCGAAAAAATTCAAAGTGGGTGACGTCTGGTGGCAGATATGTGAACTAGAGGAAGAAGGAAACGTTGATAGCATACATTGAAACGTATGTAATTTTAAACAAGTTTAATTTAATTTTTGTTGTAAAAGAAAGTGACATATATAGTGTCTATTAAATTTTCAGGTTTAAATAATGATCTGCAAATGTCATAGATACTGCTCAGTGCTACAATGTAGTAATTGCAAGTCAAAAAGTGTAAGTTTACACTATATCCCAAGTGACAAAATGTGATCTTGAAATTTTCTTCCCATATAGCTTTGACATCTCTAGCCGGTTCTTTTTTTCTTTTTCAAAACAGGATAGCAAAATTCTTTTAATTTATAGCCAAACTATACTGGTTATCATCCTTTTTAACAAGTTTTCCCCTTACTTATTCCAAATCGGTACAACTTAATTTTTCTATTTCGTCTGCTCTGTAATACACAAACCCATAAACAAATAAATTAATAACATAACAATAATGATAACTTTTGTTGTAAAACAATAAATATAGTTTTGGTTTTTGCTAACCTGTTTATATGCAACAAAACTGTAACAATATGTTCACATTTGCCTCCCAATCCTGCTCTACAACTAAATTTTGCTGTCCAGTAATTTGTATTCTCATTTAATAAAATTTCAATCGTATGAGGATCTCCACTCAAATGACTGGTTTTTAATCAAGAACCCAGTATTGTACCTAATTCATCATCTATTCTTCCACAAAGCAATACATGTCCTGCCTTAAAAACTGCTTCGCTTTCCTTTATAGGACGTGCAGAAGCAATGTGTTCAAAAATATTGCCTAACTTTATGTTAATTTTCTCCATACTAAATACTTTGCACTTTGAAATGCATATTGCCAGCAATAAGAAATGAGAGAACTCTCCTTATTCCTCCGCCATCTTGCTACCGTCCGGCCTGCCACCTATAGTTCAGTTTTTTCGCCAATAGTATACGAGGACAGTAACAGCGAGTTGGAATGGATATTCGGCATTGGTATTGAAGAATTGCGGCATTCGGACAGTTGGTGATACTGGATGGGACAGTTAATGCGTCATAATTAAATAGTGATATAACTTAATAGTGACTTAAATATAGTGATATAAATAACGCGTACAGTCTACAAGAGCCTGCAACAGACCGGCAGTCTAAGATTGGAACGCGTAGTGAAATAAATAAACAGTTAGTTAAATAAAAGTACGAGAGTACAGTAAAATAAATAGCGTGAAAATAAATAGTCGCGTTAATTGTTTAAATAAATAATCTTAGTGTTTTAGTAATTAATTATATTCTTAGTCTTAAATTAGAATTTAATATTTGTTAAACCATAGTAATAGTCTTTTTTATTATCTTTTAATATTTATTTATCGTTTAATAAACATCTATTTTAATTAGTAATAATTCTCATTTTGACACTTCACCCAAATAAATAAAAACGTAACGGTATTGAATGTTAACTTCTTGATTTTCAAATCATGTTATTTTTGCCCAACTTTTGATATTGTATTATCAATTTATTACATCATTTGTAATGAATTCCTTAATATAATTATTGAATAATGCTACAACTTTTATTATACTTACAACATTGATTATTTCCCAAAGTAAAGAAGACTGCCAGTCTTCCACAAGAGCATGCACTATTTCAATGCAAACGTCGTAATATATCTTTCTAGAGAAGTTAAATGACGAAATTCATGGCGATCGTAAAAATGATGTTTGGACATGTAGAAACAAAAGTGGAATACTTAAAAACGTTAATGGATTAGGTACTTTAAGAATGATGAAACCGCTTCTGAAAATATATGGTGTAATATTAGCACAAGAAAAAAATTAAAACAAGTTATGAATGCACATAACACAATTAAGACATAATTCAAACTTACAGAATTTCGATCAACTCAACATTAAAACCATAACCAAGGAATATAACTTTGTATTACAGTTTGTGTCACAGATGGCACTGTATGCAGCATAATGCTTGATTTACACAATTCTATTTTTAATTTGATAAATGACAAAGAAATACTTTTGGTTGTAACAATATACCTATTTAATTGGTATATTGGTGTAACACGAAAAGCAGGTCATAGGCATTTAACATGGGAATTGAGAATAATTAATAGATGCCTTAAACAAGGTTACCGAAATTATCCACTGCAAAATAGCAAACCGTAGCATGACATCGCTGAATAATTCGCTTAAATAACAGCTACTCTATTTCTCAGGGAATTTTGGTGCACTATGGGTTTTCGATTTGTTGTTGTGATTTTTTTTTTATGCGGATATCTGAAGGCAGAAGTTTACAAACACCCACCGCCCTTCAACCCTGGTTCAGATGAGAAATCTTATTCGGAAGAAAAAAGCCCGAATATTGGAACGTGTAGAGAGGAGATTTAGAAATCAGTTGCACTTAATGCATAACAACGTTAGCCACCACCTTCAAGATGTTTGTTTAAAACGGCATGATTTAAAACTTGAAATTATGTTCTTTCATTATCCAAAAATAAATTTTGTTTATCAGCAATACTTTTATTTTATTCACCTTCAGAAAAAAATGAAGTATCTAGGCCCCAACCTGTATTATAGAATTATAGAAGACTCTTCTATAAAACTTAATTTACATATTCACACAGAAAATAAATCAGGAACAAATTTAGCCATAGGTTTTTGTGAACTTTATGCAATTAGGTAAAAATTGTGTAAAACCAGTTTTAATCTACAGTGCCATCTATGATAAAAATTGTAACATTAACATACACAAATATTGATGATTAATACGCTGGATACACTGAACTCTATATAATAAATGGAAGGCTAAAGCCAGCGGCATGCGCGGAGTAAAAGTGTGGCAAACTGAAACATACGATACGGATGAAAATCGTGTAGCATAGGGCTACGGAGCATGCGCAGAACAGAACAGGTAAGTTATAGAATAGGCAGGCACGTAACTAGGATTATTTTCTGGGTGAGCCAAAGGTGGGCCAATGAAAAATCTGAGTGGGCCCATACTTATATCATAAGAACAGTATTAAAAATTAAAATAAATTACATATCACCGTAATATATAGATTATAGATAGCAACATAGAAATGGTAGAAGGAAATAAACAAAAATTACAAATACTTCTAAGTAATAACTAAAATTTGAAAACAGAAATTGCACTGAAAATTCGAATTGTTAATGCAACGACTATACTAATTTAAAGTTCCCGGAAAATATAATTTATAAACATGTTATAAAACTAGTAGGGCCATTATTGTTTTAATTACAGTTTTACATTCATTTTTGTAAAATTTTATTGTGTGGGGAAGTAAATGATATTCTGCGGTTAGAATATCAATTTGTGTAATGCTTAGGCAAAAGGAAAGATTTTCTATAACTAATGTTAAATGTGCGTTAGAAAAATTATCATCTTCTTTACTTTTTGACATATTAACATCTCATTGAATTACGGTGGTCTATGCTTATTTCATGTTTGCAAAGTCCTGAATCGGTTTCCAAGAATCATTGTGTAAATTGCAGCGCCCATATAAATAAATACATACATTCAACAATTTAAAAATATCAAACTAATCTTTATTGAAGTGTCGTTATTGATTTTCAAATTTTGGTTTTAGATACGAACCTCTCGTCATAATAGTTCGTCGTTGCTTAGAGCAAAACTATTTTTTTTATATAATTTAATTTTAATTCAATGTTGATAAATAATGTAATAAGGAATTATCAATTTACTATATTCCATATATAATTTGTCATAACGCTAATTAAACATATTTTAATTTTTGTAAAAAAAAAATCAGTTTTGTGAATTCATCAGAAATACATAGTTGGTATAATATCTATTATTAGTCCAAATACTTTTCTTATACACTTCCATATTACAAATATCTCTGGTGTGTTCAGTATGGTATCATCCACTACATTAATTAGCTACATATTAATCAACATTCATCTCAATTCTGTAAGAATGTTGTTAAATACTAGCAACTTTATTGAAAATTCTAATCAATTTCAATAAAAACAATTGTAACGTGTCATGTTTTATTTAGTGTTTGCAATTATTATTGATAACTTGCTGTAGCAATGTTGATAAGAAAGAATAATTTTGCTACAGAATTGGGGCGATTTCTTGAAGAATAGTTACTTAATTTTTTTCCATAGAGAGACAGACATACTACCTTTTTTATTTTTGGCAGTAGGCTCATATACAATCTAAAATGTTTATTCTGCAGTATGTACGTTTTATATCCACACAAATTGTATTACTCGTTCTGAAGTTATTATCTCTTTTACAAAATAAACTAAATATCTTTACTTTTTGGGTGGGCCAACACACCAATGAGGTGGGCCGAGGACCATATGTTACATTATTAAAAAGTAAAATGGCGAGCAATTATTAAACGAAATAATATTTTTTTGTCATAATAATACAGAAAATAAGAATAAGGAACACAAGCCACAGTCATGGCTCACTATTCTCTTTCCAATTAGGTGTATAAAAAAGTGCCCGCCATTTTAATTTTTAATAATGTAACATATGGATTATTTTACATGATTGTAAAGCAAATTTGATGCTCTTTTCAAATTTGTAAAAAAATATAGTATGTTTTATTTGAAATTTCGAAGTAGATATTAATTACTCATAAACCGGAAGTGGTACCAGGAATATACATCCGTCATCAAGTAGCTTACATGTCCCTGTATAAATCATGTCATATGAAAAAATTGCCAACTTAATAAATAAGCGAGATATTTGCTGGGTCCATTAAAATATAACACCCTGTATAAGTAAATGAATATGAGTATATAAATACACATGCATAAGCATACTCCTATTTTCGAGTACAAATCATAATGATTTTATAAATTATTTCAATGGTTTCTCAAAATTATTTAAACTATACAGAAATATCTCGGGAAAATTATCTGATTTAGAAAACTTGTTATGTAAAAGTGGTAGACGTGTTAATGAAGCATTTAAAGCTGAATTAGTCTTATTAAATTCCAGTGTGAATAGGTCAGAAGCTCTAGTAGTATAATTATGTAGACGAAAAAATATTTTTTCTACAGTCTATATACAAAGTCACAAAATGTCACTTTGCCGCTCTAGAGCGACAAAGTAGAAAAACGCTCGCTCCTCAAATTTCTAACTATACAATGTTGAGAAAAGTTACTTGGCTACATTCTTAATGGAAACGTTTAGTCAGGAATTAATGACACTGTAGTTACACATTACCCACTTAACAAGTCAATCTGACATATAACTGCTCTGTCGGTATGTTACATAACCAAACAAAATGCCGCACTGCTGTGAAAATAAAATGGGGCATTCATTTACAAAAACGAAAGTATAAAATGCTTAGATTAGATTGAAGCAATAGCTCAAGAAGAATGGAAAATACCGATAAGTAAAAATAAATAAAAAATAAATTTTTGTTATGGTGGAGGACCCCATTATGGCGACTGTAGAAAAAATCTTGTGTGTGTTTCGAGCGCAAATGGATATTGTCTATTTCGAGAGAATGCCTCGCTCCTGCGTCGCGCGGCAACAACCTCTCAATCGACAATGTCCCATTTTGCGCTCTTAATACACAAATAGCTATTATTTAATAACATAGGACATTCAAATCTATTATTAATAATTTTAAAAAGAATGGTCAAATCCAAAAACGATCTCCTTTTTCTTAAACTTAAATCTAAAATTTGGTATATAATTTGGAAATTTAATGCTCAAATATTTTATAAATTTTGCTGAGATTCTCTCAATAAGGTATTCTTTGAGGACTACCAATATTAAAAATTTATTTAAAATATTATTGTTGATCGGTAAACAAGAGCGAAAAAACAAAAAAACATATTATAAATTGATTGTTACAAAAGATATAAATCATTTAAATTTTGCTGATATATTAGATGACCTTCCAATGGGAGACCAGTTGAAATCCCTACTCCATGTTCGAATGTGATAAGACGCCGCATGAACCACTCATAGCACACCGCTGGTATTGTACAACTAGTACGTCGCTATCACGTGACACAACAAAATCAAATTTTAAAAACTAATATCTCGCTTATTAAAAGAAATTTTTAACTCGGGTTTTCACATGTACTCTTAGATATACCTGTTCTTTAAGAAAAATAAATTTAAAAAATATGAGAGAATACCCTATTCTTTTTATATAGAATTGTGAGCGCAACAACGATACATATAAAATATTTATTGTATGAGCGTTTTTGAAACATCGCGAAGATCGAATCATAAATCTCAACATTCTATATGATTTTTTAATAATACAATCAGCATGAATGTCAAAAATTAATTTAGGGTCTAAGATAATTCCTAGATCTTTTATCTGAGTAACTGTTTTTATACTTGACCCGTTCAAATTATAAGAAAACTGAAAGATATTTCTATTTCTAGTGAAGGTAATATGGCAACATTTAGATATATTCAATGTTGTTATTATCTACATAATATTTGTTTAAGACTAATATGTCTTAAATGAGAGGAATTTGAAAATGTTAACCCCTTTGAGGTAGCAACCCGCTGCACATGGGAATAGAACGGGTAACCTGCCCTGACTCTATTTAAATAAGTCATTAAATAAATAGAAATAACTGTTTCTGTTACTTGAAAAATTAGTTATATATTTTCTACGTGTTTAAGTTTAATTTTAGAATTGTTTGAAATATCTGTAGTATCTTAAACTATTTATTAACATTAATGTACGACTGCGACTAGTTTCACGTCGAGTGCGCGCGCAACGCCCCTCCAAGCACACTCCATCTACAGTATTGATCGACCGCGGAGAGCTCAGAGTGTGTCTAGCTAGCATACGGGAAAGACGTGTCGCATCGTTTTTCGCGAGAGTGGGTTTTCAACCATTTTGCATAAACTTTCTGATTTTCATATGGTCAGCAAAGTAATTTGTCGTTTAATTATCGTTCGCGTAGCTTGATTAGCCTAGCACGACTAATTCAAGGAGTTATCGTTCGGTTTTCATTTAATTTTGTACTTTATAGTCCGTGAATACTTTACGGCGCCATTTTATGTAGACACACCTCAGGAATCAATTGTAAAACCGAATTATACAATTTGATTTCTCACGGGAACTCGTGTTGTTAGGGATTTGATTCATATTTCCTTGGGTGAAATTATTATTTCTTTGTAAACCTACTTGCACGTTCACGCTCGAGTGACGTCATCCACAGCACATCTGCTGTTATTGTCGCATAGGTACAGCCAATGCAACAAGTTTTGCATTCTAGTTGGTTATTATTAAGTTCACTTAGGGTTTTTAATATTGTTTAACTAAATTTGTTTGGTCATACACTTATTAAATGATTTAGTTAATTTCTACAAATATCGTATTTGTTCTATCTTTGGTTTATTATAGTTTATGCCACTTGTATTCAATACGTCACATATCTCTCAGAATTGTTTTCCAGTTGTTTGTTATTTTGTTGCAAATATACTTAGCACGTTTGTTAGTTCGTAAAACTAGCTGGTCCTTCGTTCGTTGTTAATTAGTACGTTTCACAAATTAATATTATCCCGTGTATTGGCCAAGTCCAGTGATGTGAACCAGCTATCGAAGGTTGTAATTAATTTGGTTTACATATAGTTTTGCTTTGTTCATTAAATTTAATATCAAACACATTGTTGGTGCTTCTAGGCCGGATTCGCTGATCTAGAGACATCACATTTGGGCTTGCGAGCAGGATCAAACCAATTTGGTCCTTCTAGGCCGGATTCGCTGGCTTAGGGATTGAACATTTGGTCCTTCGAGACACTAGGTCATTATTTGGTCCTTCGCACCGGAGGGACGTAACAATATTGACGAAAACGGTACGGTCCTGATCAGATTGTATAGCTGCGCCGTCCTCAACTTTTGTGATAGCATGATACATCTTTAGGTCATCCGCGTATAATAAAAAATTCGAATATTTAAAGCACTGAGATACATCATTAACAAATATGTTGAAAAGAAGCGGGCCAAGATGTGATCCTTGAGGAACTCCGGAGGGAATCTCTTCAAATTGGGACTAGAAACCATTAATGGTGACACCTTGACTCCTCCCCGTTAAATATGACTTGAACCAATGAAGTAAACTGCCATACACACCAACATCAACGAGTTTCTTTATTAAAATACTATGATCAATTTTGTCAAATCCTTGCTGAAGTCAGTGTATATAGAGTCCACCTGTATTCGTTCATCCATCGATTTTAAGATATAGTCAGTGTAAATAAAAAATTAGTTTCAACTGATCGACTAGGGAAAAAACCGTGTAGTTCATGAATTATTTGACTTTTTACTATAGAAAATATTATTTTATAAATAAGTTTTTCTAAAACCTTTTCAAAAATACAGAGCTTGGATACAGGACGATAGTTCTCTGTACAGTTTTTATATCCCTCCTTAAATATTAATTAAAAAATCTCTACTAACATGTAAGTTAGGTAAACGGTTACTTGTTCATTCAAGAACAATAAATATAATTGCTGAAATATAACCAATAATGCCAAGCGAATGACAGTATCACGGCGCACAGGTTTCTTGTTGAGTACTGCTCTACCGATATTTTAATCTTGTTTTTGAAGCATTTCCCAGGCTCTTTATGCTAAATTGTTCATTTATTTCTTTTTCAAATTTTTGTAAATTATTTGAATTTGTAGAGGCTAAAATTAGATCGTCTACATAAACAAGTAAATACATCCATTCGCCGTTTTCTTTCTTAATATATAAACACGGATCATTCAAATTTCTTCTGAATCCTATTTTAATAAGTTCATTGTTAAGCTTCTTATTCCATTCTCTTGCTCCTTGTTTCAATCCATAAATATTTTTCTTTAATTTACAAACTTGATTCGATGTTCCATTTAAATACCCTACCCTTCTGGTTGTTTCATATATACTTCATGTTCTAAATCACCGTTTAAGTATGCAGATTCAATATGGTATTGATGAACTAACA
This sequence comes from Harpalus rubripes, assembly GCA_963082715.1. Classification (NCBI taxonomy): domain Eukaryota; kingdom Metazoa; phylum Arthropoda; class Insecta; order Coleoptera; family Carabidae; genus Harpalus; species Harpalus rubripes. The sequence continues at coordinate 46,169,766 of OY720450.1, read as the reverse complement.
TGTTTTTCTTGCCGGCCATTGTTAGTAAAATTCGAAATGTTGCTGGTTTTATTACTGGTGCAAACACTTCATCAAAATCTTGACCATATTTTTGCGAATAACCTTGTGCAACTAGTCGACCTTTAAAACGATTTATGTTTCCTTGATCATCTCTTTTTATTTTAAAAACCCATTTACTCCCAACAGCAGTTTTATCTGGTGGTAAATTTGTTATATACAATGTTTTATTTCGTTCCATGGCCTCTATTTCTTCATTCATTGCTTTATACCATTCGGATGCGTATTCACTTTTAATCGCTTCATTTCTTGTTTTAGGTTCACGTATATTTTCTGTAGTTACTTTATTTATATTTTCGGTATATCTACTGGGTGGTATTCCTTTGTTAATACGTTCTGATCTAATATTATCTTGCATAACGATGCTATTTTCTGTATCACTGTTTTCTCTTGTTCTGGTAACAGGAGATATGTTTTCAATTTCTATTTCTTCTTCTAGCTCTTCTATAGATTCTTTTTCTGAATGATTTTTACCTGTTTGGTATTCAAATGTAGTATACAAATCTGTGTTATTTTTATTCTTATTTTCATGTACTTCTTCTTCAATAAATTGTACATTTCTGCTAATTGTTATTCTTTTAGTTTTTACATCTAGTAGTCTGTATGCTTTTGATCCTGTTTCGTAACCCACAAAAATCATTTTTTTCTGCATTTTTATCAAGTTTTTGTCGCTTTTCTTTTGGTGTCAATACATAAGTTTTTGTACCAAAAATTCGAATATACTTTAAATTCGGTTTTCTTTCATACCATCTTTCATATGGAGTGGTATTTGTTGCTTTCGTTGTCAATCTATTCTGTAAATGATTTGCTGTGTGAACCGCTTCACCCCAAAATTGATTTTCTAGATTAGCTTCGATTAGCATACATCTAGTCATTTCTATTTAAGATCTATTTTTTCTTTCTACTATGCCATTTTGTTTTGGCGTATATGGTGCAGTTTTTTCTTTTCTAATACCTTCCTTCTTTATAAATTGTTCAAATTCTTCGTTCATGTATTCTCCGCCTCTATCTGATCTTATTTTCTTTGGTACTTTTCCAAATTTGACCTTCTATCTTGAACATATTCTTTAATTTTGCCTGTTACTTCTGATTTGAATTCCAGCAAATATATAACTGTGAATCTACTGAAGTCATCAATTAAAGTTAAAATATATCTTTTCTTTCCAGGTGTTTGTGTCTGCATTGAGCCACATAAGTCTGTACGAACTAAGTCCAGTATATCTGATGTTTTCTTAGTTGATTGTTTAGGAAATGGAAGTTTCGTCATTTTACCTTGAATGCAGTATTCACAAATATCCTTATGATTACATTCTTTTAACTTTATTCCTCTTGCCAATTCTTTATTTATCATATATCTAATTGCTTGAGGTTCTCGATGTCCTAAACGACGATGCCATGTGTGAATACATTTATATTCTTCTTTTTCTTGATCTCTCATGAAATAAATCTGTTAGTTAAATCCAATTCGTAAAGCTGTCCTTTTGTATGTGCTTTTGCTATAACTTTTTTATTTTTTAGAATAACACAATTTTTATATTTAAATTGAACTTCAAAGCCCAGTTCCGTCAATTTCTTCACAGATAATAAATTACCGTGTAATGTTGGAACAAATATGACGTCTTTAACCAATATAAAACTATTATAATTACCCCTTAACCTTAAAATTAATTTTAATAAAATCTAGATACGTATTTCGAGAACTAAGTTCTCATCATCAGTAATACAACACGTGAAAAGTTAAACAGAGTAGTCAAGATTACTCAACATGTCAACCATGCCAGAGGTCCTAACAACTCTGAAAAACAAGGGAGAGAACTGGGATTATATAGGGATGGGAGTCACAGGTGAATGATTACCTATAAACTAAGATAATTTTCGTCCAATAATGAGTCATTAAATATTAAATCGTCCAATAAAATTTAACTTTGTAATAAATTGAAAAGTTTTGAGTTTGGTATGGGGCCGAGATCTGCGTTCATCAAATTATTTTTATATTTATTTATTATTAAACTCTCGTATGCATCTAAATATCTATCATTATTAATATGTTTTAAAAGTTTAATATTAGAATTGTTAACTTTGTGATTATTAATGAACATGTGTTGAGCTACGCTAGATTTTTCTGGATTACCGCTTTTTAGATGATAAAAATGTTCTTTAAACCGAGTGTCAATTTGTCTTTTAGTTTGACCGATGTAAACTACAATCATTACAACTAATTTTATAAATACCGGATTTTTTGTTAGTATCTATTTTATCTTTAGGATTACCTAATAACGATTTAATGGTATTATTTGACATGTTGAGTAATCTTGACTACTCTGTTTAACTTTTCACGTGTTGTATTACTGATGATGAGAACTTAGTTCTCGAAATACGTATCTAGATTTTATTAAAATTAATTTTAAGGTTAAGGGGTAATTATAATAGTTTTAGTTAAATTTAACCTTAGACTCCATCTATTATTAATTTTTAACCAATATATTTGAATTATTACAGTGTAATATACCATTTCCCCTTCCTTCAGATGAAATCATCGTACCATCAGCAAGTCGAATCTTTTCTTTTAGATGTGACTTGAGATTGATGAAAAAACTTCTGTCGCTGCACATGTGCGTTGTAGCTCTCGAATCAATATACCATGTATTTTTCAATTTATCCATATTAAAAACAAAACATTCATTATAATTAGAATCTACGAAATTAACTTTACTTGCCTTTTGCTGTGGATTTTTCTCTTTCCACGCTAAATACTTTCTACAATCTTTCTTCAAATGTCCTTGTTTCTTGCAGAAATAACATTCTTTTGTTTTGTATGCCTGCGTAGTGAAATTATTTTCTTTTCTAACGTTGAATTCTTTTCCTTTCAACGCCTTTTCATTTTCTTCTAAATTCTCCGGATTTAATTGTAGTCGTCTGTTATATTCTTGTAATAATTTGCTTTTGAGTAAATCTCTTGTAAGATCTGTTTCCGGTCTACTTTCTAAAGCTGTTATAAGCGTGCCATAACTTTCTGGCAAACTGCTTAGAAGAAATGCAATTAATAAAGTTTCTGTTAGTTCTTGACCAACTGTAATTAATTGATCAGTAATATCTTCTATATTATTAATATGTAATTCCATATTTTCATTTTCTTTAAGTTTCATATTGCATAACTTTTTTAATAATGACACTTTATGTGATAATGTCGCTTTTTGATGATACTTTTGAAGTGCTAGCCATGATTCTTTAGCAGTTTTTAATTTTCTAATATGTACTAATTGATTATCTTCTACGAGAAGTCCTATAGTTGCCCTAGCTCTTCCATCTTTCGCTAACCATTCTGCAGTTGGATTTATTGGAGTTTCTTCCGTTATAACATCCCACAAATCATCTTTAATTAATAATAATTCAACTTTATATTTCCAAATTGAATAATTTGTAGCATTAAGTTTCGTGATGAAAAATTTTGTATTGTCTACCATATTTTACTCTTTATATTTTCTTTGCGCAGTTGAAGCGTGCTGGGCCCATAACCTTTTAGTAAAACACTAAACAATACACATGAATTGTGAATATTTTATATTAATTAATCCTTTTTATTAATAAACTGTCAAACATCAAAAAATATATATTTCACACACAATCGATTATTTCATAGCTTACATAATCATTATAAATAAATCATTGCACACTATCACATTTCACGTAAGAAGATAGTGGCCTAGTTTACACCGTAGACCTATATTCGACCTATACCCCAAATTCGACCTAAATGTAGTTGGGTCGCCTGGTGTAAACACCTAAAATATGGAGCGGCATGGCTTAGGTCAGGCCACTTTTTCATGTGGCCTGACCTATTCTAGGCCTTGGCCCAAATGTATTTATTGCGGTGTAAACAGCTTAGACCTAAAATAGTACGAAATTTGTACGGAAGAGTAGATGTCGGTTAAATTGAGAATAGTGACAGTGATTTACATATATGCCAGTTTTGTTTGACAGTAACTATTGTGAAATTCTGTATAACAATATAAACATGAGTGATAAGAAAATAAAAGGAAATAATTGTTGTTTTTTTTAACTTAAAATTAATCCGCTAGGTGGTACAAACTAGTACCTATATCTCACCTATCCCAGGCTCTAAAGTATGCGGTGTAAACAACCCGATATTTTTTTGACTTTATCCTAATATAGGTCACATATGGGTCAGGCCTACCTCAGGTCATACGGTGTAAACTAGGCCAGTGATGGGAAGATAGGTGTAGTTTGATCTTGATTGGGTTTGCTCTTCATTAGGAAACTTTTTCATACATTTTTGAACGATGATGATCATGATTATGATTTATTGCATATAGAAACAAACTCGATCCTTACGAATTTATGAGGGCTAACTATCGCCAAGATTTGTTTATAATATGTGTATGTAACTATATTTATTGCCAGTTTAAAGTTATCATTTAGAATTCTAACTTAGTTTTACTTTTTATTGCAAATACTCCACCTTGTTGCATGAAAGAAAAAAGATAAATACACGAAAACAAGACAATAATAAAAAATTGAAAGTAACGCTGTGTTGGGGCGTTCCAAAGTATAAAACTGAGTTTGGGCATTTAAAATTTCGTATTGGAAATACATACTTAACATTTCATTTGTTTTAATAAAGGTATTTTAAGAGTATCTATTAAATATATATTTGAAGAATTATACGTTGATAAATCTGTAACTATTTTTTATTTTATTTTTAAATTTCGGCGCCCTCTACCTGTTGGCGCCCTTCTGCCGCGCTTACCGCCTAGCGCCGGCCCTGCGAGCATAACACAGTCTAACGCAATTTTCAAAGATTACATGTTTTGTTTTTTGTACATAATTTGTATTTAATGTTGTATCATTTTCTAAGTGTAAATGTTAATTTGTTTCATACATTTCATTCTAGAATTTTTTAGTTGAGAACACGAAATGAATTATAATTAATTTAGCCTCAAGATAATGCGTATTAAATGAAAATTCAAGCAGCATTAGTTTCATTTTAATTTGAGTTCTAGTTTCTAAAAAAAATTATTAAATTCAAACTTGCAATGTAGTTGTATATATAACATTAGCGAAGTCCACTGTTTGAGAAGAAAATCATATTTACACCTACGTCGCAGAATTTTGAAAAAATTATTATGACTTAACGAATAATAATAAAGACTTACTAAAATTAAAAATTGCTTTGTTTAGATGGTTTTTTAAAAAAAGACTAAAAAATAGTGGAGGACCCCAATAATTTTTTTTTATTTTAATAGACATCTTTTACTTTATTTTTCAATGATTTGTTAATGCGTACGTTTTTTAAAAATATATCAACAATAATCGAGTACATTCTAAATTCATTAAATAATAGATAATATTTGAATTTACCACTTATTCACCTCTAACAATATGGCGCATAGCATACCTCAAAAGTGCTGACACAATTTCTGTAAATTGTTTAATGCATATTTAACATTAGTATTTTATTCCATTGTGAATTTTCATATGAATTTTTAAATTAGTATTTTGTGTATATGATTTATTACATGTCGGACACTTATAGTCTTTTAGTCCAGTGTGACTTTTCAAATGTCTGGATAAATGACTACTTTGTGTGAATTGTTTATTACATATCGTACACTTGTAGTCTCTCACTCCACTATGAATTTTAAAATGTCTGAATAAATCACTACTTTTTATAAATAGTTTGTTACATACAGTACAGATATAGTCTTTTATTTCACTATGAATTTTCATATGGTCTTTTAAATGGGAATTTTTTTTAAAGGTTTTATTACATGTTGAACATTTATATGCTCTTATTCCAGTATGAATATTATTTATATGATCACTTAGATTACTTTTATGTGTAAATAGTTTATTGCATATTATACATTTATATTCTTTTATTTCACTATGAATTTTCATATGGGATTTTAATAGAGAATTTGTGCTAAACATTTTTTTACATGTCGTACATTCAAATACTTTAATATCTTTGTGTATCTTCATATGTACTATCAGGGTTGACTTCCATCTAAAACTCTCGTTACAAACTGCGCAATATAGACTATTTGCATTTTCAGTTTTCTGAATATCATTATTTGTAGAAATTGGGTTGGCACATGCTTTCTCAATCTGGTTATCGCTATCAGTTGAACATTCCTCCTTCTTTACTCTTTGCAGTACATTTTCATACAAATCTCGGTCTGAGGAGTTTTGTTCATATGGTTCTTCCTTGATATAAACTTCTTCAAACTTCTGATAATTAGTTGTTGAATGTACCATCATCTCCGTGTTGCTCTGCATGATTTGCTTCTTGATGTTAATTAATGAGTGAAGATTCGTTTCACAAATGGACACAAGAATTCTTTTTAACTTGATGGTAGTCTGAAACATAAATTTTCATTTGAGACATTTTTATTTTGTTTTGAATGCCAATGCTTACATTATTATTGCTATTACCATTACCTATTATATTTGTGTCAAATTTGTTTAGACGTTATTAGAATACATTCACAAACATAAATAGTAGCGCAGACTTCTTCAAAGTAAAGAAAAAATAGATTGTTCCAAAACATTTTATTTATTAAAACTATTAAAAACGCTATCTAACCAATGCAATTCTTTTGACAAGTATATTTTCTCAAAAGTATTATAATTTGTATCATAGATGGCCCTGATAACAGTGAAGCATAAAGGTTGGTTTACATACGCAGCGACTTATATTATTTTTATTCCTTGATTTTAGGTTCCAAACAAGAAAATGGCTACCGCTTTGGTAACGGTTGCTATGTTATGTAAAATTAACACAGATGAAAGAAATATAATTGTTACTAGTAATTGTTACGTCTTGTAAGTTATACAGTGCATATTTTAAGATTTTATTTTAAAATATTTAGACCATGGTGATCTGTTTCGCAGCTACCTTCAATCATTATAGCGAACGTTGAACTTGTTTTTTAAATTTCTAAAAGACCAAAATCTGAAATATACGTGGATAAACTTAGTCAGACTAGTATATTTATTTACAACAGAATAAAACTCTATAACGTATTTCTGAGTCATTTCAATACCAAACAAACTTACAGGTTATGAGTGCCAAACGTCAATTCTGGTTTAGCATAGCAACCGCCATAGTAATGAAGACGCCATTTTCTTGTTTGGAAACCTAAACACTTACCGGGTCTATTTCGTTTTACGTAAAAAACGAGCTAATTTCGATTGCGAGCCGACCGTTTCTACATGCATTAAATAAATAATTAAAATTCATGAAACCAAATTTTGTAATACGTACTACATAATTTTTTTTATCTGTGAAAATATAACATATCTTAAAATTATAAACTTAAAATCAAAAACATGGTTAAATATCATTGAATTCTTACTGGGTGCTCGTGGCGTGGCCGTATGCCTGAGGGTCTGGTCGCTGATTTGGGGAACCCAGTTCGATCCCGTTCGACGCCAAAGAAAATATTTCGAATTTTAATAAAAGTTGACCCTGTGGTGCACTCTCCACGTCAGCAATAAATGCCGGTGTGGTGACGTCTGGTAACGCCCTCACGGGAAGAACATGACATCATCATTACTGATATCCGCGTATAAAGCAGATTGGCACACCTGGCAATGTTATACTATATATTCATGTATTTTTCTCACGACGATATAAGAAATATTTTACACGATTAACGAACGAATTTTGACAAATAGATTCTTGTGATTCTTTTGGTTGGTATGGGCTGAAGTCAAGTGCAGTTTACACAAACACAATTCAAATATTACGTCAATTATGATTTCATTTGTAAGTGCTGTGCGTTATTTGTTGTTGTATTGTCATTTTTTAAATTTTACCTGGCTACTTCCCTGTATTTAACCTCTTACGATTTTGTGCAACGGGGGAGTTTAGTCATGATGAAATGTAATGATGTTCCATATTTTTGCAATACTATAGATGCAATATTACTAGTAATGCAATAAAAGTTCTAAAATATAGCGTATTTTTTTGTTCAAACGATATTAATTTTATCATCAGTTAAATCGCCCGCAATACGATGACGTATGTAGCATCTTTAGTTCGCCGTAGTTGTCCGGCTACGAGCGCTAGTTTAGAATGAAAACATGAACGTACGTCTTCTATATTTGTTATTGAAACGTCAAATTCAATGTCAAATCGCAAAGAGCAATAGTATATTATGTTATTAGGAGTAGAAAGCGGTCTTTTTGTGTTGAACCCAGCTATTGCGGCCGAGGCGCTAGCCGAGGCCTGGCAAGCTGGGTAAAACACAAAAATGGCGTTCTACTCCGAATGACATATACTATTTTTTCTTTCAGTGTTTCAAATAATTTTTTGACATTTTTTTGGAATTTTTTTATTTGTAAAATTTGCAATTTTAGTCAAAGCTGGCTGTGTACACTACAAAACACAAACGATTCAAATGTCAAATAACAATTTTCAATATGATCTGTGTTGCTGTGGCTACTGCCGCCGCCAGCGTTGAACTAAGAAACTAACATTTTTTTACTAGTACAACAATAACAACATTTTTGTACTAGTAAGACAATGAATACCTTCTACAGCGTGTGTACAGTAGCATAATAGGGATTGCATGAAGCATACGAATACTTTTACATAGCCCTCTTCAAATCACGACTTATGCATGTTTCGACTCCGCAAATCTAGCCCTTGAAGCTCATAGCCTTCTTCAAATCACGACTTATGCATATCTCGACTCCGCAAATCTAGTCCATGAAGTTGGCGCGTACCGAAATGCTCAAATCTTGACTTATGCACCGTGCGACAAAGATGGCTGACAATCTGTAATGGTTCGTTCGTTTGTTCCTCAAGATTTCATTTTGATACTGTCTAGTAACTATTATTTTATATAATTTTCAACAGTGTAAAATAAGAAATTTAAAAATGAATTATTAATAATTGATATAAACATTTCTACTTAACAATAATTAATATAAAATAAAAGCATGTCAGTTATAACAACCTGTTATATGAATTTAATAAACTTTTTGTTGGTGATTAAATTTGTTGTCATTATGAATTTAAATTAATAGTTGTATTTATAAATATTTAGTATTCAATATTCAACACATTACTTATTACAGGAACAGTATTTTAATACAATTGAGAAGGTTATAAGGAATAGAAAGGCATCCAATAATCCAATATTTCTCAATACAATTATAATTGATATAAACATTTCTACTTAATAATAATTAATATAATATATAAAATAAAAGAGTATCAGTTAACATTAACCTGCTATGTATTAATCACTTACCAACATTGTTGGTAATTAATTAAATTTATCATTCTGAATTTCAATTAATATTTGTATTTATAAATATTTAGCATTCAATACATTATTTATTTCAGTAAAAGAAGAAGGGCATCCAATATTTTGCAATACAATTATAATAAACTTGATGAAAGGATAAATAAGTAGTGAAATAATAATAAAATTTATATGATCTTCAAAAATAGATTTATTTATCCCAGAATGATTCTAGCGACCACTTCTTTTAACGTAACCAGTTGTGAACAAGCCTCACACAGTACCATAGCCTAACAGATATATCAATGATAATTATTAAAGTTATTAACGTATAAATGACAATAAAATATACATTAAAATAAAGTATTATTAAAGAGAATGCATATACGCAGGTAAGTGATGAATTTATTCATTTTGATGATACTAACCCCAAAAAAAATTACAGGTTATGGTAGCAGATAATAAACAAATGTATTTGTTCCCTATATATCTTAAGAGTGCCGCTTCGAAATTATTATATATAAATAGTATGTATTACAACAAATATACTCATATATATTTTGTAATAGCACCACCCGTAGGGCATTTGTAAATAATTAATAAAGTTTGCGTTATATCCTATGTGAATATATTTTTTCAGATTTCTCCTTTATAAGTCTGCTTTGAAATTATTATAAATAAATAGTATACACTATAACAAATTATTAATTGTATATTTCAATATAGCGCCCCCCGTAGAGGGGTATGAAAAAAATTCATGAACATTTTGTTATCTATATCATATACACTTGTAATCTTAGATAATCTCTATATAAGTCCGCGTGCCGACTTGAAATTATTATAAACAAATAGTATACACTATAACAAATTATTAAATGTATATTTCAATATAGCAGCCTCCGTAGAAGGGTATAAGAAAAATTCATGAACATTTTGTTGCCTATCGTATAAGTTTAATCTTAGATATTTCCTATATAAATTAGCGTGCCGCCGTGAAATTATTATAAACAATTAGTATACATTACAACAAATTATTTAATATATATTTCAATATATCGTCCCTCGTAGAAGGGTATGAAAAATATTCATGAACATAGTGTTACCTATAAATTCAAATTATTACAAAAGGCTAAACGTTGGATCACCGATACAAGCGCGGTCTAAATAGTTATTTAAAATATTTAAATTTTGAATACATACTATTATAAATTTTATAAACATAACTGATAGCTTAATAATTTGAGAATTAAATAAGTAATTTGGCCAAATAAATCTTGCAATTGCTCAGACAACATTTTTTTATCTGAATTTCTTTTAATTTATAATACGTATACTTACATATTTTCTAAATTTAAATGCAAATTTAACAATAGGTACAAATAATAAATTTTACAAAAATTAACAATATGGAATATTTGTATAAAGAGAATAATATAATAATTAAAATAAATATCGTAATATATATCTGTAAAGGTTAAATGAAAAAAGTATCCTTATTTGTATAAGTTTGTAATTATTTATTTAATAATACTTCATAAATACATATTTAAAAATATAACATATCAGTGTAAAAAATAGTATAGTGGCTGAATAAATACATAAGATTAACAATAAAGGGTCATTGTGGTTTCCAGATGTACAACATTACATTATCAATTGCATATATTATACAGAATGCCCATTTTATCTGTTTTAAAGCCGTTATAAAATAAATCATTTTCTGCTTTAAATTTAAATGTATAATGTATTGCATAAAGTTTTACTCTTGTAATCATACTTTATGCTGCAGTGCCATCTATGATACGAGTTATAATACAAAAATAAATTCTAACCTCTGCAAATATTTGTACGGTGGAAAAGGCGCTGTTTTCAAATATATAGTAAATAATTTGTTATAATACATTCTATTTGTTTATAATAAATTAAAGACGTCAGGTGGTCTTATATAGAATATATCTGTAATTATACATATGAGACGGACCACTCAATGTTTATGATTTTTTAAAAAATACTATCGTACAGGAGGCACTATATGATAGGTAAAAAATAATTCATGAATTTTTCTTATACCCTTCTACGGAGGGCGCTATATTGAAATATATATTAGTCACTTTGTTGTAATATATAGCATTTATTTATAATAATTTCAAGGCGGCACGCGGACTTATATAGGGAATATCTAAGATTACAAGTATATGATATAGGTAACAAAATGTTCATGAATTTTTCTTATACCCTTCTACGGAGGCTGCTATATTGAAATATACATTTAATAATTTGTTATAGTGTATACTATTTGTTTATAATAATTTCAAGTCGGCACGCGGACTTATATAGAGATTATCTAAGATTACAAGTGTATATGATATAGATAACAAAATGTTCATGAATTTTTTTCATACCCCTCTACGGGGGGCGCTATATTGAAATATACAATTAATAATTTGTTATAGTGTATACTATTTATTTATAATAATTTCAAAGCAGACTTATAAAGGAGAAATCTGAAAAAATATATTCACATAGGATATAACGCAAACTTTATTAATTATTTACAAATGCCCTACGGGTGGTGCTATTACAAAATATATATGAGTATATTTGTTGTAATACATACTATTTATATATAATAATTTCGAAGCGGCACTCTTAAGATATATAGGGAACAAATACATTTGTTTATTATCTGCTACCATAACCTGTAATTTTTTTTGGGGTTAGTATCATCAAAATGAATAAATTCATCACTTACCTGCGTATATGCATTCTCTTTAATAATACTTTATTTTAATGTATATTTTATTGTCATTTATACGTTAATAACTTTAATAATTATCATTGATATATCTGTTAGGCTATGGTACTGTGTGAGGCTTGTTCACAACTGGTTACGTTAAAAGAAGTGGTCGCTAGAATCATTCTGGGATAAATAAATCTATTTTTGAAGATCATATAAATTTTATTATTATTTCACTACTTATTTATCCTTTCATCAAGTTTATTATAATTGTATTGCAAAATATTGGATGCCCTTCTTCTTTTACTGAAATAAATAATGTATTGAATGCTAAATATTTATAAATACAAATATTAATTGAAATTCAGAATGATAAATTTAATTAATTACCAACAATGTTGGTAAGTGATTAATACATAGCAGGTTAATGTTAACTGATACTCTTTTATTTTATATATTATATTAATTATTATTAAGTAGAAATGTTTATATCAATTATAATTGTATTGAGAAATATTGGATTATTGGATGCCTTTCTATTCCTTATAACCTTCTCAATTGTATTAAAATACTGTTCCTGTAATAAGTAATGTGTTGAATATTGAATACTAAATATTTATAAATACAACTATTAATTTAAATTCATAATGACAACAAATTTAATCACCAACAAAAAGTTTATTAAATTCATATAACAGGTTGTTATAACTGACATGCTTTTATTTTATATTAATTATTGTTAAGTAGAAATGTTTATATCAATTATTAATAATTCATTTTTAAATTTCTTATTTTACACTGTTGAAAATTATATAAAATAATAGTTACTAGACAGTATCAAAATGAAATCTTGAGGAACAAACGAACGAACCATTACAGATTGTCAGCCATCTTTGTCGCACGGTGCATAAGTCAAGATTTGAGCATTTCGGTACGCGCCAACTTCATGGACTAGATTTGCGGAGTCGAGATATGCATAAGTCGTGATTTGAAGAAGGCTATGAGCTTCAAGGGCTAGATTTGCGGAGTCGAAACATGCATAAGTCGTGATTTGAAGAGGGCTATGTAAAAGTATTCGTCGGTTGAGACCCTAGCCGCATAATATGCATATTATAATACGCTTGAAGAAAAATTATTTTATTTTAAATATGTAAATGTAAAACTTGGAAAATACGATTAAAAAAGTGTCAAGTCTAAACAAAACAGGTGGCCGTATTTTGCTTCTGTCTCTTTCTATGAAGCACGTGTTGGGCACATATGTTGATACCTAAAGCACACATAGTTGATGTTATATTCGCCGAAATGGCGGGAAGAAAATATTAAAAAAGTTTAACTTTTTTTTCGGTGTTTTTAAAATTTTTACAAAATATAAAAATAAGGACGCTTTAGATTTAAAAATATTTTAACATAAAAAAATCAAAAATTTGAAAACTCACCCATTGGCGCTTTTTATAACATCGAAAATGTGTAAAACACACTCCTAAACCCAGTTAAACCACACCCTAATCAACTGTCAAAATTCTTTCGTTATTTGAAATAAAGTATAGTGTGTTATTATTGTAACGTACAGGAGTGTTGTTAACTGACTGATGAACTTTTACGTGAAATCGCTATATATCAAAGTATGAAAATAAATGAGTGAAAATAGCAGATTATCATTAATTTATTTTAACCATTTTTTATAATAATAATTGGTACAATATTTTCACATTTATGATAAGGTACTTATAAACAGAACAGTTGGTATTACTGCTGCACTCGACTGTTCATTCCGGGTGCGATCCGAATCACGCTTTGAGTACCGACAGCGCGCTAACAATTGGTCCGAATCATATTTACAACTCTCACAGTTTGCGCTGAGGTGTATGACGTCAGAGGTGACGTCAACATTTCATGCTAACAGTACTCACGCCCAAGTGCATAGGCAGTGTAAGCGCTGTAAGCACGTTTGATGTTTTTTACGCCATTTTTTGCTGAAACAATGAAATTGTTTGTTAAGATGGAAGTTGTTTACGTAGTAAAGGTTTTTTTGTAGAAGAAGCTAATGAATTGATCAAACTTGAACTCACAAATGACAAGCAAGAAGTAAGAGCGCTTACGAGCGGTCCGAATCGTTAACGCCTTCACATTCGCCAGCGCGTTCATTCAATTCGGACCAGCTGTGAGCGGTCTGAGCACTGTAAGCTATATGGAATGTACACCACCGGGAGTCGTGCTCCTGCAGGTGACAACTAATTTGAGGTTACAAATATATTAAATTCTGCCGTTTTTTTGTAGTTGTGAGAAAAATAGTCTACAAATTTTGCTAGAAACAGGTTTTCATAACACTCGTAGACCCTCTTTCTTAACTCTTTTTGTAAATAACTACTATTTATTTCTGTCGATTTTATTTGATAACTGACAGGTAACATTTAGTGTTTTTTTCACTTTTGTGAACTTGCTATGCATTCTAACCAGCTAGAAGACAGAATTGTTGCAATTATATGAATAAATTATCTGTACATGCAACAACAACGTGTTTTTTTTTTGCTTGACATTGATGAACTCTTCGCTAATTTTCATACGTATGTGTATGTGTTGCAAGTTTTTTGCAACGTAACCTTCTAAAGTTGTCTTTATTTCACACTCTTCAATGGCTAAAATGTGTCATAGAAATGTGTGAAATAAAAAATGACTGTAAAATAAAAAATAACTATGAAATAAAAAAATCACCAGTATTGCTAATACTCTCATATTTGTTCATTTTCTATCTTTTTGAAGAACTAAATAATAGCAGAACATATCCAAATAAATTTTGTTAATAACCACTAACAAAAGAACAAAAGAAACCACAACAGGTGAACTATGATCTTGTATTTTCTGTTGAAATAGTACCACTAGTGACATCTGTCGTCACAATGAGATTTCAGACCATATGTTTTGCTAGTTGCAAAGTTCTCTGTTGTATTCAAAGTTGTAAATAATAAATTGTATTATTGAGTAAATAAAAAGTAAATAGTGAATACATTGAAGTATCTTGACATTTTCATCAAAATGACATTTTTCTTTAAATTTTTTTAAAAATTTCTTTAACTTAAGATTGTAGTGTTGCAAAAAATTATGTGTACAACGGATAAAATTAAAAACAATGGGAGCGTTTGGGCAAAGCTTATCGTAGATGGCAGCAACGGACTAGCGTACTACGCCCGGGAATATTTGAATTGGTATCATCAAAGTTGTAACTTTCTAACATGTGAACTATTCAATATATATATATATATATATATATTGTATATTTAGTTCATAAATAATATTAATTTGAATAAATATATTATTGTTGAATATTATCTATTCACTTTAATTAGTTTGTAATAGTTCATTTCGTTTATGTATTAAGTTTTGTTGTGATGTTATTTAAATTTTTTGAGAATATCGGATAAAGATAATTATAATTTGTGGAAATTAGAAACGCTGAAAACTGCATGAAGATGCCGTGGTGCGAGTGTAAGAGGAAGAAAAAGTCATTTAATTAACAACCAGGTCATTTTGTTTTGACTATGTAATGTGAAATTTAATTGAATTTTTTTTTTGTTTTGTACTTCGGGGAAAATATTATTGGCACTGCACCTCTTCTCAAAATTCTCCTTGTAGTCATTGAAATTTGATTTACAAATAATTTACATAAATAAGTTCTAGATATTTATAAGCTTCACGAAAGTCTTACCAGTATCATAACTTTCTGTGAGGAAATCTGTTTTCTGAAAATGCTGAGAGCAAACGAATGTCGAGTTTGGAGCATATTTTTTTAATTTTAATTCGTATAACCATAACTTTCTTTCTATTTTATCTTTCGCATGCAAGTTTGTTTTACTTTTACAAACACACCAGAACGCATTTTTATTTATGGACCTAACCCCGTTGCTAGTGTTGGCGCGAACGCGAACTATCAATTTTCTTAACAAATTCTGCAAATTTAGTTACACTTTATGCTAGCGCGCTATCCTACGTGTACGTATTTCACTACGCACTTCCAGAAAATACGCTAATCCAGTGCTGCCATTAATTCGCACAACAGGCACCAAACACTCCCATTAATAGTATATCACTTTAATTATATTATTATATTATTTATCTCGACCGACACCAAATATTTCGAATTTTAAATGGCACAATATTGACCCCTGTGGTGCATTCTCCACGCCAGCAATGAGTTCCCGTGAGGTGACGCTTGGTAAACGCCCGCACGGTACAAATATGTCATCATTATTACCGATATCTGCGAACAAAGCAGATTGGCACACCCAGCAATGGGTAATATGCCGTGATGATGATCATCATCATCGATATATGTATTTATTTATTTACAGACAGAAATTAGCCTTTATGTTACGGAGCCAGCGATACAAATTGTGAGTATACATATTATGAATAAATTCTAACCTAACTTCTATCACGGATATTTAAAAATGGCAGCCTGGTGGACCAACAAACTAGACTGACATATAGGAATATGTTTAAAATGCCATAGTTTTGTGCTATGGTTTGATATTCCAAACGAGTGACAGTAGTGACGGATTATCAATTTATAAATTAGTATCGGAAACAGATTTTGAACATAGAATTATAGCTTTAGGAAGCTAAAATAGTTAGGTACGGTAAAGAGAAGTGATCTTACGAAGGTAAAATAAGAATAAATATAATATTGTAGGTACTCTATTGTACATATTTATTAAGTATTTTGTCTGATACGTAATATATTACCTACAAATAATATTAAATTAAAATACATCATTATAGTGTAAATGAACGTAGCCTGTAGCCATCATGTTTTAGTAATTTAATTGCGTATATTAGAAAATAGGACAATAAAAGTGTTTTTATACAGATATTATAAATTTACATTAAGACTATTCACATTGTGACAATCACAGTGAGCACACACAATCTCACCATTTTGTAAATCATACAAGATACTTATAAGATAATGTTTTCTAGTAACTTTTGGGAAATGCAAACCTGTAATCAGCCAAAAATTTTGATAGTTACAATTTTTAATGCACTATATCTTATTACTAATATACCTTGTCTTTCATTCTCAAAGCTGGATAGATTTAACTGATCCACAACGAAACTCATTATATACGTCTCTAAATTTGTATAGGCTTTATATACTTGATATATATATATATATATATATATATATATATATATATATATATATATATATATATATATATATATATATATATATATATATATATATATATATATATATATATATATATATATATATATATATATATATACCGGCTGTCTTAGGCCGACCGACACATGGGCGATTAACATGTAAAATTAGTTAATTGTGAATAGTATCTCCCCAGTGCAATATATTAAGATGAAATTTTGCATGCTTATCCGGGGATACTATTTCTATGGATTTCAATTCAAATCAGTCAATTTACAAGTATAATATTAGAATAAATTAAGAAAAATTGTAGAAGTACCATGAATGTTATTCATATCTTGAAAATAATAGTATCTAAGCAACAGCTCTGATAGAGTAGGGGTAACGTGCGCGCTCCACAATTTAGAGAGCCGGGTTCGAAACCAACCGACAGCAATATTTATTTTTTAATTTTTTCTTTTCAAAATAATTTTTATTATTAGTATGTTTTTAATCTTTTATTAATATTTAATTTAATAAAGTGGATACATTGTACGTAACAAGGTTTATTTATTTAAAAAATATTAAATCGTACCTACTAATTACAACATTAAAATTTAAAAATTATAACAAATATTCAAAATGGCTAACTATAATTTGAAGAAATTTAATTTATAATAAACCAATAAAGCAAATAATAATATATTTTTTAAATAAATAAATCTTGTTACGTACAATGTATCCACTTTATTAAATTAAATATTAATAAAAGATTAAAAACATATTAATAATAAAAATTATTTTGAAAAGAAAAAATTAAAAAATAAATATTGCTGTCGGTTGGTTTCGAACCCGACTCTCTAAATTGTGGAGCGCGCACGTTACCCCTACTCTATCAGAGCTGTTGCTTAGATACTATTATTTTCAAGATATGAATAACATTCATGGTACTTCTACAATTTTTCTTAATTTATTCTAATATTACACTTGTAAATTGACTGATTTGAATTGAAATCCATAGAAATAGTATCCCCGGATAAGCATGCAAAATTTCATCTTAATATCTTGCACTGGGGAGATACTATTCACAATTAACTAATTTTACATATTAATCGCCCATGTGTCGGTCGGCCTAAGACACCCGGTATATATATATATATATATATATATATATATATATATATATATATATATATATATATATATATATATATATATATATATATATTGTGACGATGGTCACTAGATTTGGATTTAATTTTCGTGTTTAGCATTGAAGTCTTGTGGTTAACAAGATAGGTTTTTTTGCTAAAGTTTATAAATTCAAATCGAGGTTCAAATCCCACCAGTAAAAATGTTTACATTTTTTATTATTTTGTATTGGTTGAAATTTTGCATACAATGTAATTGTTTTGTTATATTGTATGTCATTTGTTGTAAAATGTATTGTTGTATTTTTGTTTAAAATTGCAAATGTTTATAAATTTGTTGTTTACATGTCAGGTACCGCGTAGTCGAGTGACTAGTGTGCTCGACCAGCGCGCTGGGGATCGTGGGTTCGATCCCACAAGAGTTTGTATTTTTTTATATTTTTATTTCAAATAGCAAGTATTTGCAGGATTATTAGAATCGTGTTTAAACATATTTTTGTATTTTTAACGGTTTTTCGGGGTATAAATACGGGTCCAAGCGACAGTTTTATTCAGACAGTGTGTGCTGTCTCAAGAGAGAGTGAGTGCTCTCTCGGGGAGACGGTGAGTGCCGTCTTCCGCGAACCTGGTGAGTGCCGGGTGAGCAAGTGTCGGACCTTGGCTGCCTCTGACTCAGTGCTGTTGGTGTGTGCTGGCAGCTCGTGAGGGAGTGCAGAAGGTGCCTTGAGTGGGGTTTACCACTGTAATCGCGATTGTCGAGGAGTGTTGGTGTGTGTCAACACGGCTCCGTATCGAAATCGCGATTGTTGATGAGTGTTGTCAAGTGACAACACTGTTTTGCGTTCTTCAACTTTGGTGAGTGCCATTGTTGACCGTTCATGTCGCGGCCCCGTAACCTTGGTGTGTGCCATTGTTACCCGTTCATTGCTGACCGTTTCTTTTATTTAACAAATCCTGCAAGTATCGCTGGTTCGCTTGTATTGCCCGATTATATGCTAGCGATTGTTATTTTCACTTATTTGTTATTGTTATCGTTTTAATATATTTTAATAAAATATTAAAATTCATTATGATTTCATTGTCAAAAACCGAACTCTGTCTCCACTAAGCTACCCGAGCCCTTTTTGGCGTTCAAGCCGCTCTTTTCAGAGACGCTGTCATAGCGTCCTTCACATCTCCTGTGCTGTGTTATCGACAGATCGATTGGCGCCCGAGAAACCCGTTTTGACAGCAAGGAGAACTGAAGAGAACGTCGAGTGAAGTTGACAGAATGACCATTTTGGCCATTACAAAATGGCGCCCGAACAGGGACTGTTGACAGGTTGACACGCCTTCATTTTGCCATTACAAATGGCGCCCGAGCAGGGACTTTTTGACAAAAATGAAATCATGGGAGAAGACTGCAGGAAGACGCCGCAGCCGTCCGGTGTCGATTCCGATGCAGCCCATTGTATTCGTCTGATGTGAGAAGCATCACCGTCGCCCCCAGGTGTTCGGGGCCATGGACTGTGGAGAGACATTGTTCACCACAGGTCTGTGACCTGGTGGGCGTAGACGCCGCCGTGTTCGTCGAGCCCATGAGTCCGTCTGCCGACCGTAGTGTCGTTTCCGATATGGCCGACGACCGGCACCCTATGGTTGCCCCGACCAATCCTCCGAAGCTGTCCACTGCCACGCCGTTCCAGAGGATGAGGTCAGACCCACAGCTGTCCAGTTCCACCAGGCTACCAGGGAAGCTGTCCGCCTGCCCACCGAGAGTAGTGGTGGACGTCCGCTGAGAGGGATAGAAGTTTCGAGCCACCTGTCGGGAAGCGCGCCCCGGCGATGTTTGGTTCCAGAACTCTAAGACATCCAGCCAGCCCATGGGACAATGCAGTCCAGCCAGAGGATCCCAGTAGTGTAAAGACACGTGTGTGAGTTCCGTCAATAAATTTTGTTGCCATTTAAGTTTTGGGAATTACGTTTTTGATGTGATGAACAGTTAATAAAATTTTGGTATTCCTTGTTCTGTTTAGATAAGTTTTGCTATTCCTTGTTCTGTTTAGATAAGCTTTGGTTTAAAACTAGTGGGAATTGAACTGCTTTTTTTCTCTTGTTTTTTTGTTTCTCCGAAGTGGGAGGGGGATGTGACGATGGTCACTAGATTTGGATTTAATTTTCGTGTTTAGCATTGAAGTCTTGTGGTTAACAAGATAGGTTTTTTTGCTAAAGTTTATAAATTCAAATCGAGGTTCAAATCCCACCAGTAAAAATGTTTACATTTTTTATTATTTTGTATTGGTTGAAATTTTGCATACAATGTAATTGTTTTGTTATATTGTATGTCATTTGTTGTAAAATGTATTGTTGTATTTTTGTTTAAAATTGCAAATGTTTATAAATTTGTTGTTTACATGTCAGGTACCGCGTAGTCGAGTGACTAGTGTGCTCGACCAGCGCGCTGGGGATCGTGGGTTCGATCCCACAAGAGTTTGTATTTTTTTATATTTTTATTTCAAATAGCAAGTATTTGCAGGATTATTAGAATCGTGTTTAAACATATTTTTGTATTTTTAACGGTTTTTCGGGGTATAAATACGGGTCCAAGCGACAGTTTTATTCAGACAGTGTGTGCTGTCTCAAGAGAGAGTGAGTGCTCTCTCGGGGAGACGGTGAGTGCCGTCTTCCGCGAACCTGGTGAGTGCCGGGTGAGCAAGTGTCGGACCTTGGCTGCCTCTGACTCAGTGCTGTTGGTGTGTGCTGGCAGCTCGTGAGGGAGTGCAGAAGGTGCCTTGAGTGGGGTTTACCACTGTAATCGCGATTGTCGAGGAGTGTTGGTGTGTGTCAACACGGCTCCGTATCGAAATCGCGATTGTTGATGAGTGTTGTCAAGTGACAACACTGTTTTGCGTTCTTCAACTTTGGTGAGTGCCATTGTTGACCGTTCATGTCGCGGCCCCGTAACCTTGGTGTGTGCCATTGTTACCCGTTCATTGCTGACCGTTTCTTTTATTTAACAATTTAACAATATATATATATATATATATATATATATATATATATATATATATATATATATATATATATATATATATATACAGGCTGATTCATCGGTCAGTCCTTTCTTTATAACTCTTTTATTTTAAATCAAATAAGAAAACTCTTCAAATATAATTTATATAATATAGTATTATCTATCTTCGTGCCATATCCATTTGTATACAGGGTGCTCCATTTAAGCGCAACAATATGTAACTTTATATTTTTTAATGGAACACCTATATTTATTTACTTATTTTGATAGTAAATTCGATTCCTTTTAAAAAAGTATAAAGTAATAAGGGGTCTAAAATTATAAATTAAGAAGTTATTTACCTTTATTAGTTGAATGATATGTTTCTTTCATGTTATTATTAACAAAGTAAGCTATGGATAATTTGATCAATTGTTTCAAATTTAAACAAACAAGTTGTCCAAATACTCTTAGTTTATCAATGTTGATGTTGATGTGAAAATGAATAATACAAATTTTAGTAAAGATGAGATGGTTAATATAATATTTATAATAGAAAAATCTATTGAAGTTGAAGTACAAGTTTTCGAGCATTTATTATAATTTTGCATTATTTAGTCTGTCACTAAATTTTAATAGCTTCTTTGGAATTAGTGTAATGTTTAAAATAAGTATTAATAAAAAAGAAACAAAATTTTGTATTATATTATGGTTTTTTCCACTCTGAACTACTATTTTTTATGAACGTAAATAACTTCTTAATTTATAATTTTAGACGCCTTATTACTTAATACTTTTTTAAAGGGAATCTAATTTACTATCAAAATAAATAAATAAATAAATATAGGGTGTTCCATTAAGAAATATAGTTACATATTGTTGCGCTTAAACAGAGCACCCTGTATACAAATGCATATGGTACATAGATAGACAATAATATATCATATAAATTATATTTAAAGAGTTTTTCTACCTGACTTAAAATAAAAGTTATAAAGAGAGGACAGACCGATGAATCACCTGTATATATATATATATATATATATATATATATATATATGAACTTCTACTATGCTCAAAGGACACTACAATATTTGAATATAGGGTTTGCGGAAATTTTCCGGGCCTAAACGTTGTATTCATGTCAATCCGGCATGGATCTAGATTATGATTATCAATAAAAGATACGTATTGTTAACATTTTCCGGAAGAAAATAACAATGTTCAAGTTTAGTAATACATAAACCCCACAAATGTTATGAATAACAACTGAAAAACAAACAAAAAAGCATATAAAAGGCTAAACATCCACCAAACTCAAAGGAAACAAAGGCACTTAAAAGGTTTGTTGGTCCACCTGGCTGGCGGGTTGCCTAGATCTAACCACGTGATGCACGCGCCCTATTTATTGCGGCCACTAACATAATAAGTGTAACGACACTCTAATTGACGGCTATTACGACCGTGTTGCGTTTACAAAACACTGATATTTTTTAATGAATTTTCATGTCACCGTTTATTGCATATTGTAAACTAATTGTCCTTTATTTAACTATGAATTTTCATATGTTTTGATAGAGTACCACTTTGTGTATATAGTTTATTGCATATCAAACACTTGTAGTCTTTCACACCACTATGAACTTTCACATGCCTGGATAGATCACTATTTCTAATAAAGAGTTTATTACATACAGTACACTTATAGTCTTTTATTTCACTATGAATTTTCATATGGACTGTTAAATGGAATTTATTTATATATGTTTTGTTACATGTTTGACACTTATATGCTCTTCCTCCAGTATGAATTTTCATATGTTGGAATAGAGTACCACGTTGTGTAAATAATTTGTTGCATATCGAACACTTGTATTCCTTCACATCACTATGAATTTTTATATGCCTGGATAGATCACTACTTCTTATAAATCGCTTATTGCATATAGAACAGGTGTTGTGATCTGATATTCCATTAATAATAACTTGTGTGGACTGTATATTAACTCGTATTTATTGACAAATAATACTGAATACAACACAATACACAATGCTAGCTGCACACACACGTGCTTACAGCCAGTGCGTTTTTCGAATACTCCTGGTCTGAGCCTGCGTAACCGGGAACGGCATCCCCTCCCTAGGGGCGCTGGTGCAACTCAGGGTTGCCAATTGTCCCAATACAAAATGTTCCAAACATGCCGCCCCTCTTGAAAGGACCCAGTTCTTTCAACAACCATAATTACAAAAGATATTAACCCTGAATTTAAACCTTACACAAGAACATACTATACGTAGGTATACATTAAATTTCAGATAAGTTCAACACAAAGCATGTAACTCATCAAATGCTTGTAGACTAATATTAAGCATCTACTGGTAATACACAAATTCTATTTATAGCGCGCTTTCTTATATTTCCGCGCACTTTCACATTCACTACTCTTGTTACACCATCTTTTCCGGGAAATAACTCTGTCACTCTGCCTAACTGCCAGTCTAGTGGTGCAATATTGTCTTCCTTCACTAAAACTAAGGATCCGACCTTTAACACATCACTGTGCCGCTGTTTCCACTTGGTTCTGGTTTGTAGTTCTGCCAGGTACTCCTTATGCCATCTAGCCCAATAATGCTGGATGACTGCTTGAAGACGTTGCCATCTTGACAGTCTATTTTCACTGACACTCGTTAAATCTTGTTCCGGAAGAGCCGTCAATGATTTACCAATCAAAAAATGTGCTGGGGTCAAGGCCGTTGCATCATTTGGATCACTCGTTAAAGGGCAAAGTGGACGGGAATTTAGTATGGCTTCAATTTGAATAATTATTGTATTAAATTCTTCAAATGTCAATGCCTGAATACCAATAACTCTTTTTATATGAAATTTTGTACTCTTTATACCTGCTTCCCAAATTCCTCCAAAACTTGGCGACCGAGCTGGGATAAAGTGCCAAGTTATTCTATCAGTTGCTAATTGATTAGCTATATTTTCAGAATTTGTGTTGAGAAAAGAATATAATTTAACTAGTTCATTGTTTGCACCCACATAATTAAGTGCATTGTCTGAATAAATGTTCAGTGGTTTACCTCGCCTACTTACAAATCGGTGTAAGGTAGCTAAAAATGCGTCCGTAGTTAACTCAGAGACTGTTTCTAAATGCACCGCTTTAGTACACATACAGATAAATAAGCATATATATATTTTATGCGTTTTCGCACCTCTACCCT
Organism: Harpalus rubripes; assembly: GCA_963082715.1. Taxonomy (NCBI): domain Eukaryota; kingdom Metazoa; phylum Arthropoda; class Insecta; order Coleoptera; family Carabidae; genus Harpalus; species Harpalus rubripes. The sequence continues at coordinate 46,145,180 of OY720450.1, read as the reverse complement.
TTCTGTCCTTTTGCACGAACGGACCACAAAAATCTGTGCCTACATTGTGAAAGGGTAAATATTTCTTAACTCTTACATCAGGCAACTCACCCATCAAATATTCCGGGGTAATTGGCTTCACCTTGTAGCAAACTATACAATTTTTAATAATTTTCTTACACAGGTTCCTACCCGATATGGGCCAATATTTCTCTCGTATTGAGGCTAATAGATTTTGAACACCTACGTGGAAAAGACGCACATGTTCTCTTTTTACAATAAGTTCACTAAGTATATGTCCCTTTGGCAAAATTATTGGATATACTTTATCAAAACATTGTCTAGAATTTTGTATTCTACCGCCTGCTCGAATTAAACTATCATGCAAGAAAGGATTTAAACTCAAGATTTTGCTTTTGTTATGCAGTTTTAACCCCTTCTTTAAACAATCGTATTCTTTCGGAAAGCCTTCCTTCTGCACAATCCGAATCAATGAATTAAGTGCGAAATCTAATTCCTCCGGAGTTAATACACCAAAAATTCTTGACTCCTTTGGTAATTTTAAATTATTTGTAAACCGTATGACATACGCTAATATTCTATTAATTTTAGTGATACTTGAAAATTTATTCAGCAAATAATTTGCAACACCTTCAATTTGAACAACCACTGCAGTTATTCGAACCTCCGGAACATCAGAGTCCAAACCCAACTCCTGAGTTTTCCATTCCGAAATTATAGTCCATAAAAATTTAGGCCCATGCCACCAAACATTGTTAAATTCTAAATATTTTGGTGTTGTACCGCGTGATAGCAGATCTGCAGGATTCTCTCCTGATTTTACATGATTCCAATCACTACTATCAGTTAATGTTTGGATTTCACTAACACGGTTCGCCACAAATGTTTTCCATTTAGCAGCTTCTCCCCTTATCCAAGTTAAAGTTATTAGTGAATCTGTCCAAAAGTATTTACTATTCCATTTAATCTCTAAGGAATTTATTGCCTTTGTTGCTAAACGTGCCAGCAACACCGCTGCACATAGTTCTAAACGTGGTATACTTATCTTTTTTAGTGGTGCTACTCTCGATTTCGCACACAATAAATTGGAAGCAATAATTCCCGCTGAATTAATGCACCTTACATAAATGCACGCTCCGAACGCACATTCCGACGCATCAGAAAATCCATGCAACTCTATTGTTACATAGTTTGAAATTAAAATATGTCTCGGTACCTCAATATTATTTATAAGTGGCAATTCCTCAAGAAATGTCGTCCATTTCAAACGAATTTTTTCTGGAACAATTTCATCCCATTCTACTTTTGACTCCCATAATTCTTGAATTATTAATTTTGCGAGTATAACAATAGGTCCTAATAATCCTAATGGATCAAAAATTTGACAAGTAACCGATAAAATACTCCTCTTTGTAACTCTCCGTTCATAATAATCATTCGTAATTGAGTACTGAATTGTATCCCTATTCGAATTCCAACAAACCCCTAAAGTTTTACTTTGTTCACTCGGACCAACACGTAGTACACTCATTTCCAAATTGTCATATTTTTCAAACCCATTCAACACTGTGTCATTATTTGACAACCATTTCCGTAATTGAAACCCTGCACTATTCATTATTTGTAACAAATTTCTTTGAATATCTAACGCTTCCGAAACCGTCTCAGCTCCGGTTAAAACGTCGTCCATGTAGAAATCATTTTCAATTATGTTACTAATTTCTGGAAAACGTTGCTCAGATTCTTTTGCTAACTGAACCAAACATCTAACCGCTAAATAGGGCGCCGATGCTGTCCCATAAGTAACAGTTCTCAATTCATAACAACGCAGTTTTTCATCGGGTTCATACCTCCACAAAATTCTTTGATATTTTAAATGATCTTCACAAATCAAAATTTGACGATACATTTTTGATATATCGGCAGTCATTACAATCTTATGTTTTCTGAATCGCATCAAAATACAAAACAAATCTTGCTGAAGCTTAGGACCAATATATTGTGCTTCATTTAAAGAAATATTTGTACTCGTTTTTGCTGACGCGTCACATACTACACGACACTTTGTTGTACTACTACTAGCTTTTATAACCGCATGATGAGGCATAAAATATCCCCCTTCTAAATTATCAGGTTTGTATTCAATTTCATTCATATGATTCAACTTTTCATAGTCCGCCATAAATGCTTGATAATCTGCCTTTAGTTCATTAATTTTCTCAAGTTTTCGTTCAAGTAAATTAAACCTTCGTAATGCCATTTCATGCGAATCACCTAACTCGTTAATGGAAGGTTTAAAAGGAATATTAACAATAAATCTCCCTTCATTAGTTCTTCTAGTTGTATTATTGAAATGTTTTTCGCAATATTCTTCTTCATTTGATAAGAATACCTTTTTACTATCTACTTCCTCGATCTGCCAAAATTTTAAAATATTTTCATTAATTATACTATTTGAACAATTGACATTTAAATAGCTAAGTGAACTATTGTTTAGTTTTGAATTTAATAATAAATTCCCAGCAATAATCCAACCCAGTTGCGTATTTTGCATTATTGGTGAATTATGCCCTAAACTTTCTTGACCGACACATAAAACTGACCAAAATATCGCTGAACCTAATAAAATATCAATATCTGCAGCTATATTAAAGGTTGGGTCTGCTAATTGTAAGGTTTCTGGTAATTTGAGATTACATTTATGAAACGAAATTCTTGGCAATTTATCCGTTATTTTTGGCAGTATTAAACAATCAATATTTAATTCAAATTCGCTATAACACGATCTAACTGTAACATTTACTTTCTTTGTTATATTAGCCAAAGTTTCACCAACTCCCTTTATTAAATGATTTATTGCGGTTGGCTGAAATCCTAACCTTTTACATGCATTCTCCGAAATAAAATTGCTCTGCGAGCCACTATCTAATAAAGCTCTAAGTTTTATATATTTATTATCAACATTCTTAATTTTGATAATCGCGGTTGATAATAAAACGTGTGACTGTTCTGCTAATATATTTCTTGTTATATAACTGGTGCTCAATTTATTTTCACTTACATCCATTTTAGTATCTGTCGCTGTATTCACGGCTGTACTTTCGGGCTTACTCATATTTACGTCGTTACTTTTATCACCGAATTCAATGTGCAATAACGTATTGTGTGCTTTTTCACATTTATTACATTTCTGAGCTTTACAATTCCACGATAAATGCTTACTACTCCTAAGACAATTTAAGCACAACTTTAATTTTTTAATTGCTGCTACTCTGTCCTCTATACTTAGATCTAAAAATGATTGACATTTGTAAATCATATGATTTTGGTTACAATAGTAACAAGCTAGTTTATTATCTATCGCGGCATAACTATTACTTACACTCTGCCGTTTGAGGTGTACTTGTTTACTAACTTTATGTTTCTCCGCGTGTTTTTCCGATTTAGTCTCGGACTTAGTAATTTCTATCTTTTCTAAAATCTCGCATCTTTCTTTTAGAAATTCATTTAAATCCAACATAGTTGGTAATTCGCTTTTATACTGATATGATTCCCAATCTCTTCTTGTAATATTATCAAATTTATTACTCATAATATAAATGATTATTCTATCCCAACTATCTGTATCTTCACCTAACGAATTAAGCGACCTTAAATTTTTCGCAACATTATCATACAAATTCCTGAGTTCACTAAACGATTCTTTCGCAAGTGAGGGATACTCAAAAATTGCGCGAATATGATTATAAATCATAAGCTTTTTATTTTCGTACCTATCGTTTAAAAACTGCCACGCAACTTTATAATTTTTTGCTGACACTTCAATTGCCTTAATTATTTGTAGTACCTCCTTTTCTAATGAGGATTTTAAATATAAAAATTTCTGAATATCTGTTAATTGCTCATTTTCATCAACAAGTGCAGTGAAAGAATCTTTGAATTCTAACCAACTACTATATTTACCATCAAATACCGGTAATTTAATAGGTGGCAACCTAACAAAAGAGTTTGAATTTATTGTATTACTGTTACTACCGACAGCTGATGCACGTGAACCTTCCGAGTTAACTTCAGAAACATTTGATGTAGTCTCATATTGTTTTAAAAATGCCTTTGCATCACCGATAATTGTAAAATAATTATTTTCAAAAACATCGCGTTCATTTTCATCAATATTTGACGATTCTAAAACCTCTATTTTCCCTTGTACATCATTAAATGAATCCCAATACGGCCAAATTTTTTCTAATCTCAATGTTACTTGCAATATTATTTTCTCATCACATTCTAATGTTTTAATTGAATCAAGATATGATTTGAAACGTTCTAAATTTCCTTTAATAATTTCTCTTTGATTTTTCAGAGTCAATAACTCAGCCATCATGCAAAATTCTAATTGAAACCATACAAATAAAAATTAAGGAACATGGAAGGATCTTACTTTTTCGTTGTAGCGTTGGAGAACCACGTGGACTTGACTGCGATCGAATGCCGACGTCTGCCGAACTGACCCGAACGAGTATCCGCTCTCGCTGCACGCTGCTTGCTTGTAACCTTGGCTTGTCTTGAAACGTAGATTAATGTCTTCGTTATTATTCTTCTGTCTTATCCGGCTCGTACCGACCAAATGTTATGATCTGATATTCCATTAATAATAACTTGTGTGGACTGTATATTAACTCGTATTTATTGACAAATAATACTGAATACAACACAATACACAATGCTAGCAATTTCATACGTATAGTTTAGTGATGGCGGCTTCACAAAATGTGGTGAGTGATGGAATGTGCAAAAGGTGTAATAAAACAACATTAAACGGCCCAAAGTGCATAAAATGTGGGTCAATATCGCATCCAAGCTGCGCTAAAATATTAAACTTACCGATACTTAGTGATAACGCTACGAATTGCTGCGATTTTGACAGTGATAATAGTGACTCATCATTTTCAACAGTATGTGATAATAAAGAGATAAATAATAGTGGGGAAATATTCTATCTTAAGGAATTATTAAAACAAAAAGACGAAATAATCTCAAATCAAAGAGATACAATTGATATTCTCAAAGAACAATTAAACGTTTTAAATAAAATAGTTATTAATAAACATTTTCCCGTCTCGGAGTCGCCATCTGGCAAAACTGGTAATAAACATAAACATAAAAATAAAAATTATAATAACGATACTATCGACTTACCGACTGTACCGACTGGTAGTTTCAAAGAAGTTTCTAACAAACCCAATGTAAACAAACCTGTACAAAATGGCGACAAAAACATAAGACATGAACAAAGTGGACAAACTTTAAGTGAAGAAAGAAGTGATGATATGACTAAAGAAGAAACTTACAAGGATCAAAAAGGGAACCCGAGAAATACTTTCAAAAGGCCGAACACTCCCGTAATTGGTAAAAAGGACACTAAACAAAATAACAGTTGTACTCTAAAAACAGTTCCTAGATTTGCTCATCTACACGTATTTAGATTACACCCGGAGACATCAACAGCTGACGTAAAAAAATTTCTAATTAATACTTTTCCAGAAGTAATAGTAGATAAAATTAATGCAAAGCACCCAGAACAGTATTCGTCATTTAAGGTTTCGATCTACGAAGCAAATCGTCAAAAAGCTATGGATCCAGATATGTGGCCAGAGGGCACGTGTGTTAACCGTTTTTTTATGAGAATTGCCAACAAACCAGCAGTGAAGTAACAACCGTTCAGGCTCACCAGGACGCAACTGCGAGGCATGACTCAGTGGACTTTCTAATTTTTAACTGTCAAGCGTTAACCGACGACAAAGTGAATCTAATATTCACCGAATACTTAAAAACATATAAAAATTTAAAAATTTTATGCCTGACAGAAACGTGGGGCAGAAAAGAAAATGTACATTGTATTAATTTTAATAATTTTCATTGTATTTCGGATTCCTGTAGACTACAATATAAAGGAGGTGGGGTAGCTATTTGGGGTCACGATTCAGTGTGTAATGAACTCGATGCAATTGATATTTCACAGTTTTGTGTAGAAAAACACTTTGAAGCCTGTGCTGTATTGTGGAAACGAAACTCTCAAAGTCCTGTAGTAATTATGAATGTATATAGATCTCCAGGTTCTGACTACAACATTTTTTATAAAAATATGGAGGCTGTTTTAGATGTCATCTTCAAGCCAAATTTAAAGCTAATTATTTGCGGAGACTTTAACATTGACCCAAAAAGAGACTCTAGTAATTATTTTAGTCTTAGCAAATTATGTTTAACAGTCAATGCCATTAACATTATTAAACATCCCACCAGAGGTAAATATATTCTGGATCATTGTTACACTAATATTGAACATTGTACGTATGTAGTTAGAAAGAATTTTATATCTGATCATAATTGCATCCTATTAGCTACTAACTTTAATTATCTGCCTTCCAGACCATCAGTCTCTTATAAGAGAAATTTTAGTTTAGCAAATATTAATAATTTCTATCTAGATTTGCAAAATGAATATTGGTCCGATGTTTTCATTAAACATACAGTTGACGAAATGTATATACATTTCTATAATATTTTTATGCATTATTTTAACAAACATTTTCCTTTGCAGAGAATAAAAGCTCATAATAACAAGAAATGCTGGGTAAATCCTAATATTAAAAAATCCAGTGAAAACTTAAAACTCTTACATGAACTTAAAACAATATACCCTGAATTAACACCTGAGTACAAATCAGCCAAGCAGCGACATTGTCTTCTGGTGAGTGAAACAAAAAAATCTTTTTTTCAAAACAAAATCTTATCATCTGACAATATGATAAAGAGCACATGGAACCTAATTAATTCCGAAACAAAGAGTCGTGTATCATCTAATATTAGTATTTCGCACAATAATGCTGAAATAAATGACCCTAATATTGTTTCTAATCTTTTTAATACCTTTTTTAAGGATGCCCCTCTTAATATCATAAAGCAAATACCTGTGACCGACGCACAAGCTAAGAATCGCGGAAATTACGTAAGCCGCACTTGTAATTTATTTCTTTATCCCTTAATTGAATCAGAATTACTGTCTATTATTAAAACTTGTATAAAAAATAAGAAATCAGCTGGCCCGGACGAAGTACCTAGTTTTTTAATAAAAATTGTAGCTTCTTTAATAGTCCATCCTTTAACACATATTATCAATATGTCCTTTGTCTCTGGAAAGTTTCCCGAAATTCTTAAATGTAATAAAGTAATTCCAGTATACAAAAAAGGGAATAAAATGAACTTAAATAATTACAGGCCTGTTGCTCTTACCTCTGTTTTTTCCAAAATATTTGAATACTGTTTTCTGCGCAGACTTGAACCTTTCCTAAATACAAATTGTATCATAAATGATAACCAGTTTGGTTTTAGGGCTAATAGTTCAACCAACAAAGCATTACATTGCCTATATAATTCAATAATCCAGTGTTTAGATGGGGGAAAATGTCCAGTGGGTATTTTCTGCGATCTTAGCAAAGCATTCGACTGCGTTGATCACAGGTTGTTATTTGCTAAGCTTGAACACTTGGGCGTAAGAGGGGTTGCACTCGAATGGGTTTCCAACTTTCTGAACAAAAGACAACAATATGTAACACTCTCTTATTCTGATTCTTCTTTACAGAATCGTACTGCACGCTCTAACTCAATAATAATTGACGTGGGCTTGCCTCAAGGAACAGTACTAGCACCAGTACTTTTCATAATCTTCATTAACGATATAACATCGGTATTAACAAGAGATTGTGTACCTGTTCTGTATGCTGATGATACCTCATTGATTATATCCGGTAAAGATAAAAATGATCTAATTAACAATTGTAACAACAATGTCGAATCAGTATGTGAGTGGTTTCATGAAAATAAACTCTATCTTAACGACGATAAAACAAAAATTATAACTTTTCGCCCACATCAAAATACAAATTTTGACAATATTAATTTAATATTTGGTGATAGTACAAAAACCAATGTAACCTCCACTAAAGTACTCGGTTTAACTATAAATGGAAATTTTAACTGGAAACCACATTGTGAAGAAATTATTAGTAAACTAAGTACTATTTTTTATCAAATTCGATATCTCAAACAGTACCTGCATATACATCAACTACTGTTATTCTATCATGCTCATGTGGAATCCAAGTTACGATACGGAATCTGTTTTTGGGGAAATTCACCCGCGAGTCATAGTGTGTTTGTTCTTCAGAAGAGAATTCTTCGCTGTTTGGCTGGAATCAAAAATATTGCATCATGCAGAAGTATTTTTCAGAAATTTAATATTTTAACTGTAATCGATATCTTTATTTTTGAAACATGTCTTTTCATACACATAAACAAAAATTCTTTCTCTTTAGTTGCAGATAAACATAATTATCATACAAGGCACAAAGACCAATTTTATATTCCCAGCTCGAAATTAAATATAATTAAAACTTGCCCTCAAAGACTTGGTTTGGAAGTTTACAATAAGCTACCGGTTTCTATCAAATCTGCAAGGAATGTTCATATTTTTAAAAAAGATTTAAAATTGTTTCTAACTAACAAAAATTTTTATAAACTATCTGAGTTTCTTAACATGTAACTTTTCTGTGTTCTTTTATATCGACTTTTTCCATACACTATGTACTGTGTCCAAGGAAATAAAATAAAAAATAAATAAAAAAAAATAAATAAATAGCTGCACACACACGTGCTTACAGCCAGTGCGTTTTTCGAATACTCCTGGTCTGAGCCTGCGTAACCGGGAACGGCATCCCCTCCCTAGGGGCGCTGGTGCAACTCAGGGTTGCCAATTGTCCCAATACAAAATGTCCCAAACAACAGGTATGATTTTTTATATCAGTACGAATTTTCATATGCACTTTTAAATGGAAATTTGTGCTAAACAATTTTTTACAAGTCGCACATTCAAATAATTCAATTTCTTTATGTATTTTCATATGTACTGTTAGGGTTGACTTCCACCTAAAACTCTCATTACATACTTCGCAATAGAAACTGTTTAAATTTTTAGTTTTCTGAATATCATTATTTATAGTAATAATTGGGTTATCACATTCTTTCTCATTCTGGTTATCGCTATCAGTTGCACATTCCTCCTTCGTTACACTTTCCAACACATTTTCAAACAATTCACCGTCCTGGAAAGATTCTTCAAGTGGTTCTTCTTTTATATAAACCTCTTCAAACTTTTGATAATTAGTTGAATGTACCATGATCTCCGTGCTGCTCTCCATGAATGCTTCTTGATATTAACGAGTGAAGACAAGTTTTGTTTCACAAATGGAACAGATGCGCACAAGAATTCTTTCCAACTTGATGTTTATCTGTAACATAAATTTTCATTTGTACAAGATATTTCTTTTCTATTTTGTTTTGAATGGTTATACTCGATGCTATTTTTATTATTTTCTATTTCGGTGTTCTTATGTTTCTATAAAAGCACTGTTTTTCACTGAAAACACGACGTTTAGAAAATCTATAAACGTACTGTTTTTGGCGCCTTTTGTATTGTAGAGGTGGTAGTCATGCTTTCATAACTGACAGATAACCTCAAAATGATAAATTGCTTATCTTAAAATATTATTTCTAATTGAGGATTTTTATGCTTTCTCTAGGTGATAAGACTAGAAAGAAAAGAAATTTATAGCTATAGCTGTGTTAGTTAAGAAAGAATAAGAATCTGTGAAGTTAAAATTTCAACAAAAAAATTATGAAACAAGAAACAATGCGCTCAGGTTTACTTTGTCAAAATAATTAAAACGGTAAGTTTTATTTATTACAATTTACATTTATGGTAATGCAATTTTGAATTGAATGTATAGTTATTCCATGCAGGTTATGAAATGTATGATGCACGTTACTTGAAAATGTTGACACTGTCTACTCAATCTGTGGCGGCTACTAGCAAACAAATATGAAAAGTTGACGTTTTAATCCATGATTTCCAGTTCCACGTTGTGGCGAACTATCGAATATATGCCATATATGTTTTGTATTAAAAAGTGTAAGAACAGCTGTTGCCGTTATCTGTGCAATTGAGCAGTGAGTGTTGACAAAATAGTGGAAAGTAATTAATAAATTGTTCATTAAAGTATTTCATTATTTAAAGAGCTTTATTTATATGTTGTTTTCTCAATAAAAAGGCTCGATGGTCCACATAACGTCCTTCAATCCCATATTCAAGTTTTATTTATGATAGTAACCAACACGAACCACCGATATCTCATATCAGGATGGTTCATTAATAAACCTTGGAGTTCATTGTATGTATTGGTTTTCCTATTTCATAATTGTATAATGCTTGATACAATGTTTTAATGTAAACAATCAGACAAAATCACAAGATACACAAACTGTCAAAATGTGAAATTTCAATTTTTAGCGAGAAACGCTACCAACATAACTGATAAAAAACACCAACTCATACTTTTGACAAGTCCTTTTTTAAAAAAATCTAATTGTAAAATTACCTCAATAGAAAAAATAGTATTCACAACTGACACCAAGCGCCATGACATCTGGCGGCATAATTTGTAACTGTGTGATTTAGTACTCTGGCTGATTTGACATTAAAACTTGTATAGTAAAAATTAATGTAAATATAGGTAAAAGCAAAACTGATTGTTTATTGTACTGTCGTAAGTCATAAAGTGGACTGTCGGCTTTCAAAATTATCGTAACTTCGGTGAAAATATTATAGTTATCGCTAGTACAATGAGTACAAAATTAAACTTTGACGGGCGCAATAAAGGGTTTGTATTTCGAATAGACCATATTACTATCTCAATGCGCATGCTCAGAATGCACCAATCATATGCTTGGGAGTACAGCGAAAATGAAACCAATGTTATCTTATGGGAAAAATTGTATTTTTAAAGCAAAATATTATTTTATGTAGACGTAAATGAACGATAATTTTTTTCTTGTAAGTTTCATTTCATGTTTAACTACTGGATTCTGCCCTTATAATATTTAAATAATCAATAAGATAAACATTAAAATTTAAAAATTTTAAGCGACTGTTTACTCTTTTGTCACTGACAGATAACCCCAAACTAATGTTTAGTATTTGTGATTCTTTTGTAAAGTGCTAAATATATATTTTTTAATTATGCCTGTTTACTATTGTTGCTTTTCGGATTGTGATTTGAATCCATTAATTAAAAAGGAATATCTTTTCATATTTTTCCTAAAAATAGTACAGAGAAAATAACTTAGTATTGCCAACTTAATTGGAAAAATTAAAAAATAGTTTGTCACCCTGGCACGCTTTTTTCATTTCATAAATCTGCCGGCAGAGGCGCTATAGTTACGAATATGGTCCATTAAAATATCAATGAAATGAATAAAATAAAGTTTTTAATACATTATATTCGTGGAGGACATTTTCAATTTCATCAGAAGTCGATTTTAGTACACCAGTTTGTAAACAGCACAAAATAAATAAAAGAATAGGTCCTTGCTTCTCCCGCAAATTATACAGTAATATGTTTTGCATTATTACATTTTCGCCTAATTAAAAAATATACTAGACACATATTTAGTAATGTTCAATTTATTAACGTACCTTGGTACCTTTTACAAAACATCTTGAGGTCGGATTTGCATGTAGAAATCTAACCTCGGCAGTAGTTATCCTTATTTTCGCTTAAATATAACGTTTTATTTTTTTTAATAATGCCTAGTTTATTAAAATACCTTCTATACAAGATTAATCGGTTGGTTTTTTATATAATAATTTTACAGAAATGTGTTATATTTACAAAATTGTATAAGACGCTTGCAGAAGTAATATGAATGGCAGTTAAGAGTACTAAATCAAACGGACGTGTAGTTGGCGACGGTGCTGCCACCAACGGTCGTGTCAGTTGTCAATAAAAAAACATGTATCATAAGGCCTGTTGATGCACTCGTCCTTTGTAAAACTCGCCTGGCGGCTCGTTTTCCAAACTTGGACTCGTACGTTAACAGATTGCCTTATGATACTTGTGTTTTAATGTACTATTACCTATTACTTTGGTTTAAAATATCTGTAGAGGTTAGAATTTATATTACATTCACAAACACTTGCAAACTAGCACACCACAGACTTCTTCAAAGTCAAGAAACAAACACTTTATTGCTCATAAACATTGAATTCGAGGAAAAATGCTGTTTAACAATTTAACGAATCATATCCTTATTTTGATTACATGAAACTTATATGGTTCAAGATTTGACTGTTTTGTTCGTTGGTGAAACTATAAAATACAATTTGTATCATAGATGGCAGTGTAGCATAAAGCTTGATTTACATGTGTAGTGGCTTATGATATGACTCGTTAAAGCTATTTCCAAACTATGTATTCAATTATTTTCGCTAAAATTTGTATGAGCAGTTTGAAATATTTTTTAACAGTATCATTTAGCTTAACAGTAAGATAAATATGTCACTATACTGTGTTTCTCTAAATAGCTTATTATATATTCGACACTTTTATGGGTGTATTCTGTATCTTTTCCATGGTGCTAGGATTGTATGGTGTGCTCGTAACGCGCCTCAATATTGAATTTTCTGCGCATGACGTTATCGTCGGAAAATAAAAATCCGACGATAACACTATGTTTGAACATATATATTTATTTTTATTTATTATTTTTCAACGCCTTAGTTTTTTGCCCTGATGAAGCTGTAAGTGGCAGCGAAACGTTGGCCTCAGGCTAATTAATAAACAAATTTAGACTGCATTGCTACTATTTTTCCTCCCATTCATAGGTATATTTGTTAATTATACTTATTAATTTTTTTCAAAGGACGTAATTGTTCTAATCATTTCCATTCTTCTGCCTTTAAGACACTAAACCATGAATTACTTAAATATAAACCAAGAACTGTTCGTGACTTGAAGCAAGCTTGCTGCCAAAAAACGCGTTACATTTTTGTACTATAGAAGAACATTAAATTTCTTTACAACACCGGTCCTTTATTATTTGTATTACAAAAAAATTGTTATTCACACATTTGAACAATAAATATTGTAATGAAGTAGGAAAATATTCTATTTTGCATTCAGTTTTATAGACAAATCTTTTGTTCCACCAACTTTTTACTTTTGGCTACCGGATATTAAGAATAAAAATTAAAATATGTATTACAGGTTACCTATGTGTGTATAGAATGCAAGCAAATATCTATATAGAAACCTGTAATTGAGGTTACAAAAAATGTATAGATGGCTACAATTTAAAAGACACAATATCTGAAGCAGGGTCGTTCCTAGGAGTACTGCCGCCTGCGTCCAAATATATAATTCGCCGCCCCTAAGTGATAACTACACAACAAAACACAATTTTGCTAATTATAATACTTTATTCATACATACGAGGTGTTATCTAAAATATTCGAGAATTATTTCCTGACGATTGGTAGGGCGCTAATTCCGACTTCTACCAATAAGTGCCTTCACTAGACACCCATTTCAATTTATTGCCCAAGTGTCATTCTTGGGGAAATTTCAACTTTTTAAAAAGGTGAAATTTCAAGAAAAATGTTGAAATTCATCTTTTTAAAAAAGTGAAATTTCAAGAAAAACGTTGAAATAATTTTATTTTTCTGTGGCCCCTCATAACATCTAAATGTCCACACAAATTTAATTAAATTATCACAATTACTTATAAATTCTACATTTTGCCTTTTGCTACAGCTTATTTATTAAGATATTTATGTACATATAACATAAACACACCAGGAAACACACAAATAATTAAACAATAGTTATTTGTATCACTAGTCCAGAAACTGAATATTTGCGAGAACGAGTTTATTTTGACAGGCCGAGCTGAAAGCGAGGCCTGCAAATACGAGATCTCGCAAAACAATTCTGGACGTGTGATACACAAGATTTTTTGTGCCGACATCTCCATAAATTCTTCGTATATTTCTCAAAATTTTATTCTATTTTACGTAACCTAAAAAAAAAACATATATTTTTATCGCTTTTGCATTGCAAGTTTAAATATAATTACTTACATTTGAGCTTAAAATACGTAATTATTTAATATTTATATATATATATATATATATATATATATATATATATATATATATATATATGTATATATATATATATATATATATATATATATATATATATGTCGCGGGGTAGTATCACTGACAAACTCTATGGCGACCAACACTATTTCAGAACCACAGCGATAATATAAACGTGATGATCTCAGCGAGGCGGACATGCACTCACCCTGAGCACCGCTACACACTGATTCCATCCAAGCATTATAGCCTAGAATGCTTGACGTTTCGATTACGACAATACAATTAAAAGATTATAAGTGATTCATGTAATACTTGATTCATTAAATGATTGTTACGACATGCTTTGATATTACAATCTCCGACACGGCCATTCTGACGTTTCGCACGTCCTCGTGTGAACTATCTGAAAACAAAGAATTTATCCACAGTATTTTTGCTCGGCTATCTCTGACCAATAAGTGCTCAAATAGTTACAACTTTGTTCACATTTATATTAAGCTCAAAATTTAGCTATAGTACACTAAATTATTTAATGGACGCCTTTTTTACAAGACGTCAAACAAAACATAATTCTGTGACAATACATTTCACCAGTAAATACATGACTACCAATATCAGTATTCAAGCATTGTTATAGATTGTCCAACAGCGACAGACCATCATTGCTTAACCAGCAATCGATCGCTATTCCATCTTCGCTTAACCAGCGCAAGAAAACCATACCGTCATTGCTTACCCAGCAATGGAACCCCCTTCCGTCATCGCTTAACCAGCTTGGAAAACCACACCGTCATTGCTTACCCAGCAATGGAACACTATTCCGTCATCGCTTAACCAGCTCGGAAAACCACAGCGTCATTGCTTACCCAGCAATGGAACACTATTCCGTCATCGCTTAACCAGCTCGGAAAACCACACGACAGAGGCACCTAGTTAGCATGTTACCTTCGGCAGAGGTATCACAGTAGCATACCGAAACACCATGACAGAGGCATCCAGTAGCATGTCATCTTCCATCACGGTTAATAATTCTAAAGAATTTAACGAAAATGTCCAGACCAACGCCTCAATTGCTCCTTAGCCACTTTTATTATAAAAGTTTGTCGGCTCTTCAAAGTTTTAGTCACCCCTGTGGATTTTCAACGATCCACTCGATTAGCCTAACTAAATTGTGGTCTCAACCTCCAGAAGGTTCATTATTGTACGTATGAACCGCTCTACTTAAAAATTAGAACATGGATTCATGTGTTATGTAAATAATTCTTAAAGCTATCAAAATGTTCTAAATTTGTTAAATAATTCAAACAGATAGTTCTTCTTTTCGTTTTCCCAACTGTATTTTGGCTTAGTGTTTTTTAGTTTAATTTTTTGACAAGTTGGTTTTTGCTCTTATTGGAGGTTAGTAAGTTTTAGTCAGTTGATCTTAATCTGTCACAGGTGATGCTGTCCTTTATAATGTTTCTCGATTGGCCTACTTATCTCACAGGTATTTTATAAAAAAAATTGTTGTTTATTTAAACTTGTTGTTTATTATTGCTTGATTATACTCTGGAAAACGATTGTTGTTGATTTGTGTCAAATATTTTTATTGTAGCACTTGATGAAGGTAAAATAATATACCGAAACGTTTGCAAGAGGAGATGTAGAAACAATTTTTTTTATCTTCCTTTATATCCATCATCCGATGAACTTTCTTCAATTAAATTTATCCTTGGATACGATCAAAATATTTTAAAGCAATTTGTTCCAGCGTCCATCACGCTGCACTTAGGCGTCCCAAACATTAAGACAAACAAGTCCCGTCTTGTTAGACTTCTCTGCTTCCAATGGCTGACAGATTTCTGTTGCTCAATTGTCTTTCAGGTAAAACAGTCGGCTTCGCAACCGTGGCAGGCTCCAGTCCGGGCACCAGCTGTTCTGTGCAACTCCTCTGCGGATGATCTAGCTTGCCACAATTTAAACATTCAACAAATTCACAATTTGACATAACTGGCATGGTCACCCCGAAAACGGTCACGAGGAGCCTGATCGGCCACAGCCCCATCAAAACCAAAACGCCAAGTTTTAAAGCTACGACCATGCTCACCGGAAATTTAATAAAGTCATATAGTATGTTCTGGGAATAGACTCAGGGACTATTTCAAACCACTACCATATTTGTACCTAAATTTCAATATTCATGAAAGTTCCATCCGTAACGACTCAGGGTTTTGGAACATGGACGTGCAGGAACTTGAATAACTTCATACAAATTATACCATGAACAATTGATAAAAGTTCACTCAGATTTGAACTGTCTGCACAGCGCTATATTATTCACGCTAACACGGTACATCCAATACATTCTCTCACTATCAGTGCTACACATCGCCTCATTCGTAGATCTTGGGCAGGATGCTCGCCCATTCTGGTTTATTACTTCGTCCATAATTACAACTCTCCCGCCACTGTCAACAATATTTTTCCCAAATAGCATCATCGTACGGTAACTGATCGAATGCATCGATCTCTCACTTCAATCACATTACCCTTAATGTCAACGCAGATACCTGAAACCTGAATACTCAAAAGTCCACACGCAATTTATACATTAACAAAATCATCAAAACAAATCCCGTAGCAGCCTCGGACACAAGCCGCTGACCTTCTAGCAAAACCTAGAGATTGCAGGCAGAAACGAACCACTGGCCATACATCACCGTGTTTGGACCAATGATCACTCATGCATCGTTAGTATAGCGGCAAAAATGTAACAAAACACAGCACAAGCGTCTTTGCGGAAGCGCAACGATGGTTTTTCTGTGTATCACATACCACAGGCGCTATGAATACCTGTCCAAGTGCAGTAATGAAATTGATTCTGGGGCCAACGTCTTTGCACTCTGCAAGACAAAACACTTCAAGCTTGGGGATCTCGTAGGCCACTCATAATTTCTAAAACAAAAAGCTACACAAAAGAGTTTTTGGTAATCGCCTTCGGTGGACAGTAGTAAGGCCACTCTTCCAAATAGACTCTCTGTCCTGGTTTACGGATATTTCTAAACTAAAGTCAGCAGAAACTGGATCGATTTTATTTGGTCCGTGCTGCCAAATAAAGGAATCCATACACAACGGTTTCATTATATCTCAAGCAATAAATCTGTGTGCTCAATAAACTTAAACAAGCTCTCAAAGGAGAAGCAATCTACATAACGTCGGATAACCAGGCTGCTTTCACTTGTGAAACAAAGCTAAAATGGGTACCGTAGTATAAGTGAGTCTTAGGCACTTCCTGTGGATACTTGAAAAGCCATAATTCATAGCCTGGAGATATTCATTTCACCCTCGACGATAAACGTTAAACTGCTATTAGCTCTCAACAAAAGGGACTTTGAATTATGACAAGTATCTTTACTAGTCATTGTTCTATAAAATACCAAATTTCAGTTCATCAAAACTTTGGAGTGGCTTCCAGACATTCAGTCAAAACACGCTACAGCAGATCTTACTGGTCGCGGTGACAAAAGTCACCAGCGCTTAAAGCCCTCAACCTAATAATAATAATAATAACAATATCATCTATCTACAATTTGTAGCTCAATAAACTATATCTGCAGTTAATAAAATATTAATCTTTAGGATAGTTTTCTAACATATTTCCACCTTTAACTACAATGAAAACATTTTACAATCATTCTTGACATACCGAAACGCTTTAAGGAATTTGTATTAGTTCGTTTGTTATTTCACAAATAACTAACTAAATCGCAAACTGGTTGATACTCCCGATCTGTGAATACTTGACCTACATTCAGTTTAATAATATTGTCACGTCGCAAACGATGTAAAGGAGTAGAATGAAGCTACCAAAAATGAAATACTTATTACGTCATACAAGCTCAATGACAAAACATCAATCTAAATATAACAACTGCCATGAACACCTACTGTAATGAATAATATCTTAAATAACATATATGGAGATCGGTAATCCGGATCATCGGCCATCACAATATCATAAACAACAAACTCGACTTCGTCTCTCGTTTCTCAGCAAGCAACTGACCGAATTGCTTTTATTACAACACCAACCCAATTGCCACCAATATAGCTCACAACGATATCTTGACCTTTGTAATAAAATCTCTTACCAGTATTGGAAGACCGCTTAACATAAATTCAGTACTCATTACTCACGGTTCTACTTAACGAGCTCTTGTAAATGCGTCACCACTCTCTGGGTGGGACACAGACGGAATCCTTGTTACTGGTCAATGCCCTATGATGAAAACCTGCAAAAATTGCTAGACGGCCTTTCCACCTTAATCTGGTTGGCCCTACACTTCACTTTATAATTAACCAACAGAACACAAACCCACATACAATATTGTGGATCGCAGGCGAATCCCACTTCTGATGTCGCGGGGTAGTATCACTGACAAACTCTATGGCGACTAACACTATTTCAGAACCACAGCGATAATATAAACGTGATGATCTCAGCGAGGCGGACATGCACTCACCCTGAGCACCGCTACACACTGATTCCATCCAAGCATTATAGCCTAGAATGCTTGACGTTTCGATTACGACAATACAATTAAAAGATTATAAGTGATTCATGTAATACTTGATTCATTAAATGATTGTTACGACATGCTTTGATATTACAATCTCCGACATATATATTGTTAGCAGCCAAATTCGTCACATGGGATTTTATGATGTAACCATCATGTTCGAACAGGAAACAGTTAATTTTTGATTTAATTGGTTTGAAGTATTATTCAATTTTTATATTCTATGGTAATTTAATTTTTGATTTAATTGGTCGGGAGTGTTATTCAATTCTTAGTTTTGTGTAATTTGTTATTAGCCACCAGCAGTCGTGAAGTGGTACGTTTAGTATTCACTTGACGCTTGTAGTGAATGGCCGCTGATTATTTCTGTGGTGCTGTGTATCCTTTCTTGTGGATCGAAGTAAAAGTTGTTAAAAGTGTTCAAGAAAGTCTGTGTTCACACCTTTACCGTTCTATTTCAGGACAGTGTTGAATTGTGTTGGTTTTGGGCAGTGCTGTGTGTTTGATGCTGTTTTTGAGTTTTTTTTAGTTCTTCTCTACTTTATCGCTAACATCAGAAGTGGGGTTACAATCCGCAACCACTTGCAGTTATCTTGACGTTCGTAGGTTCGAGATGGAAGCCCTCGTCTCCAAATTGGTCAAAGCTATCAAGTCATCAAGGACAGCTCCTGAACAGATTGACTTGCCTGTCTTTCGACCAGATACTACTGATGCAAGACAGTGGCTTGCACAAGTTGCAAGTATTAAAGATGAATTTGAGTGGAGTGATCATCAAGTCATGGTAAGGTTGGGTCGCTTTTTAACTCGAGTTGCAAAAACGTGGTTTGATACGTGGTCCCCTGATGTCAGAAGCTGGGAGACATTTCAACGTGATTTTTAGAGGCTTTTCCACAGAGGAAAAATCTTGGGCGATTGTTATCAGAGGCTGCTGAATTTAACAGTAGTCGATGTAGTAATTATGATGCGTACGTTTACGAGAAAGCTGCTTTGCTTAGAAATGTCCGGGCTAAGTGGGAGGAAGTTGATCTTATTGAGTTGATTATACATGGTATACAAGAACGTGATGTCCAAACTACAGCGAATAATCAAAACTTTAAAAAGATATCCGATCTAATCTCTTTCCTTAGTTCCGTTACAAAACGGCAACGCGATGAAGCATATTATGTAAACAATCATAAACGTGATGAACCTCTACGTAAACGATTCCGTCCTAACCCTCGCAGTACACGTGATAATTATATTAAAACTAATGCAAATAGTAAATGCTATGGGTGCGGTAAATTTGGCCACGTTAGACGACACTGTAATTTGCAAAATACAGAACATACACTCATTAATATGAATGAACCCAGTACTTCAAGACAGACCGAAAATTTCAATAATAATGAGAATAAACTTATTGTATGCTCTTTTTGTGCAAAGGCCGGTCATAAATCCGAGAATTGTTTTATTCGTAAAAACATTGAGTCTCGTAAGAAAGTTAACATTTGTAGTATTGAACAATCTTCAAAACCAAATAAAATTAAGGTAGATGGTTTCAGTTATGTGGGAATTATAGATACAGGGGCCGACATTTCATTAATGTCCAATCGTTATCTCTCTAGGTTTCAGCATAAAATTAAGCCTTGTCATTTGAAATTAACAGGTATATCCCCTGGTAGCTTCTCTGTCGATGAAGAGTTTAAAGCAGTTGTGGAGATTTCAGGCGAAGTTACAAATCTTAAGTTTGTTATCGTCCCAGATTCTTTTCTAGATTATGACGTGATAATTGGTTGTAACTTGTATGATGATCCTGAACTTGCATCAATCACTGATTATTCTGGTACACGAGTTGTACGTAAGCACATAGCAAAAGTTCGACGTGTTTTTCCTACTATTGATGACAAATTAATTGATGTTCCAGAACAAGAACGTTCTGATGTTTTAACTTTTTTATCGCGCTATCCCGATATAATCAGCAAGAAGGGTGCATTACCTGCAGTTAATAATACTACAGTTCATATCCGTTTACATGATGATTTTGTTGTAAATAGAACCCCGTATCGTTTGTCTGAGCATGAACGCGAAGCAGTTCGTAATATTATCCAAGAACTAAGTGCTAATAATATTATTCGCGAAAGTGAGTCACCTTTTGCCAGTCCGATTCTCCTTGTACGAAAAAAAGAAGGAACATATCGAATGTGTGTTGATTTTCGCGAACTCAATGCTCACACAATTAAAGATCGATACCCACTTCCGCGAATAGATGATCAGTTAGATCGTTAGGACAAGGTCACTATTTTTCTTCTTTAGACATGTCATCTGGTTTCCATCAGATCCCTATAGATGAAGAATCAATTCATAAAACTGCATTCGTTACACCGGATGGCCACTATGAATATCTTCGTATGCCTTTCGGGTTGGCTAACGCCCCCGCTATTTTTCAACGTTCTATTAACAAAGCATTAGGTAATCTCAAAGATACGATAGCCCTTGTCTATCTAGATGATATCCTCATCCCCTCAAAAACGGTCGAAGAAGGATCAGAGAATCTTAATGCAGTACTAAAAGCTTTACAATCTGCTGGTTTTTCTCTCAACATTCACAAGTGTCATTTTCTTTAGCAAAAGATTGAATATTTAGGTCGTGAAATCTCTGCTGAAGGTATTCACTCAAGTGCACGCAAAATAGACGCTCTTGTCAGGGCACCCATTCCTTTTTCTGTCAAACAGGTACGGCAATTTATGGGTCTTGCCGGTTATTTCCGTAAGTTTATTCCTGAATTTGCTACACGTACTGCTTGTATTTCCAAATTAACGCGTTCAAATGAACCCTTTGTATGGATAGAAGAGCATGAGGTAGCCAATAATTATGTTATTAATAATATTATAAATAATAGGGGGCTTAAAGCTCCACCTTGTCGTAGCTCTTGTGTTGTTACGAATTCTTCTGATCTTTCGTTATTAGTTCTTATATAGTTGACAGTTGTTTTATATATACTTCTTATTGCTGTTAGTAGTTGTTCTTATATTTGTTTTTCCTTTAATATTTTCCATATAGTATCTCTGGGTACTCGTTCAAACGCCTTCTCTAGATCTATAAACGTTTTGTATAGCCTACTCTATTTCTTGATTACATTTTCGATCAACGTTCTTAACGTGAATATATGGTCCTGTGTGGAGTATCTTCTTCTATACCCACTTTGTGATGTCTCTATTGTTTCTTCTACTTCTAGTCTTAATTTGTTTTCCAGAATCGCTTCATATATTTTCGCTGTAGTGAATAATAGTGAAATCCCTCTGTAGTTGCTGCACTCCTTGTTGACACCTTTTTTATGAATTGGGAATATGACAGCGTTCTCCCAATCCTGGAGTATTTTGTCTGTGGTCCAAATTTTGTTAAGTATTAACTGCAAAAGATCTTCTCCTTCTTCTCCCATATATTTGACTTGATATTGTCGTGCCCTGGTGTTTTGCCATTTTTTAATTTTTTAAGTACCTCTCTAAGTTCTGTTCCTGTAATATTTTCTGGATATTTATTTTCTTCTGTGTTTATTATTTCCATGTTTTCATCTTCATAGCTTTCTTTTGTATTTGTCTTTTCCGCCAATAGTTCTTGAAAGTGTTCCTCCCATCCGTTCATTATTTTATTGTTTTCTAGTAGTATTTTTCCTTGTTTATCTCTGAGTTGGTTTTGAGTTATTTGTTTATCTTTTTTGCAGTTTTCTTCGAAGTTTTTTTCTAATGTATTTCCAAATATTTCCCATGTGTTGTTCTTGTTTTTTTAACTATTTCTTTTACGGTTCTCCTTTGTGTCTTATAAACTTCGTAGTCGTCTTCATTTTTTGTTGTTAAATATTTTTTTCATTTCGTTTTCTTTTTCTTAACTTCTTCTTTAACTTCCTCGTTCCATCAGTGCGTTTGTTTCCTGTTGTTTATATTTCTCGATATCCCGCATGCTCTCCGAGACGCTTCTATTATGATGTGTTTGAACGTGTTCCACATGATTTCTATATCATTTATATCTGGTTTTGGTAGTTCAGTTATTAGTTTATTTATTTCTTTTTGGTACTTCTCTCTCGTCTGTTCCTCCTTTAACTTGTTTACTTTAATAGTTATGTTGTTTTTCTTCTTACTTGTTACCTTCTGTTGTTTTACTTCTCCCTTGTTTATTTTTAATTTTGCTACTGTCAAATAATGGTCACTTCCGATTTCGCTCCCTCTTTTCACTCTCACATCGTTTACTACATTCCTTTGTGTTTTATTTGTTACAAAGTAGTCTATTAAAGATCTTTCATTTCTGCTTTTTGTTGTATAGTTCAAATAGTGATATTTATCACTCATTTAGTTACTTAATTATTACACTGGTTGGTATTGTCGATCTGTAGAGTGTGGCCAGTCAAAGGTCAATGTACGAACTGTTGACGTTTTTAGGTTATAATAAAATACAGTCATATGGTTTTCTGCACAAAGTCAATATATAATTTATTACTGAACCTGTATTCCCATCAACATTAAAAGGCACGTACAACATGGTGTCCGAAGTATTGCGAAACAAGTAGATAGAAAAAGTTTGGTTATGATATACACGTGCTATGAGCGAAAATGAGTCAAACACGTCCGATTATTTCTCAGTTCTAGAAGATACACACTTAAATACGACTGTTTTAGCCTTAACTGAAGATACAGAGTTAGAATCCAGTAGTAGTGATAGTCAAATTACTACCATGCCGCCAAAATTAAATATTAACATTCAACCTAACATTTTACCACTGGAACTAGAAGGACGTCATGCCGCCAAAATTAAATATTAACATTCAACCTAACATTTTACCACTGGAACTAAAAGGATGTACTACAAATATAAGTCATAATTGGAAGAATTGGTTACGACAATTTAAATTATATTTAGTAGCCGCTGGATTAGAAGAGGAAGATGATAAACGTAAGGTAGCTATCCTCCTGTCATTGATTGGCCAACAGGCTATGTTAGTTTTCAATTCATTTGATGAAGAGCCTGACACAATCAGATACGTCACAAATTTTTAACACGATGTCAAGCATCTAGTGAATCTATTGATGACTACGTAACAGAATTGAAAAATCTCAGTCTCACATGTGAATAAGATACACTACGTGACAGTTTAGTGAAAGATGTTTTAATATGTGGACTAAAAGAAACTAATTACGGCATGAAAGAAAGGCTACTATAAGAAGATAATTTGTCATTGGACAGAGCGATCCAAATCTGTAAATCAATGGAATTAACCCAGAGTCGAGCGCAAGCCATACAACATCATCAAATTGAATCCGGCAACGTCTACGCTGTCCGAACTAATTTCAATGGATAGCGAAGGACGCGATCATCGCAGAAGCAGGGATCTACTCATCAGTCAGCTGACCAGAGTCATAGCGCGCATAGCAGCCAACCACAGCACCCACAGCGTGCACGACAAAACTCACGACAACGGCAACGTTTGTATTCACCATCGTCAGCAAGAAACCAATGTTCGAAATGTGTTCATAGATATAAGTGTCCCGCTGAAGGTAAAGTTTGTGCAAAGTGCAATAAATTGAAACATTTTGCTAGAAAATGTAGGTCACATTTAATTAATATGTTAAATACTAGTCATAGTCAATCTTTTGAAAATGAACCAAGTCATGAGGATGATTACTTTATTGGTAAATTAGCTACTAATAGAAATAACCATTCAGATTGGTTTATTGATGTGTTTATTAACAATGTACCGATAAAATGTCAGCTCGATACAGGAGCTCAGACTAATTGCATGTCTCTCAAACTATTAAATAATTTAAATATTAATAAAAACATTATCAAGCCTAGTCATACTAAAATTATTTCATTCTGTGGCAGTGAAGTACCTAATTGTGGATATTGTCTCCTAAATTGTACTATTAACAATCAAACTGTACAAATATCATTTAACATTGTTGATCTAGAATGTCCTACTATTTTAGGTCTTGATGCTTGTCAACAGTTAAATCTAGTCAAATGGATTCAATCACTCAACAAAAATTATAAAAATTTAACTGATAAATATCAACATGTATTTAAAGGCCTTGGATGTCTTTCTACACAATGTAAGCTTTTTCTGAAACCAAATTGTCGGCCAGTCATAGATCCGCCAAGAAAGTTACCTTTCAAATTGTATTTCCGAGTAAAAGCAGAACTTGAACGCATGGAAGCAGACAACGTCGTTTCTAAAGTATCTGAACCATCAGAAAGGGTAAGCTCCATGATCGTTACTGAAAAAAATCCGGTGCTTTACGTATCTGCATGGATCCGCGTAATTTAAATAAAGTATTACTTCGTTCTCATTACCAGTTACCGACATTAGAAGTAATACGTTCCAAATTAAATGGTTCTGTCATGTTTTCTACTCTCGATGCAAATTCGGGCTTTTGGGTCATTCCAGTAGGAAAAGAAAGCTCTAAATTATTAACATTTAATACCCCTTTTGGACGATATCAATTTAATCGTTTACATTTTGGTATTAGTGTGGCTCCAGAAATTTTTCATAGAATTATGACAGAATGTTTTGGAGACTTGCCTGGCGTTTGTAACTATCTAGATATATTAGTCTACGGTGAATCACAGAAAATTCATGACGAGAGATTAAAAGCTGTACTTCAACGTGCAAGTGAGCTTAATATAATATTCAATAGTTCTAAATGTAATTTTGGAGTTAAACAAGTAAAATATATGGGTTAAATATTTTCGAGTGAAGGCATGAGCCCTGATAGGTCTCGAATTAAAGCAATTTGTGAAATACCACCCCCTGTTGATAAAAAAGCCATACAACGATTTTTAGGAATGATTACATATTTAGCCAGTTACATTCCTAATCTGTCATACGAAACACAATATTTACGCGATTTAATTAAGAATGTATCCCAGTAGCAATGAAACCCTGAATATCAACGAGCATTCGATAAATTAAAACAATTAATTACTAGTGCCCCAATCCTAACACATTTTAATGTCAACATTCCTATAGTTTTGTCTGTAGATGCTTCTAAAAGCGCAGGCGGAGCTGCATTATTACAGAACGGAAAACCTATAGCATATGCCACCAAAACTCTTACTCCCTGTCAACAAAGCTATGCTCAAATAGAGAAAGAACTATATGCCGTTGTGTTCGGGTATGTCAGATTTCGTCAATATATTTACGGTCAGTCAATCACAGTCGAAACAGATCATTCACCCCTAGTCACAATTTGTAAAAAGTCACTAGCTGCTGTCCCATGTAGACTTCAGCGAATAATAATAATAATAATAATAATAATAATAATAATAATAATAATAATAATAATAATAATAATAATAATAATAACAATAATAATAATAATCTTTATTGATAAGACATATCAATGGCGAGGTTCAGCCATAGGCTGGTCTACCACCTAACCATACAAATTATTACAAAAATAATGCCAAATAATTATCGATTTACACAATAAAAAAGTAAAACAAATAAATCATGTAATAAATGAAACCACAAAAAATGCAAAACAATATGCCAAATAAGAATAATAATTAGAATAATACACAGATATTATCTATACAAACATATTTTTTATACGAATGCTTCTACAAATACAATCTTATGATATAAACGTACAATATACGCCGGGAAACACATGTATGTCGCCGATACTCTATCGCGAGCTCCTCTTCCCGAAACGGAACATTAATTAGAAGAGGATATAGCGATTCATGTCAATTTAATTACTAATGCCCTAGCAGTATCTCCACAAACATTGTCGGAAATTAAAAGTTCTACTTTAGCCGACGAAACGCTAAATACGCTAAAGAAATATTGTTCCGAGGGTTGGCCAAACACTGTATCACATGTCATTGACTCCGCGAAACCATATTGGAGTTATCGCGATGAAATAAATGTATTGAAAGATTTAGTGTATAGAAATTCTAGTATTTTTATTCCCACCGAATTACGACCCAATATTTAAAAAAAAAAATCACGTAAGCTACATGGGCATTGAACGAACAAAAAATTTTGTTCGAGGTGTTTTGTTTTGGCCTCATATGAACATAGAAATTAAACATATGATTGAACAATGTAATACTTGTCTAAAATATCAACCACAAAACAAAGACGAACCACTGCTACCTCACGAATTACCTAAATTACCGTGGCAGAAGGTTGGTGCCGATATTTTAGATTTTAATAATAAAAAATATCTCGTTATTAGTGCTTATTATTCAAAATACATAGAGTTAGCACTGTTATCATCTTTGAATGCAACAAGCGTCATTTCCCATTTTAAATCTATTTTCAGCCGTAATGGCATACCGTCTCAATTAGTCACTGATGGTGGTCCGCCTTTTTCGTCTAACGAATTTGCATATTTTGTTAATGATTGGGAAATATAGCATATAAAAAGTAGTCCATATTACCGCAGGTCAAACGGTATGGCCGAAAGTGCAGTAAAAATTGTGAATAATATACTCCGCAAATGTCAAGATTCAGGTACTGATCCTTATTTAGCCCTATAATATTTTAGAAACACCCCTAAAGTGAAAGGTCCTCCCCATCACAATTATTGATGTCACGCAGACTACGTTGCACTATACCTATCAACCAAAAATTACTACGCCCCAAAATTGAAAATCCTAGCCGCCATTTAAAAATCTCATTTAAAAACCAGGCGTATTCTAAGAAATATTTTGACAAAAAGAGTAAACCACTCTCCAAATTGAACATTCATGACAAATTTCACTTTAAACTAAATCCTAAATCACATTGGTCACCAGGAACAATCGTGAAAATAATCGATCCTAGATCATATGTTATTAAAAATAACGAGGGAGCAGAGTATAGACGCAACCGAAAACATATACTAGCGCGACCTCAATCAGTACACAAAAATAATCACCCACCAAAAAGTTATTTAAATTCAAATTACTTTCCTTACGATTCAAGTCCAGAGCGCTCAAATAATGTTACCGTGGATACATCAGCATTCCCTCATACCCCTGGTACGTTTAATGATAGTAATAGTAATCAAGTTCCAAATGAATATCGCAGTCAGCGAGAGCGAATTGTAAAACCGCCTGATAGATTTGATTTCTCAAAATACACGTAATTCTAACGTATTAGCTAACTTTTAGTGTAAATTATGAATTTAATTATTTGTAATGTCTTAGGTCAAAGGTATTATAATATTGTTGTATGTTTTATAGTTTAAATTTCATATTTTTATAAATTAGTTATAATTTAGTCATAAGTTAATTTTATGTACTTTCTCTCTAAAAAAAGAGCGTGTTGTATAGTTCAAATAGTGATATTTATTTATCACTCATTTAGTTATTTAATTATTACACTGGTTGGTATTGTCGATCTGTAGAGTGTGGCCAGTCAAAGGTCAATGTACGAACTGCCGACTTTTTTAGGTTATAATAAAATACAGTCATATGGTTTTCTACACAAAGTCAATATATAATTTATTACTGAACCTGTGTTCCAATCAACATTAAAAGACACGTACAACACTTTTAACTTCTCGTGTAAATTTGTGTATCTCTTTGTGAGTATACAACGTATTTAATATTAGTAGGTCATTAATAATACAAAAATATATTAGCCTATTTCCGTTATTGTTTTTAACCTATTCGCCATTATTCCCCATTACTTTTTCTATTCCCATATTATTTCTTCCCACTCTAGCGTTGAAGTCACCCATTAAGAATATGGGCTCTTCTAGTTCTTCGTACTCCAGCTGTAATCTATTCTTCAATTAGTTCATTTCTATTCCCTTTATACTTTTAATATTCCATGTTCCAATTTGCATTGTCCTTTTCGATAGATAGGCCTGTCTTAATGGTTTTTTTTATCTGTTTGTTGTTTTCTTGTTTATCCTACACGTACATTTCTTTATTTATCTTTAGTTGTTTTTCGAGTAGCTTTTTGACTTCGTTTTCAGGTTCGAGAGTGTTTCCTAATCCTTTTATTATGATATTTTTTTTTCTTACGCTTTTCATCGCTTTCTATTTTCCTTTCCAAAGTCTCTATTCTGGCTATCAGTCCCTTTCTTTTCTTTTTTCCATGTTTCTTCTTTTTTATTCATCTCTACTTTTAGTACATTTATATCTTGTTTTATTTCTTCTATATTTCGGTCCATTTTTGTCATCATTGCACGAATTAATTCCTTCAATTCCTCCATGTTATCCGTCTTTTCGTTCTCTTTTTTATCTATCTGCGTTCCTGGACTATCTTTATTGCTCATCATCTTTTCTTCTTTCCTTTTTTGTTCCGGTGATCTTATTACTTTTTTACTTTTATTAAATATTTGTGTGTATTCTAGCTCTTCTACTCCTCTTTGCCTTTTACTCATATCCACAATTACCCTGTATTTATATACACTGTTTTATACGAAATTTTTAGGCACTATATGTTTAGGCACTTTATAAATTCAGCAGAAAATTTTATATATGAAACTATAAAAATATTATACTCATGACTTCCGGCGTAATTCAACTTTTTTGATTTTTTCTCTAATAACAGCCACTTTTTTATCAGTCAATATCTCGAAAACAGAATCGAATTTCTATAATCTGTAAAAGCAGTTTTATAAAGAATGCTTTTGTTTACAATAATATAAATTAATAATCTAGTATTTTTGAAAATTGTAATTTGTACGTCAATGTAAGAAAGTTAGAGGGTAGGAATAAGGTTGCTCCTAAGTCCCAGACTTGGGTAGACGCCCCGCATAATAAAAGTGGCCTAACACCTTGGGGATTCCTGTTTCCCTATCCGCAAAGGTACGCACCCAGTGGAGGGACGAACTGCTGGAATATGGCTCTCGTGAATAGTCATTTCTAAGCCACTAGCGGTACCGTAGCCACACACGCATGTCCCAAACATGTTAAGTTCCCAGAAATCGACTTCCCAAAGGTCAATGGGTATCAAACCCATTATGAGAGTTTAGCTCCCAATCTTGATAAACCCCAGGTTTATCCTTTACGTCTCAGACGTTCTCGTGTATCTCAGCTTCTCAGTTGATATTTCTCACACCTCACAACACATGACTCTATGGATACAGAGTTGTCCCAGACAACTCTTCGGATAATTAGAAAACTACTACATATATCTTACATATACCATGCATACCAAATACACAAGCAGTGAATAACATATCAGTCCAGTATCTGGTGATCCGCACCACACTATACCTGTATAATAATTAGAATGACGGCGAGTTCTACCACTTACAATTTATTACTGCAAGCAGCTAATCTTTTCCTATGGACACTTTTACATGCGCATGACACTGTAATTATAACACAACTAAGAGTCAGGCGGTCGCCGATGGTTAAAGAATATTCAAGTGTTCTATGTCTTAAGCCGGCGCTTTTAAACCAGTGGCGCGCAGTCTTCGGCCTATTTTGTCTAACTCTTCGTCATCGAGGAGGCTTCTAAAATTTATAAATAATTTAATTACCAATATTTGAGCTGTGTTCTGATTCCAACCCCGAGTCTTCATCACTCTCACCGCTTTCACACGACGAGTCCGAAGACATCGCAAATTACGTGTCTGTCATTCAGCAATATTTTCTTTACTATGAAAGCACCCGCGTATGGTGGTTTTAATTTCTTACAACCGCGTCACCTATAATTTGCTTTCCGAATACTACTAAATCATTTTCTTTATACTTTCTAGCTGGCTTTCGTTTTTTATCGAATCTATCTTTTTGCAACATTGTACCGAAAGGTAATTTTTCGGCTACTTCTTCTCGCTCTACATTAATATCGCGTGGATGTAATTGTTCTACTTGTATTTTCGCCGTTTATAATGAATTTGTTATTGGACGCGGTTTACACCAGAAAAATAATTGGTATTTTACCTGTGCGTTTATTGTACGTATTATTCATAGCGAATTGTACCTTTGCGTAATCTTGCCATTTATCAGCATCTTCGCAACTAGCCGACAACGTTGACCGTTACTTCGTGGCGTAATTACAGCATTTTTAACATGTTTTACCCTCATGTCTTGACAATATTTTAAAAATGATTTTGATGTGGAAGCAGTACCTCTGTCTGATATTATTCTTGTAGGTACGCCATAAGTTCCAAATAATTTATTCAAATATTTGATAACATTTTTACTATTGGTAGATTTTACCACTTTGACAAAGACAAATTTTGTGAAAGCATCTACAACAACGATTAAATGCGTGTAACCTTTACGTGATTTCGGAAATGGGCCTAAATGATCTATATGTAAAGTATGAAAAGGTATTGGAATTTTCTCAAC
Source organism: Harpalus rubripes (assembly GCA_963082715.1). Taxonomy (NCBI): domain Eukaryota; kingdom Metazoa; phylum Arthropoda; class Insecta; order Coleoptera; family Carabidae; genus Harpalus; species Harpalus rubripes. The sequence continues at coordinate 46,114,289 of OY720450.1, read as the reverse complement.
CGGATTTAAATATCCTTCTTTCTTACCCGCCGGTATTTTATTATTAATACATTAAATACAACAAGAAATGTATTTTTGCATGTTCTCATTTTAGGAAACCACGAAGTGTAAGGGCACATTTATCATGCCGTGCGCCTGCTCAAGTCTGGGACTTGGGAGCAACCTTATTCCTGCCGCCCCCCTCCTGTCTATCTTATTAGATGATAATGCACGCCTGTGATAATTGTAAATTGGAATGACAATGGGACGCCGGTAACAGGTCAAAAAGGAATGTGAATTGTATATATTAGATTTATGCATGTATTAGCGGCCCAATTAACCGGTGAAAAGGTTCGCAAAATCTGTGATATAATTTATAAAAATTATGCTTTACGTGAGAAACAAGTATATAGAATCACAATTCGAGGTATTTAGTGGGTGGTATCAAAAAGGTTACGTGTACAAATTGTCTGATTGAAATGGGGCATTTTTCCGTAGTGAAAATATTAAAGTAACTACGCATACAAGCACTATATAACACATCAATCAAATACCTGGTGATCCACACCACACTATAACTGCGTGTTAATTAGAATTACAGCGAGTTCTACCACTAACCTATAATTACTGCAAGCGCGCACGAGACTGTAATTATAACACAACTAAGGGTCGGGCGGTCGCTGAGGGTTGAAGAATGTTTACGTGTTCTACGTCTTAAGCCGGCGCTTCTAAACCAGTGACGTGCAGTTGAAAACTGTTACAAGTATTTTTTTCAAAGTTAATTAAAATTTTTAAAAATGTTGAACGATACTCAAATTACAACAACAATGACCCTTACATGGCTTATAAATACAATTGAGGAATCCCTGGTAGGAATTCCGAAATTTTCCGGGAAACCTTATGAAAATAAAAGAATTATTTTCAAAAACTTTGCAAAGAGCTAATTTTGATTCATATACAGAAGCTCAAACAGTAGCTATTGCAAAATACCATTTAACATGTAACGCATTCCGATATCTAAAAACAGGAACAATTAAATAGCGACGATGTCCTTTTACAATTTTTAAAAATATTCTAATTAAAAAATATACTAGAAAAACTATCCAGGTCTGGGTCAGGATCAGTATGCCATAAGATTAAAAGTAGTATGTACAGAATTAATGGAAAAAAATTAAAGTTATAACGAAAACAATGACGATGAAGAGAAAGAATTCATTGAAAAAAGGCATAATCAAGGTCTAATACATCAATTACAAAAAGGAATATCAGAGACATTTCAAAATTAATTATATTATACATATCTAAAAAGCCAAATTCTAAATTTCAGTAGATTGTAGAACTGGCTACGAACACGGAAATTAATCTTGGTATATTACGGAGTGCTAGGTCTAACGTCACAAATACCGCACAACACGGTAGAAAATCACAATAAAAAAACCTACAAATTTTGGAAATAATGATGATAGGAAACCAATAATTTGTTATAAAGGTAATAATCCTAGATAAATTAGTAAAAATTGTTCAGTAGTAGCAAATGATCAACAACGAACACGCTAGGAGACCTTGTAATTTTCAAAATAATTATTCTAGGCCTGATTTAAATTCAAAAGCTCTGTCGTTTGCAAATAAAGTAAAGAAATTTCACCTTGCCAAATATTAAATGTATTAATAATTTGTTTTTATAAATATAATAATAAATAAAGAAAATTTTAAGATGTTAATTATTACGTGTGCAGTAACGATTGTAAAACAATAAGTTATTCAAAAAATAAGGGGAATCAAATTAAATGTAGACAAAGATATTACACTAAGAGGAATTATTGGCTATGAAATAGAAGTATTAAGAAAAGCGACAATACTGTTTGAACTACAGTATCAGAATTTCCATTTGAGTGCACAGTTTGAGACAACACATTACCACTTCAAACCGATGGATTATTTGGTCGTGATTTTCTACAAACGTTTGAAACAACTATAAATTTCTCTGAAGCGTATGTCTTTCTATATGGTTTAAAAATCAAAATTCAAAATCAAATTGAAGATTTACAAAAATTAGAAGGCTCACAAGAAAACTCTGATTTTAAAATGATCAAGACGAAACTTGTATTGTTTTAGAAAAAACGTAAAAACTTTCAAGGGAAAAGAGTCACAAAAGAAAAGAAATGAAGTTAAAATATTGACCCAACCAGTAAGGAATAAATGTAGAGTAAATCTCTTGAAAAATCAAGATGAAAGGTAAAGTCAGTTATGTAAGTTATAAGAAATACATGGAAATTTATTTTCTGCACCAGGTGATTATTCCCTAGTTCATTGTATTTCACGAAACTTGAAAATGAAACAATAGTAGTAATGTTTAAGAAAAAGTTTAATAATGTAAGCTTATTGAAATCTAAAAATCCAAGAGTTGGGAATTTAGTATATTTGAAAGAACGAATCGAAACTCGTCATATTTATATAATCCTTAGTATCAAAGGAGGTCCATTATCATAAACCCAAACTGAGTGATCTTGAAAAGTCATTGCACGAACTCCGAAAACACTGTTTACAAAATAATGTTACAAAGCTAGCAATGCTTCGGATTGGTTCAGTGAAGAATTTAATAGAAAAAATCTGATGTGGCCAGCACATTACCTTCCGTCAGTTATATGAGGTATTTACGATAATTCTACCGGTGAACTGTTACCGGTAAACAGCTTTTTATCAGGTTATAGCTACCGGAATCGATATTTTAAGAACGCAAGTAGTAAACAGGGTAGATCCATAACCTACGAAAAAATTTGAAAATTTAAAACAGGTTAGAAATTTGGCGTAATATTAATGTATCCAGACTTCTCAAAACCATTTATTCTGTCTACTGACGCATCTGGTTATGCGATAAGTGCGATGTTAAGTCAATAGTATGGTGACTCAAAAAAATCTATTGCTTATGCAAGTCGCCAACTAAATTCTGGAGAAAATAATTATACGGTAACTGAAAAAGAATGCTTACCTGTTATGTGGGGTATAAAACAATTTAATTGTTATCTATATTGTAATGACCCCATTTTATTAATCCTAAATTTTTCTTTTGATTTTGCAGTTATTTATTTAGAAAATAATTTTATAATTATTTATCTTAATTGTTTGATTTTATATGTTTGGTGTACGCACACACTGGCATAGATCAATTGAAGGCTAGTCTACCTGCTTAGTATCCGAGCGCATCCCAAAAGAGGGTGAACACAAGGCTAGGCTACCTGCTCAGGGCTGGGTACGTCCCCCTACAGGGTGATAACAATGTTGAATTCCCAGAACTGCAGATGTTCACTATTTGTGAATATTAGGCGTAGAAGTGGGGAATTATAATGTTTTGCACTTCCATATTTGGTGAGTTTTCTTTACAACGTATTTGATTGGTTATTCTACTGTTGAGACAGTAGTGGGGATTGGGCACATAAGCAGTGAGCACAGCGTGCCTCGAGATAGTCAATTTTACATGTCGTTAGAATCAAGAAGTCTGTGAGTATCTACTATCATCACCTGAACATCATCTCCAAGACCGTAAGATTCTACATTCACCTAGACATCTTCTCCTACCATCGAGATCTTCCTCTAAGAGCTGGTTTGGCATCTGGCTGCGTTCAGTAGTTGGGTAACCTCTCCAGCTTCCCTGGTCGTGAGACCTAGTCTCACTCATATACCATCTTCACAAGTCTTACCTAGTGTAATCCCGTCTCTCCGTCAGAGTCGGCTAGATTCGACAGACAAATTCCTCCAGCAGCGTTTCCACCACGTCCAGTTGGACGACCCAAGATCTCGATTCCCATTGGTTGTTATTTGACACCAAGTCCTCTAGGTACATATTACCTGTGTTTTACCTAGACATCTTCTCCAAGACCGTAAGATTTTACAGTTATTTTGTAAATTCTCCTAATAGCGAGACCTCCCTCTAAGAGCTGGTTTGGCCTCTGGCTGCGTTGAGTAGTTGGGTAACCTCTCCAGCTTCCCTAGTCGTGAGACCTAGTCTCACTCATATACCATCTTCACAACAAGTCTTACCTAGTGCAATTCCGTCTCTCCGTCAGAGTCGGCTAGATTCGACAGACAAATATTTACATCAAGACTTACCTATTACAATCCTATCTCTCCGTCAGAGTCGGCTAGATTCGACAGGCAAATTCCACAACATTATTTCCTCCACGTCTATTTAGACGGCCTTGTTTCGCTTTCCTTTTACTTGTTATTTTCTTCCACAGAGTTTTATCTTTCCAGCGTGAGTACCGTCCTTGGTTATCCGGACAGAACTCATTCCTTCTTCCACAGAGTGTTATCATTCCAGCTTGAGTACCGTCCTTGGTTATCCGGACAGAACTCATCCCTTCTTCCACAGAGTTTTATCATTCCAGCGTGAGTACCGTCCTTGGTTATCCGGACAGAACTCATTCCTTCTTCCACAGAGTTTTATCATTCCAGCGTGAGTACCGTCATTGGTTATCCGGACAGAACTCATTCCTTCTTCCACAGAGTTTTATCATTCCAGCGTGAGTACCGTCCTTGGTTATCTGGACAGAACTCATTCCTTCTTCCACAGAGATTTATCATTCCAGCGTGAGTACCGTCCTTGGTTATCCGGACAGAACTCATTCCTTCTTCCACAGAGTTTTATCATACTTGCGTGAGAACAGGCCTTGGTTATCCGGACAGAACTCATTCCTTCTTCCACAGAGTTTTATCATTCCAGCGTGAGTACCGTCCTTGGTTATCCGGACAGAACTCATTCCTTCTTCCACAGAGTTTTATCATTCCAGCGTGAGTACCGTCATTGGTTATCCGGACAGAACTCATTCCTTCTTCCACAGAGTTTTATCATTCCAGCGTGAGTACCGTCCTTGGTTATCTGGACAGAACTCATTCCTTCTTCCACAGAGTTTTATCATTCCAGCGTGAGTACCGTCCTTGGTTATCCGGACAGAACTCATTCCTTCTTCCACAGAGTTTTATCATACCTGCGTGAGTATCGTCCTTGGTTATCCGGACAGAACTCATTCCTTCTTCCACAGAGTTTTATCATTCCAGCGTGAGTACCGTCCTTGGTTATCCGGACAGAACTCATTCCTTCTTCCACAGAGTTTTATCATTCCAGCGTGAGTACCGTCATTGGTTATCCGGACAGAACTCATTCCTTCTTCCACAGAGTTTTATCATACCTGCGTGAGTACCGTCCTTGGTTATCTGGACAGAACTCATTCCTTCTTCCACAGAGTTTTATCATTCCAGCGTGAGTACCGTCCTTGGTTATCCGGACAGAACTCATTCCTTCTTCCACAGAGTTTTATCATACCTGCGTGAGTACCGTCCTTGGTTATCCGGACAGAACTCATTCCTTCTTCCACAGAGTTTTATCATACCTGCGTGAGTACCGTCCTTGGTTATCCGGACAGAACTCATACCTTCTTCCACAGAGTTTTATCATACCTGCGTGAGTACCGTCCTTGGTTATCCGGACAGAACTCATTCCTTCTTCCACAGAGTTTTATCATACCTGCGTGAGTACCGTCCTTGGTTATCCGGACAGAACTCATTCCTTCTTCCACAGAGTTTTATCATACCTGCGTGAGTACCGTCCTTGGTTATCCGGACAGAACTCATTCCTTCTTCCGCAGAGTTTTATCATTCCAGCGTGAGTACCGTCCTTGGTTATCCGGACAGAACTCATTCCTTCTTCCACCGAGTTTTATCATTCCAGCGTGAGTACCATCCTTGGTTATCCGGACAGAACTCATTCCTTCTTCCACAGAGTTTTATCGTGCCAGCGTGAGTACCGTCCTTGGTTATCCGGACAGAACTCATTCCTTCTTCCACCGAGTTTTATCATTCCAGCGTGAGTACCGTCCTTGGTTATCCGGACAGAACTCATTCCTTCTTCCACAGAGTTTTATCGTGCCAGCGTGAGTACCGTCCTTTGTTATCCGGACAGAACTCATTCCTTCTTCCACAGAGTTTTATCATGCCTGCGTGAGTACCGTCCTTGGTTATCCGGACAGAACTCGTTCCTTCTTCCACAGAGGTTTATCATTACTTCGTGGGTGGCCGTCCTGGCTATCCGGACAGAACCCATTCCTTCGTCCATAGATTTAATTTATTCTAGCGTGAATGGTCAGATTCCTTTCACCTTCCTATTCATAAGTAACCAACATTCCGTCACATAACCAACAATTCATTTTAACACTGTCTCCATACCCCAAGTCCTGTGGTGGAATGGTGTTTGTTTGCTCTGGCATCGTCTACGGGAGGGAGCCTAGTGTGCTATGAGGACGATGTCCAGGTCTCTTTTAAGATATTTTACTGCTGTAATTGTAGTTTCACCAAGTGTGAGCTCTGAGGACGATGTCCAGGTCTCTTTTGAGACATTTTACTGCTATAATTGTAGTATCACCAAGTGTGAGTTATAAGGACGATGTCCAGGTCTCCTTTGAGACATTTACTGCGGTAATTGTTTCACCAAGTGTGAGCTATGAGGACGATGTCCAGGTCTCTTTTGAGGCATTTTACTGCTGTAATTGTAGTATCACCAAGTGTGAGCTATGAGGACGATGTCCAGGTCTCTTTTGAGACATTTACTGCTGTAATTGCAGTATCACCAAGTGTGAGCTATGAGGACGATGTCCAGGTCTCCTTTGAGACATTTCCTGCGGTAATTGTAGTTTCACCAAGTGTGAGCTATGAGGACGATGTCCAGGTCTCTTTTGAGACATATACTGCTGTAATTGTAGTATCACCAAGTGTGGGTTACAAAAAGTTGGACAGACCTCGTTTGAGACACTTTCTATTCTAGTTACCATACAGGCAAGCTACGAGGATGATGTCCAGGTCTAAGTTATGTTGAAATACCAGGGTAAGCTAACTGAGAGAAGCTGACCTCTATAAAGCAGCACTATTATAAACATTTTATTTCAGAACAATATATTTAATGATCTTTGTCTTTTATAAAGACTTACCTATGTTTATTTACGCAATTATTTTCGGCTCAGTGTTATTTGATTTAACTTACATGTTTATGTTACTGTGATTGTTTCTATTTGTATTTATTTACAGCAATGATGTCTAATTGACACTTATATTGTGGTTTTTCATTTGGTTGCTATTGCATTACTTTATTATTGCATATGCTTGTTGCCTGATGGTTATTTATTTCAGGTATAATAACTGTTTCCCACTTCTAGAGACGGTGGTTTATAAAAGATATATTATGATTTACAAAGATAAATACGGAGAAATATTAGTCTGTGCAAACCAGATTTATACTCCTTTCTATTTGAATATGTGGTCTGTTACAGTGTTTGACCAGTGGTTTAATACAGAGTCACATGATGCGTTACTGGCCGCTATGTTCCGATGTGCGGAGCGCCATTCCTGTGCCTAGCGCCGTACCAATCATCACACATACAACCTGTGGACTTGTACAACCCACAATACAGTTTACATTATTGTTTGTATATTGGCATATCTTTGATTATTTGTACTTGCAGTAATAAATGCATAAGAGTTGTAGTTACTCTTTTGGAAGGCATCTACTCAGTTTCACTCCTAACGTCCCCTATCTTCTCCTTTCATGACAGCCACTTCGAATTACGATCATTTTGGGGTTACATTCTTTCATCTTTACATTTTTACAAACACAACGTAGTTTTGGGTCCTAATCACTAGCCGGTTTCGTTACAATATGGATGATAATTTTTCGTCGTAACTGATCATCGACCTCTGAAATGGTTATTCTTATTACAAAAACCAATGTCAAGATTAATTAGATGATCATTATAATTGTTAGAAAATGTTTTTGAAATTATACATAAACAGGTAAAAAGCATAATAATGCTGATGCCGTAAGTAGAATTTATTTATTTATTTATGTATTTATTTATTTATTTATTTATTTATTTATTTATTTATTTATTTATTTATTTATTTACTTATTTATTTATTTATTTATTTATTTATTTATTTACTTATTTACTTATTTATTTATTTATTTATTTATTTATTTATTTATTTATTTATTTATTTATTTATTTATTTATTTATTTATTTATTTATTTATTTATTTATTTATTTATTTATTTATTTATTTATTTATTTATTTATTTATTTATTTATTTATTTATTTATTTATTTATTTATTTATTTATTTATTTATTTATTTATTTATTTATTTATTTATTTATTTATTTATTTATTTATTTATTTATTTATTTATTTATTTATTTATTTATTTATTTATTTATTTATTTATTTATTTATTTATTTATTTATTTATTTATTTATTTATTTATTTATTTATTTATTTATTTATTTATTTATTTATTTATTTATTTATTTATTTATTTATTTATTTATTTATTTATTTATTTATTTATTTATTTATTTATTTATTTATTTATTTATTTATTTATTTATTTATTTATTTATTTATTTATTTATTTATTTATTTATTTATTTATTTATTTATTTATTTATTTATTTATTTATTTATTTATTTATTTATTTATTTATTTATTTATTTATTTATTTATTTATTTATTTATTTATTTATTTATTTATTTATTTATTTATTTATTTATTTATTTATTTATTTATTTATTTATTTATTTATTTATTTATTTATTTATTTATTTATTTATTTATTTATTTATTTATTTATTTATTTATTTATTTATTTATTTATTTATTTATTTATTTATTTATTTATTTATTTATTTATTTATTTATTTATTTATTTATTTATTTATTTATTTATTTATTTATTTATTTATTTATTTATTTATTTATTTATTTATTTATTTATTTATTTATTTATTTATTTATTTATTTATTTATTTATTTATTTATTTATTTATTTATTTATTTATTTATTTATTTATTTATTTATTTATTTATTTATTTATTTATTTATTTATTTATTTATTTATTTATTTATTTATTTATTTATTTATTTATTTATTTATTTATTTATTTATTTATTTATTTATTTATTTATTTATTTATTTATTTATTTATTTATTTATTTATTTATTTATTTATTTATTTATTTATTTATTTATTTATTTATTTATTTATTTATTTATTTATTTATTTATTTATTTATTTATTTATTTATTTATTTATTTATTTATTTATTTATTTATTTATTTATTTATTTATTTATTTATTTATTTATTTATTTATTTATTTATTTATTTATTTATTTATTTATTTATTTATTTATTTATTTATTTATTTATTTATTTATTTATTTATTTATTTATTTATTTATTTATTTATTTATTTATTTATTTATTTATTTATTTATTTATTTATTTATTTATTTATTTATTTATTTATTTATTTATTTATTTATTTATTTATTTATTTATTTATTTATTTATTTATTTATTTATTTATTTATTTATTTATTTATTTATTTATTTATTTATTTATTTATTTATTTATTTATTTATTTATTTATTTATTTATTTATTTATTTATTTATTTATTTATTTATTTATTTATTTATTTATTTATTTATTTATTTATTTATTTATTTATTTATTTATTTATTTATTTATTTATTTATTTATTTATTTATTTATTTATTTATTTATTTATTTATTTATTTATTTATTTATTTATTTATTTATTTATTTATTTATTTATTTATTTATTTATTTATTTATTTATTTATTTATTTATTTATTTATTTATTTATTTATTTATTTATTTATTTATTTATTTATTTATTTATTTATTTATTTATTTATTTATTTATTTATTTATTTATTTATTTATTTATTTATTTATTTATTTATTTATTTATTTATTTATTTATTTATTAATAAAAGTAAAAATTCGACAACATTAAATATATATTACAGTTTGGAGATAATTTTCAAAAATTTTGCGAAGGTTAAAAAGAAAATATCGATAGTAGAAAATTTTGTATTGTAAAGGTGACACATTCTGTGTATGGGTGATAACATTAAACAGTTAGTTCGAGCTCAGGGCAGACAAAATGTGAAACTACTTCTGGTACGGACAGTGGGTGTATGAAAATGAAGCGAAGACAAAGAACGAGGATCATTGACACATCCATTAATTATTTTTGACAAATGTAGTACTAGTACATTTTCGCGACGCTCAAACAGACTCCTAAAATTAAACATAACCAACAGCTGATCATATGTTATTGAATATGAAGGGTACGTGTTGTGAACTTTATAATAGAGATATTTTAGAAATTTCTTTTGAACGGATTCGAGTAAATCTTGATGAACTTCATAGATAGGGTTCCAGATGATGTGGTAGTATTCAAGTTTAGCCCGCACAAATGAGAAGTAGAGGCTTGTAATAGCTGAAAGATTTTGGAAAGATTTACTATTTCTAATTACAAATCCAAGCATTCTAATGGCTTTATTGTACGTGTCTTCTATATGGGGAACAAACGTAAATTTAGTGTCAAATTTTACCCCAAGATATTGTACAGTGGCTGAACGTGATATAATAACATTATTGATACTATAATTATAGTTGAGTGGAGTCAATTTTCGTGTAAAATATATTGTTGTACATTTGTTTAAATTAAGATATAATTTATTATTTGAACACCATTGAAAAAGTCGTACTAAGTCTTCTTGGAGAAGATGACAGTCATTCACTGAGAAAATAGGACAAAAAATTTTTAGGTCATCGGCGAAAAGAAGTTTGTCGCATTGAATAACATCCGTGACATCGTTAATAAACATGAAAAACAGTAGAGGACCTAAATTTGAGCCTTGGGGTACACCCGAAGTTGGAACAAAAGAGGTAGAGTTACAACCTTTATAATGAACATACATTTGTCGTTGATGTAGGTATGATGAAAGAAGCGAACGTAAGGGCAGGGAAAGTGAAAAGGATTCAAGCTTACTCATCAACACACCATGATCTATTCTGTCAAACGCCTTAGCAAAATCAGTATAAATGCAATCTACTTGCCCTTTACCATCAATAATAGAGGAGATCACGTGACTGAAATAACTTACGTTTGTAACTGTTTACTTTTTTCTACAAAACCATGTTGAGAGATGGAAATATTGTGTTTAATTTTAGTGTGTATAGAGGCATAAATAATTTTCTCAAAAACTTTACTGAAATTAGACAGCATGGCAATAGGTCGGTAGTTGTTAATGGACGATACATCTCCCGATTTCAAAATCGGAGTAATGCGAGTTACTTTCCAAAGGTCAGGAAAAATGGAAGTTTTAATACTTAAATTGAAGATATGATACAGGGCGTTTGACAGAGGTTGAGCACAGTCTCTAATAAACAAGCTCGGGATAAGGTCAGGGCCACATGACAATGTAGGTTTTAGTTGTTTTAAAAAATATATTATATCATCAGAGGTGATGTAATTGAGGGCCAGATTATCATAAGTGGGATTGGTAGAATTGGAGATGGGAGGACCAGAAGAGGGTGTGTAAACCGAACTGAAAAAATTGGCAAACGCATTAGAAATGTCAGTTGGCGTGGAAAATATTGTGTCATTAAGGGTCATAGTAGTTGAAGAGGTTGATATCTTCTTTTTGGAGTTCACAAAATTCCAAAAAGTTTTAGGATCAGACTTGAAGGAAGTTTGACAAGACTCCACATATTCCTCGTATTTAGTTTTAACTAAGATTTTAAATTCAGATCGCAAGCAGTGATACTGGGTACAATAAAATTGATTATGTGGATACCTTGATGACAACTTTCTCATACGATCTTTTTTCTTTAATAACTTAATTATACATTTATTGAACCAGGGTGGATATCTTTTGAACAATTTGACTTTCTCGGAACACAAATATCTAAAAAAGAATACAAAGTACTGTAAAAAAAGTCGCATGCTAGATTGACATCAGTAAATTGACTGAGAGTATTCCAATCAAATTGTTCGATTAAGTCATGCAATCTGGTAAAGTTAGCCCGTTTAAAATTATAATTTTGAAATGAATTGTACAATTTATTACTCTTCGACAAACTGAAATTGAAAGAGATATTTAGAGCAGGATGATGTCTATATTCTATGTTAAATAATAGGTCACTTGATTGGGAAACATCACATTTAGTAGTAGATTTATAAATAACCACATCAAGTAATCTATTGTTTACATTAACAATATTATTGCATTGCTTGGCGTCTAAAATATTGAGTAAAGTTAGTAATTTTTTTACTTTATTGGACTCTAAGTTACTATTTAGTTCGGTTATATTAAAATCACCAGTAATAATAAAATCATTATTTTGAATAAATGGCAAACTTTCAAAGAAATCATAAACAGAATTATAAGATGAGGTACTAAGGGCGGGTGGCATGTAAACAACAAATATGTAAAGAGTTTTAGAGTTGGTATAAATTTTGGCGCACACAATATCAACATTGTTGGGAAGAATAGCACTGTACGCACTAAAATCAACACTAGCAGACTGCACTGATTTGTTGATAAGCAACAGGACTCCACCTCCTTTAGACAGACGACACGCCTCGATGTCACGGTCACAACGATATACCGCAAACGTGTTGGAACAAAGTTCGGCATCTTGTACACTCGAAGTAAGCCAACTCTCAGTGAATGCGATGACATCGTGTTCTGTAGAGCCTTCTAGCGATTGAAGTAAAGAGAATTTGGAGTTAAGACCTTGCACATTTTGATAGTAAAGCGTGAGTTGATTAGTTAACGAAGTGCGACCATTATTCAGTGATTGCTATTGGTGGCTAATTATATTAGATTTAAATCGTTTCAGAGTTTCAAGATATACATGACAGTTTTTGTCCCACACTTCATGATTGACGTCAATTTTTGTTTTATGCTGATCATTGAACTTAAAGCAGTTGATACATTTGGACTCAGTGGCTTTGCAGACTTTAATCTCATGGTTTGCGGCGCATTTATCTTAATTACTATCAATGCTATTGAAACATCAGAAATATATTTACCAAATTAGGATAAAGAATTAATAAATATTATATAAATTAATTGTGCACAAATGAACAAAAATTAGCAATAGAACGACATTATAAATTAGTAATACCGAAAAATTTAGTAAGGAAACTTATTCATGATTACCATGATCTTCCATTTGCTGGACATCAAGGCTTTAGTAAAACTTTAAATTTAATAAAATCACGTATAATATAATAATCACGTTAAGTAGGAAACAAGACGTTAAAGAGTATATAAAAGTTCTTAAATCATGTAATTTAGAAAAACGCCACCAAATAGAAACCAGCTCCATTGCAGATATTTGAAATAATAACAAAGCCACTCCAAATAACATCAATGGATATTGGTGGACCTTTTGTGACAAGTAATAATGGCAATCGCTTTATATTGACTTTCCAAGATTAATTTACCAATTATCCAGAGGCTATTCCGTTACCTGATTAATCATCTGATACGATTGCTAAAGTATTTGTTACCAAAATTATTTCTAAACATGGCGTACTACAAAAATTGTTAACAGATCAAGGAAAAAAATTTCATTTCGGAGTTAATGAAAAATATTTGTAAGTTATTGGGCATTACTAAAATTCAGACTACTCCATAGCATCCAATGAGTAATGGAATGATTGAAAGATCTCATCGAGTATTTAAAGATATATAGTCCCATTATATATCATCAACACAACGAGTTTGGGATGAATGGATCCCACATATTATAATGGTGTACCGTGCATCAGTAAATTCTTCAACTAAAGACACGCCATTCTTTTTGATGCATGGCAAAGACATGGAATTGCTGTACGAAGGTATTTTAAAACCATCATAATTAAAATGTGATTATGACACAAATTATGCATCGGAGTTATTTGCTAGATTAATTTCAGCATTTAAAATTGCTGACACAAGAGAAAAACAATATAATAAACGAAATATACCTGTAGACTTTAACATCGGAGATCTAGTGTACTTACAAAATTCCGCTTCAAATATAGGCATATCTAAAAAATTATCGAAACCATGAGAAGGCCCATATCGGATACAGAAAACTGGGACCAGTTACATATAGAATCAAAGAAATTGAAGGGAAGAAAGAACAAGTAATTCATGGTAATAGATTAAACCGTTTGTTTAACGTACGTAAATCAACATATTATATTTAAATAATGTTTATTATATTTTGAAATTGAGATGATCAGTGTACTGCCATCTAGTGAACTAAGAGATAATTAGTATTCTTAGATATATGTCAGATGTTGGTAAAACTGATGGGTGTGGTTTTGGCCTCGTGCGGAATGTAATGAAAAATGGTTTTTTGCTTTTAATATAATAATCTTTTAATTCCACTGTTAGAAGGGAGTTAATAATAAAGTAATACGTACAAAAATAATTTTTTATTAAAAGAACTAATAGGTTATGGGCCCAGAGGCATTTAGTGAAAGTATTGTGTAAGTGATAGGTCAAAAAATACATGTCGTAGAAAGCCATTGTCCACGTCGGTGAACACAGCGTACTAAAAATATCTTTAATGGACGGAAATATGAACGAAGATAAGATGTTCAACGTCACCAAGCTGACAAGATAAACCTACACTGCTTGGATGGCCAGAATGAATTTAGAGATGCTTCTCAGGGTGCGTTGGAAGGCAGTAATAGGCTACGAGGATGCAAATGGTGCTCTGCAAATGGTGCTCTTAGGCTAAATTGAAATAAGGAGAAGAGCAAAAAAATATAATCTTGTTGCATTGTCCCTCATCATGAGATCGGTAAGTGATGAATTAATTAGTGATATTGTACATTTCGATACCGCTAAAGAAGCATGGGAAGAATTAGAAAAACTATGCAATGAAAATACTGAGTAAGGAGCGATGATGAAACTGAGAGAGCTTGTCAGCATACGGCAGACCACCGATATGTCTCTTTAAGAATATGTGAATAAACTTGTGAATATGAATAGATTATTAGCGAAAAACGATTTAGGTCTTACTGACAAGCATTTAGCCGCTCGCTGCTTGTCTGGTCTTCTTGAAGAATATAAAATCACAGTAAAGACCTTAATCGTACAACCATATAAGATGAAAAGTTCCGTTGTAAAACAAGTGTTATTTGAGGAGGAAGAAGATTTGAAACACAAAATGGGCGAGAGAACACACCAGGCTATAAAAACAATAAAATCATATAATCGTCATGAAAAATCATAAAGGAAGAACGTACAGAAAAAACATGAAACTGATACGCAAGCTGATGATAAAGAATCGAGACAGAAAACATACATAGGTAAGCCAAAGCGTTTTTAGTGTTTCACTTGCAGAGTCAGGGCATTACGCAGCTAATTACTCAAAACTTAAAGAACTTGAAAATAACGAAGATACCAAGAAAAGATTGTATAGACTGGCGGATTTGTAGCCCAGCCGTGGTGTAGTTGGTAACACATAACAGTACAAATGTTAAGGTCGTGGGTTCAAATCCCGCCGGCTAGCATTCTTTTCTTTCTTTTCTAGATTTAAAAAATCAAATAAAATATACATTCATCTTAATCTACTAATACCAAGAAAGCTTTAGCAACAGTGGTAACAAGAGAACACATCTCCTTGTGTACTAGAAGAAATGTTAAAAGCAACGATGGAGTATAGCTACTAGACTGTTGGGCATCAGATCATATGACCAACCGTAGATATCTGTTGAGAGATTTTCAAGAAACTAGTAGAGAAGTCGAGGTGGGAGATGGTGCACCCATAAAAATTATAGATAAAGGAAAAATAACGCTAACAATGCCAGACGAATGGAAAGGGAAGGTCAAAGAGTTCAAGGAGGTACTATATGTGCCGGAATTACAAGATAATTTAATTTCACAAGGTCAAATATATTACCATCATTACCGATATCTGCGAACAAAGCAGATTGTCACACCGAGCAATGGGTAATATGCCGTTATGATATATTTATTTATTTATTTTATTTAAATAGAAGAAAAAGGTCTGAAGATAGTAGCTTATTAAGGAATAGCAAAAATCTTACTAGGTGACAAACTAGTGTTTCAAGCCAACAGAGTGGCGAGAATGTAATGTCACTAGTATAAATGAAGTAACTATTAATGAAATAAAGGCCGAATATGACTCCAAAATGAAGAAAACCTCAAAAGTGTCACTTACCACCTGGCACAGCAAGCTTGACCGCCCAATAGAGAAGGCATTAGAGTAATTGGAAATCCTGGAACAATTATCAGAAAGAGAGAAGAATGGACAGGATGATTCCTACATAATATGTGTCCAGGGGAAGATGAAACGTAAAGAATTTCCAGAGAATGAAGAGAAAATGGCGAATGCTGTACTGGAGAGAGTAGATTCCGATGTATGGGTCCCATAAACCCCATATCATTGGGAAACAAAAGGTTTATCGTTACTTTTATAGACGAAGCAACGAGGTATATGACAGCTATCGCCATATAAGAAAAGCGACACTGAAAGAGTTTAGAAAATACAAAGAAAGAGTTGAAGTGTTGTACAGGAAAAGAATTAAAGAGATTCAAACAGATCAAGGAAGAGAGGATATAAGATCTGAATTTCAACAATTTTTGCCAAAAAATGGTATCTTGCACAGAAAGTCAGTGATGTATACACCACAACAAAACGGTCTGGCTGAGAAAATGAATCTCACATTGTGTAATGTTATGAGATGCCTACTCATTGAAGAAGGGATGCCACAAACATTTTTAGCCGAAGCATTACAAACAGAATGCTATTTGCGAAACAGATGCCCTTCCAAACCTGTAAACTTCAACACACTATTGAAGAAATGGAAAGGAGACGAACTGAAGAGGTGCTACATTAGACATATTAGAGTCTGGCATGGGCATGGATACCAGAACCACATCGTGCTGGAAAGTTAGCTCCAAGAACAAGGGAGTGTGTACTCCTTAGGTATAATGAAGGAGTACCGCCTTTAGAACATCAAGGAAAAGGTTGTGCTAAACAGTAGAGATGTAGTCTTCCAAAAGCAAATTTTTTCCTTCAAGTGTACGAATACCATGCGTACTCAACTTTCACAGGAAGCTGACGAGGTCACCTTTTCCATACAGGAAGAACGAATTCAGGCAAAACCAGCAGAAGGCATCCAGATCCAGATGGCAGCAGCCCCGCTAGGGGCACCAGCAGAAGACATCCTGTTCCAGATGGCAGTAGCCCCGCCAGGGGCACCAGCAGAAGATGTCCAAGTCTAGATGGCAGCAGCCCCGCCAGGAGCACTAGCAGAAGACATCCAGGTCCAGATGGCAACAGTCCCGCCAGGGGCACCAGCCTACGATGTCCAGGTCCAGGCGGCACCAACAGAAGGTGCCCAGAAGATGACTAGGTTCAGATGGCAGCATTCCTGCCGGGCGAACCACAAGAGGGAATCCAGATCCAAGTGATAGCTGACCAGCCAGAAGAGCATTTTCAGGACCAACCAGGTACCCATGGAGGAGAATCGCCTATTGTATTAGGACGGTCTAAGAGGCAAAGGAAGGCCAAGTCCAAATGTGACCTACCGCGTAGCAAAGGGACAAAGGTAAACTTAAATGATGTAACTGTACCCATCAATGTAGAATAGGCTCTAAGTGGACCACAAGCTGTAAAATGGAAAACAGCAATGTTGGAAGAACAGCAAACCATGGCAAAACTGGAAACATGGGACATACGGTCAAATTTAGGGACGCCACTCACACTCACCTTACACTCACTTTATACTCACCTAACACTCAACTGGTGAAAATGTCATTATTTGGAATTCAGAGACACTAGGCTACTCAAATTTCAGTGACAAGTGAGTTGCAAATAAGTGACAATTGAGTTACTTCTAAGTGTGATCTGTAGGTACCTTACATGTTGCTTAAATCTACAGAAATATATTTTAAATATTTTCTTATTGTCCAATTTTTGTTTGTTTATTGCAGAATCGGGGAAGTATTTTTAAAATAAATTACGATTTTATATATATATATATATATATATATATATATATATATATATATATATTTGAAATCTAGGAAAGAAAGAAAAGAATGATAGTTTTGGGCAATTAGCTGCGTAATGCCCTGACTCTGCAAGTGAAGCACCAAAAACGCTTTGGCTATATATATTTAATTATTTTTATATTTTATTAATTTCTTTCTTTTTAGTCAAATATTACGAGACAATAGTAATCCATTAGAAAAATACACCACTATAGAATTGTTGCAAAGATATCGCTATAATAGAAACACTATTCAAAATGTGATTCTTTCTCTAGTTTACCCTCTTAATAACATACAAAATCGGGGTTTACCTATTGTTACGTTACTTTTTGGCTGTCGTTTCGTTTCGTTCTTTCCTCTTCTTTAATCTTTATTTTCTCCTGTGTACCTTCTTACTCATTCTGTTCAATTCTTTCCAAACTCTTCATGGCAATATTGTTAACATTTGGCTAACATTTTTGTAGGTTAATATTGTTCAAGTTTAGTGTATCATATGAAGTATATTGTTGAAGACAATTTAGTAACATACCTATTCATTTATTCGTTGCCATAGATTGTATCACATACAGCTTAACATGTGTTTATTGTTTATAATGTTTTGACAACTTAGAGCGTGCGTGATTAACTTTCAGATGTCCGCACAGTAAAGTAATATTTACACTAGCCACTAACTTCACAACAAATTAAATAAATAATATCAAAGTTCCTTTTTTAAATTTCTTTATTTAATCATAACAATATTAGAGCAGTACTGTTTGTTTATAATGTATTTGGAATTTATTTTATTCTTCTACTTGCCTTAATAATTGTTTTAAACTTAGCATACTGTCGTGAATGAGTTTTCTGTTCAAGTGTATATGAATCTTGTATTCATATACAATTGTACTCGTATATTTTTGTCGTGCGCGGGTTGTTCGTTGCCCGGTCTTAGCTGGCTTATGCATGGCCTGCGTCGTATGGTTGGCCAACAATAGGCGTATAGCTGTCTATCGGGATACGGGCTTTTTCGCGCCGTCAAATTGTTTTGTTAATATTTACGATTTGCATTTCACTACATTATTGCAGAGCTCACTTTATTTTGAAATATACATTTTTACCTTCCGTCACCTTTAGGTAAGGAAGGTATTGTCTTTGGTCAAAAAATTCGATGATGAGTTTTTACTCAATAAGCACGTTTTAGGGTCCCTAGAATACGAATTTACTATTTTTACGATGATGTCTGTATGTGTGTGTGTGTGTGTGTGTGTGTGTGTGTGTGTGTGTGTGTGTGTGTGTGTGTGTGTGTGTGTGTGTGTGTGTGTGTGTGTGTGTGTGTGTGTGTGTGTGTGTGTGTGTGTGTGTGTGTGTGTGTGTGTGTGTGTGTGTGTGTGTGTGTGTGTGTGTGTGTGTGTGTGTGTGTGTGTGTGTGTGTGTGTGTGTGTGTGTGTGTGTGTGTGTGTGTGTGTGTGTGTGTGTGTGTGTGTGTGTGTGTGTGTGTGTGTGTGTGTGTGTGTGTGTGTGTGTGTGTGTGTGTGTGTGTGTGTGTGTGTGTGGATGTGTGTGTGTGTGGATGTGTGTGTGTGTAACAAAATTTTCGTCTGCGATAACTCTAATACTACAGTTACAAAAATTATAATTTTTACCTATACTTCTTCGTTACATCCATAGGAAGAGCTGATTAGATTTTGGTTACAATTGGTCAACCGGAAGTACCATCATTTGAAGATTTTAACAGTTTTTCTTGAAAAAACTATGTTAAATATAATTTTTTCACATTTGATGTTATTATAAATATTAAAGAATATTTTATTCTCTATACGATTTGACTGCATTTTATACTTAATATTAAATGGATATAGAGTTAAAAAATTATAAAGAAATTAAATTTCATAAAGTAGCCATAGCTGTGGAAACAGCTACTATATTAAGAAAATTCTGATTGAAAGATGTCAGTGTCAAGTGAAATTGACATAGTGTGTCTGTCTTATAATTTTACTGGAAATATAGGATCTTTTGCTTTCTGTATGGAATTTGTATAAAATACATACAACTGCTTTAAGGTAATGTACAAGAAATAATAATAATAATAATAATAATAATAATAATAAATCTTTTATTTCTGCAGATACATTACACGGTATTTAGAAAACGTCACAAAATAATAATTTTCTGTATGAAATTTGCATAAAATACATGCAACTGCCCGAAGGTAATGTACAAGAAATAGAATATGTATTTAATTTAGCAAGGAACTTTCCGTATGAAATTTGTACAAAATACGTAGAACTGACGGAAGCTAATGTGCTGGCCACATCAGATTTTTTTACATTCAAATTTTATGAATCTTTATGTTTACATTTATAATAAAATTTTCTTAACGTTATTAAACGTAAATTTATTTATATTTATCTCTTGAAAGCCTTGAGTATTATTTTGGGGAAAACCTTATTTTTGACGTTTTTAGGCAACAGCAGAATTACGGTAGGTAGAGTAATTTTATATCTCGAGTTGAGCCTTTTCGTAATTTCAAGGTTAAAAATTGCGTGGCGCCCATCCAACCCTTTTGGGGTTGTTCACTTAATTTTAACCCATACCCTCTTCACTGTTAAAAGCTGGCGGCCGTAGATCAAACCAGCTAAGGTGTGTTTAGTTACCATTGCGTCATCGCTTATTCGCGTGACACGCGGCTTACGTAACACTATTCCTCCGTTACTTAAATTATGTACGGCATTACGATTCTATGTAACAGGTAGTTTCCAGGTATGTCATATGTACTAGAATATTTTTTTCTTTATAAGTATTTATTTATAGAAAACATGTGGAGATCTACATACCATAAGCCAGCCATCAGTTTGTCGCGTAATTGCAGAAGTTTCTGGAATTCTTTTACGGCATCTAGGGCAATACATCAAATTTCCAGAACTGCAGGAAAAAATTACTGCAAATCGCAATCTGTTTTTTAAAATGGCGGGTATTCCTGGAGTAGCTGGATGTGTTGATGGGACTCACATAGAGATAAGAGTCGGCGATACAGCTGAATATTATCGCAACAGGAAAGGATGGATGTATCTGAATGTCCAAGCAGTAGCAGATCCTCGATTTGAAATACTAGACATAGTAATTCGTTGGCCTGGATCAGCACATGATTGCAGAATATTTAAGAGCAGTGCAGTCAAAATGAAATTTGAACAACGACAATTACCGGTTATTCTACTGGGTAATAGTGCGTATGCACAGTCTAAATATCTGTTCACTTCAGTGCAAAATCCAAATACTCGAGCTGAACAACGATACAACCTTTGGAGTGTGGAAGGGCAGATTTCGATGTTTGACAATTGCTCTAAATTGCAATTTACTGCTACTGCTGTGTTACATAATATTGCAATATCACAACGCGAGATACTGATTACAAATGCAAATGTTATCGAAAGAGTCGTGCCAAATGAAACTGGTCCAGTACAACAGAGAAGAGGGAATATTATTAGAGCGGCATTCATACAGCGTCAATAATACAAATAATGATTAAGATATTTTATTAATTAAATTAAATATTAACATTAAACAATTAACTATTTATGATTTAACCACTCTCAATTTATTCTCTTCAGGGCGCAACGCATGAATTTCTGATTTATTGCTGCTACAATTCGTATGTACGCAGTCTAATTTCAAGCTCTCTTTCAATTGCAGATCTTCGTGATTCATTTGAAATTTTATTTTGTTTGGGTTTCGTAATCGTTTCTTCAGGCTGCTAACTCTTTCTTTTTCCCAATATTTCAGTGGCGCGGGGAGTGGAAATGCTTCAGGAAAAGAAATTATTCTTTGATTTAAATTTTGTTCTTCGTTCACATTCTGTAACACAAGCAACTCGTTCAAACCGTAATTTTCTTCTTGCATTACAGTGGCCAGTGGAATAGTGTCACTATCTATGGAGGCTTGGAATTCAATATCTTCATTATTCAATACTCCGTTAATATGATCCGCTTTTGGAGGAATAAATATACACTTAAGTCCTTCCTTCTTCTCGATTTTAAATTATCCCATGCCTTTAGCAGTAGTTGAGATGTTCGATTAGTTTTGGCGCTAATGGACTTAAACTCGCTGGTTATTTGATCCCATATATTCTTTTTTAGGATATACTAATAAATCAGTTCTTTTGTATTCTAATATATCTTTATACCGATCTACCATCTTAGTCAGACATAGGTTCTCATCTCCTGACATGTACTCTTTATCCGGCTTTGCTGTCATTATTTGCAAGTCGATGTATTAGCTTGTGATTGTTCAATGACTTACCAAAACAATAACAAAAATTATAACTCTTTCGTTCTAAACTGCATTATTAAATGACATTTTTATGACATATTATCTCAAAACACGGCTCACTTGAGTGACATACGTTTACTTTATTGAATAAGAAATTGAGTAAGAAGTGAGTGTTCGCTTATCTCACATTCAAGTGAGTTACAACTAAGTGACAACTGAGTCTAGGTTGAGCGTTCATTGAGTAACGTCTCTGAATTTGGGTCATAGTGCCGAGACCTGAAGAATCTAATGTGATAGGAAATAAATGGGAATTTATCATTAAAAAGACTGATAATGAAACTTGCAAGTACAAGGCTAGGCTAGTAGCCCAGGGCTTTCGAAAAGTTTATGGAGTCGATTACCTTGCTTTCAGCCTTGTAGTACAGAAGAAAACCTTGAGAATCTTGATGGCACTAGCCATAAAAAAATATTGGGATATAGAACATTACGGCATAGTTGGAGCTTATCTGAACAGTAAATTAGATACTCCCACTTACATGGAACAAGCTCCAGCCCTTGCATCAGTAGATCCTATCATGTATGTATGCAAATTGAAAAATTTTGTGCATGGCCTTAAGCAATCAGGTAGAAATTGGAACCAACATCTGCATGACATTTTAATGGAACTAGATATGAAACAATGTATGACAGACCCCAGCGTCTACATAAAATCTGGTTTGATCATTGCCGTCTACGTAGACGACTTCCTCTTGTTGGGTGAAAGGGGGTGTATTGAAGAAATGAAAAAGTCGTTATCTAATCGCTTAAATGTAAAGAATTTAGGTGACGTATCCAACTTTTTGTCCATGAATATTAACAGGCCATGTAGAGAGAAACTTGTAATTACTCAAGAATCATACATTGAAGAAGTTCTACGAGTTTTCTCCATGTTAGATTGTCGGGGCCTAAGTGCTCCATTATAAGTAGGATGCATGAATATCGTAAGAAACAACAACCAAGGATCCTGTGAGAAAACCTACAGATAAATTATTGGTTCTTTACTCTACATAAGCGGAAATACAAGGGCAGATATTGCAAATGCAGTTTGTCTAATTAGTGAGCTTTGCGAGGAGCCACTTATATCCGACTGGAAAAATGCCAAACATATTTTGCAATACCTAAAGGCAATCAAGCATTATGGTGCGCACTATAAGAAAACAGAAAACTATTAGAGTGTTCGCTGATGCTGATTGGGCAAATAATAAAATTGATGCCAAATCAATTTCTGGTTACGTGTTTGTATTAGCAGGTGCTGCAGTGTGTTGGCGTAGTAACAAACAGAAATGCGTAGTCACGTCATCCACCCATGCGGAATATATTGCCATGCTCAAGTGCGTGACTGAGTTTGAGTGGACAAGGAACATTTTACAGGAAATAGGACAGGGAAGGTAAATACCAAAAACATGTAATATTTTTTTGAAAATACTGGTGCTATGTGCATTGCTGAGACTTATGTTATCTCTGATAGAAGCAAGCACATAAATGTGAAATACCATTACAATAGACAATTAGTGGGAAGGGGAAACATTGCATTTAAATATGTAAAATCTAGCAAGAATATTGCTGATATTCTCACAAAACCCCTTTTCGGGTTAATGACCAAAAATTTAAGTTAGGTATTTTTTGATTAAAGTTTGTATTACAATAATTTGTTTTGTGTTGAATATATAATTATGTTGAATTACGAGAAGAGGTGTTGAATGTACGTAAATCAACATGTTATTATATTTAAAAAATGTTTATTAAATTTTGAAATGGAGATGCTTAGTGTACTATCATCTAGTGAACTAAAAAATAATTAGTATTTTTAGATATGTCAGGTTGGCAACACTGATAAGTGTGGTTTTGACCTCGTGCTTTTCATATAATAATATTTTAATTCCACTATTGGAAGGGAATTAATAATAAAGTAATACGTAGAAAAAACGACTTTTTTATTAAAAGAACTATCACCGGTATTATAAAATTAATAAAAATACTGAAAATGAAGACAATCAGAAAGAAAGTCAAGAAAATGAAGACAGCGAAGAAAAAGAATATTTATATCAACAACCACTTATTACGCTTCATTCACCAGTACCTAATTTCGTAGAAGAAAATGAAGATAGGGCAGAAGACCATTTTGAAAAAGAGTCTGAAGAAAAT
Organism: Harpalus rubripes; assembly: GCA_963082715.1. NCBI lineage: Eukaryota > Metazoa > Arthropoda > Insecta > Coleoptera > Carabidae > Harpalus > Harpalus rubripes. The sequence continues at coordinate 46,089,921 of OY720450.1, read as the reverse complement.
CAAGAACGAAATATGTCAGAAGAAGGAGAAGCTGATATTCAAGAAAACGACCAAAATAACGTTGAAGAACCCAGTTTCAGTAATTCGGATACACCAGCGATTAATTTATCAAAGGGCCATCGATATCAGTGAAGAAATAGACTTCCTGTTAAAGATGAATAATGGATTTTATCTAAAAGAATTTAGAACTGAATATCCGGAAATTTATCTTGTATAGTATTAATGTATAAATTGGTACAAATCACAATTGGTTGAGTTAATAAAAATAAGACGTTAGTTCCTCTACTACGAGGAGGTGAATAATGAACACATCCTATACCCATTTGACTTAGTATTGTTCCCTGTTTCTTAATTTGATGTACCTTTTTTTCACCCGATGAACTTCATTATCCCCTGTTAAACTTTGTGCAAATTTTTATAAATATACTTATGAAATTTAGTTTCAAGTAATCTCTGAATCATTGAGTGTGTAGGAAAAGAGGGGAAAATTGAAAGATGAGGAATGCCTCCAAAGTCAATGCGGAAGGTGGTATTTTTCCTTTCTATCAACTGTTTGCTGAGCAAACCGTGCCATGAAATCTCCAAATTGTCACCGCCACCAACAAAAAGTAAGAAACGCACAAATGGACGCCCGACGTTTTGTACGCTGATCAATTCTCATGAAATTGATGGAAGCATGTCTAAACTCAAATAATATCACCACATCATCATCGGATAAAATCAAGTTCCTTTCACCACCTGGAGGATTTTCTACTCGTCGTAATATATTTTTTACCTTCCGTCACCTTTAGGTAAGGACGGTATTGTCTTTGGTCAAAAAATTCGGTGTTGAGTTTTTAATGAATAAGCACGTTTCAAGGTCCCTGGAATACGATTTTACTATTTTTACGATGATGTGTGTGTGTGTGTAACCCGCCTTTATGAGGCGAATTAACAAATAATAATTATGAAGGGTTCTTGCCAAACTGGAAATATGAATTGTATCCAAACTAAATTGTTTGCAATAAAAATGATGTAGTGTACTTACAGTTGGTTCTGCCGTGGCGGTTCTCTCGTTCTGACGACTGTCGTACACTTTGGGGGGAAGAGGGTGAATAAGGAGGTTCGTGTAGAATGAATAGACTTTGGTTATCAAAATATAAAAGGATTTAATTTAAGATGATGTTGATAACTTACAGGAGTGGACAACTGTATGGTAGGGTATACCTTCACTAAGGCAAGGCTTCACTGCTGACCTACCATACCGTCGTCGTATATATATCAAACGTAAAGCTAAGTCAGCAAAGAAATCTAGGTCCGCTCTACTTATTAAATAATAATAAATACTTGTTCCGCAATTGTGTACTTGTTATTAATTTGGAAATATGCGTGACCTTATTAATGTGCTGACTTGGGTTTACATACCTCCCCTCTTTAAAAATTTGCTTCCTTAGGGGCACAATTTTTCTTAACTAGGGTCCTTAGTCTATGGGGGCCACGTTGCTGGGGGGAATAGCTTCCTTTGGATGCCATCTGCTTCCTACATTTGATATGTTGGTTTCCCACTCTTGGTATCCTGGCAGGTCCCTGTGACTTCTCCTAGTTGGTGTACATTGTAAGAGGGAGGTTCCTCTGGCGGTGCACTAGGTGTTCTCCGTGATTCATTGTTATCCATGATTGCCTGCATTTCTTGTTCATGGTATGGTTGTCGTGTCTGTCTATGGTGATTGTTGATGACTAGTTGTGTCAACGCATCCCATAAACAAGCTGCTACTCCAATTGAACAACCTACAGACTTATATAAATTATACCCATTCAATAGTGAATCTAGAATGTATTTGAATTTTTTTATGATCGTATAGATACCAATGAATCCTGACATGAACATCCCTAGGCTGGAAAACCATCCCCACATTTGCTTTAAGGTAGATGTAGCTAGCGTCTTTATATCACCCTTTGTGAATAGGTCCAGTGTCGAAAGTCCTTGACTGTCTATGTTTCTGCCTATTACCCTTCTCGTGATTATGTTAGAAATGGCTTGCCTCTCAATCCCGAAGAGTAGAGCATCTTGTGCTGTTTTCACCTCTTTGTCGGTGTAGATACCCGCATTACCCATGTCGAACAAGGGCTTGAAGTTGAACTCTGGTTCCTGTTGAATGGTTAGGATCTCTGGTTCTACTCCATGAATGGGGTGTGGTCCGAAGCCAATCCATTTCCCTTCCACTAGAAACACCGATGGGGCGATATTGCTACAATCTATCAGCGTACCTTTGTCTTGAAGTATATGTGTGATGGGTGTTAAGTAGAGTTCTTTCTTTTCTGCGTAAACTGGGAGTTTGTTGAAGCATGTGTCAGTCCTCCGCAGTCAAAACCGATGATGGCATGTGAGGCAAAGATAATGGACATGAAGATGACGACTCTCTTCATTTAAAACAAAGAGAGTTTTTGTGAGGGAGAGGCTGTAGACTGGGCCTACTGCAGCTTGGTCCAGTGCTACTGCTCAGCCAGATAGTAATCTCTCTTCTGCTTCTTTATCATTTTATAATTTTGGATAGGGAGGGGGTCCAGCACACGTAAATCCTTTGTAGCTATCAGGGAGTTATACGCGGCTTCCTCCACGAAGTTCCAATTTTCCAGCCTCTGCCATTATTATCTTTTCGGTGAACTGCTGCTTATTTCCTTCTTGGGGAAAGAACCCATGGATGCTGGGGTGCTGGGCCTTTACTACGGGTATGGTAATTGCGTACTGACGTAGGGGTAGTGTTTGCTTGTTCTTCCCGTACTAATTCATCGATCAAAAGGCTGTCTTGCGTTATTTTTTGTATCATTTCTGGGTCCACAGTATTTCCAGTTTTACGCTCGTCTGTGCTAATCTCTTCTCCGTTATTTGACGTACTTGGTTCTTCGCTTTCATATTCTTCATTCAAAAGCCTCTCATACATAAATGGTTTTAAACGGTTAACATGCACCGTTATAACTTTGTTGGAATTTTGTTGTTTAATTTTATATGTCACGGGTCCCATTTTTTTCATTATGAAGTACTGTCCTGTCCATGGCTTGTGTAGCTTACGTGACGTACCTGTGTGTATGGCTGGGTTGTGCAAGTACACTGCGTCACCTATTTTGTATACTGCCGACTTGGTGTTTTTGTTGAATTGTTTATGTGTTTTCTCTGTTGATTTGTTGATGTTTTGCTTTACTGTATTAAAAGCAATTTGCAACCTTTGCTTTAATTCTGACGCATAGTTGTCATCATAGTCAAACCGTAGATCATGGGGTCTTGTTATGTCGTCATAGGGTAATTCAATATCACGACCGTGCATTAGGTAGAATGGTGTCTCGTTTGTACTATTATGTACGCTACTTTTGTATGCTATCATCCCATTATTTTGTGGACGGTATGCAGTTGTTTGTAATTTTTCGACGCCAATTGTTTTACAAACTTCTCTAAATATTTCAGAAGTAAAATTTGCGCCTTGGTCGGTCAGCAGTTGTCTTGGAGCCCCGTGTCTTGAAATAATTTCTTGGGACAGTATCCTCGAAATTGTTGATGCCTTTTGGTCTGGAATAGCGAATGCTTCGGGATATTTTGTGAAGTGGTCCTGGAAGGTTAAGCTGTATTTGTTGCCCTTCATAGTTATTGTTAATGGACCGACAATATCCATTGAAACCCTTTCCATTGGACTACCAACTTCATTGAATTTTTGAAGTGGCACAGGCTTGTGATGCGGAGATGTTTTCCTCTGATTGCATGAGTGACATTTCTTGCAATACTCTTCAATGTCCTTGGCCATCGCTTTCCAAAAAAATTTTTCCTTGATTCGGCTGTATGTCTTCTCAAAACCCTGATGTCCCGCATATGGTAGGTTGTGGTAATCGTGCATTACCTTGAATTTCATTGATGTCGGTACTACAAGTTAATGACGCTCATTATTCGTTTTTTCCGTGAAGATTAACCCTTCGTCATCCGTGAAATACCCTTCTTTACTTGTGAGCTGCTGTACTGTTTCATCTTGACGTTGTTTATTTGCTACCATGTGTCTATCCCATATTGGTTCATACATTTCTTCAACCTCTACTGCATTTATTGGTATTTTGGAGAGTACGTCTGCGTTTACGTGCTTTTTTCCCGCTCTATGTTCAATTTTGTACTCGTATTCTTGGAGAGTAAGCGCCCATCTTGCCAAACGTGATTGTGGATTTCTGATCGAAAATAGCCATTTTAGTGGTGGATGGTCAGTTATTATTGTAAATTTTCTTCCATACAGGTAGCATCGGTAGTATTTTACACCCCAAATTATTGCAAGACATTCCTGCTCTGTTGTAGAGTAATTTACTTCTGCCTTGTTTAGCTGACGGCTTGCAAAAGCTATTGGTCTCTCGTATCCATCGAATTTCTGACTTAATATGGCACTTATAGCCTTGCCGCTGGCATCGGTTGATAATATGAACTCCTTTGTGCGATCTGGATGGGCTAGAATCGCGTTGAAACAGAGGGTATTCTTCAATGTGTTAAATGCCTATTCACAGTCTTCTGTCCAGTTGAACGACTCGTCCTTTTGCGTCAATTTAGTGAGAGGTTTCGACGATTTTGCGAAATCTTGTATAAATCTTCGGTAGAAGCCTACTAGTCCGCAAAAAGCTCTGATCTCCTTGACTGATGTTGGCCTTGGATAGTTTTGTATGACTAAAATTTTGTCTGGACCGGATCCAGGCAAAATTACAACCCTCTCCATTTATTATATGGCTTAAATACTTGGTTTCAGGCTTCAGGAAATTGCATTTACTAGGTTGCAATTTTAAGTTAGCCTGTCTCAATCTCTTGAAAACCTCCGTAAGTCGTTCTAGATGTTCGTCTGGTCCATTCCCATTAAATACGATGACGTCATCCAGGTATACTAGACATTGTTCTCCTCTTAACCCAGATAACACGCTGTTCATGAGTCGTTGAAATGTGCTAGGTGCGTTTACGAGTCCGAACGCCATCTTCGTGAACTGATAATGCTCTCCATTTGTTGTGAATGCTGTCTTTTCTTTATCTTTTTTGTCTAATTCTACTTGCCAGTAGCCGGATGCTAAATCTAGGGTAGTGAATAGATTTGCATTCCCTAACTGATCCAAGGTTTCTTGCATGTTAGCCACAGGAAAATAATCTTTCTTGGTCACTTTGTTTAACCCTCTGAAGTCGATACACACCCTTATCTTGGCTTACACACCCTTATCTTGGCTTCTCCATTTTCAAATTTTTTCGGCACGATGACCACTGGAGCTGACCATGGCGAATCGGAGTGTTCTATTACGCCTGCTTCGCGCATTTTCTTTAATTCTTTAGCCAACGGTTCCTGTTGGCTGTAGGGAACTCGATACGCTGCTTTGGCTATAGGAGGTACACCTTCCGTAATAATTCTATGTTTTACTCTATGTGTGCACCCTAGTTTACTATCCTCCCATTGAAAGATGTCTTCATACTTTCTCAGTAAATTTAGTAATTTACATTTTACCTCTTCCGCCAAATAGTCCAAGTTGAATTGTTCCTCAATTCTTCCTTTTCCTTGAACTTCCACAGCGCATACTGCATGCTGCTCTTTGGTTACAGCTGGCGTGGCCTGTTGACTCTTCTCCGTGGACTTGGCTTGTCCTCGTTTATCTTTGTGTTTTCAGCTACCTTTATTTGTTGCCCTCTTCTTGGCTTTGTCGATGGTTGCTGCTCTTTAGTGTTCTGAGCTCGATAATTCTTCATTTCTTCGATTACAGCTGTCTCGACAAGTCCTTTTACCATGATCGACGAATGCTGCTTATCTTGGGCTTGTATCTTCTCAGCGCCCTTCGCGTGAGAATTCTTCTCTCTGCTGACAGCTGTCCCGACTTGTTCTTTTAACGTAGTCGATGAATGCTGTTCTTATGAAGCCTGTTTATCCCCAGCGCTCCCCTTCTCAAGTATGGCCGACGTGCTAATTAACATGTTTTTTCCTAATGAAAGCTCTTGATTTGTGTAGTTCATCAACTTCACCGGTACCTCTTTTTCAGCTTTTGTTATGACTCTTGCAGCCATAATCCCATGGGTCCTCAGCTCTACGGGTTCCACTACAATATCTTGCCCTGGATTGATCAGATCCTGGACTGCAATACACACGAATTCAGAATTTGGAGGAATCTTCACGGTCCTCTTCAATTTAACCAATCCACTGGTTTGTGAGACCGATTTTTCTTGATGAAGGGAGCCATTTTCCATATTTTGAATTCCCGCGTCCTTATCTCGACTTGTGATGGCTGCCCGCTGAATACGTGCCTGAGTATTGTTTTGGTTATCAGACACTCTTGCTCGCTGCTCCGCCTTATCGCTGACGTCATCCGCTTGGGTTGCAACATCACATCCAATGACATCGACTGGTGCTGTCGCGGCCATCTTTTCTAGGTCAGTGTTGCTCAGAAGTTTTAAACTAACGTTTTGAAATTTTACTTCCTCTCTCGACACGAGCACGTCAAATTTACGAATGAAGTCTCTACCTAACAGGCCATCGGCATCTAAATCTAAATCATCTGAGCAAACTACCATTTCTTGTCGGAAACTAGAATTTTGGCAATCGAATTTAATTTTACTTGTGCCGTAATACGACACTGTTGCACCTGTTATTGCTTTTAAACGCCCAATGTCCCCTCTTTGTATTCTATGCCCTTTTACAAATTTTTTCTTAAGAATTTAAACTCTTGACCCTGAGTCTATTAATAATTTTACAGGTGTGCCTTCGATTTGAACTAAAATAAAATTTGGATCATCTGTATATAATTCTAAAACTGAACGTATATGATTAATTTTGAAAGTTTTTACTGAGACCTCCCGTGCTGGGTCGCGCGCGAGAGGTGATTTCCGTTTAAATTCTGAGTTCGGCGTTCTCCTTGTGGCTTGTACGTGCCTCTGCTGTTTCCTTGGCTGCCCCTCGATGGTCCTTTGTACCTGCTAGAATTATAGCTCCTATTTTGATTAAAATTTGCCCTACAGTCTTTTGCATAGTGCCCTAGTTTTCCACAGCGTGCACAGGTATTTCCCCTCCTGCAATCCCGTCGCATATGACCTATCTTTCCGCAATTATAACATTTTATACCCTGCTGCGGTGTATGTGATACTTTTTTTACTGCCCCTATTTCTAGACAACCCCTTTTATTTGAGACTAGTTCTAATTCTTCTTGCTCTGCCAGTTCCACGGCTTCTTCAAATGTTAGGTCAGTTTTAAATTTCATAAATGGCATGAGAACTTTTTTAATATCAGGTCTTAGTTCATCTTTAAAGCACGATAACATTTGTTTATCTACATATTCTTCATTTTCATCTTGTGATTTTATTAATTCTAATTTTAAATTTCTTAATCGTTCTGCAAATTTTTGTACTGATTCCCCTACATTTTGGGTGCATTTTCTGAACTCTCTGTTTATTTGGTCTGCATTTCTACGTTTCGCGAATCTTTTTATAAATTTTTCTCTAAATTCTTCAAATGTTATCGTTGAAAGATGTAACTCTATATTTGCACAATAAAATTTTAAAGCATCCCCATTTAATTTTGTACGAATTAGGTCTACTATATCTCCATCACTGAATTTTCTAACACTTGTTGCTACCAGTACTTTTCTAAAATAATCTTCTACATTTTCCCCATAAAATTCTGGTAATTGAGCTATTATAGTATTTCTTAATGCTAACATTTCTGATTCTGTTTTAACTGTTAATTTATTAGAACTAGCCGCAGCATTACCACCCGGAGTGCTGTCTCCTGGCATGGTTTTTTAATATATGTGAACAAGATATTATGAAACAATTCGCATTCCGCGGGTGATCCAGATATACTAGTCACCCTGGTCTGGCAAAATTTCCCAAAACCGCTGCCACCAATTTGTAACCCGCCTTTATGAGGCGAATTAACAAATAATAATTATGAAGGGTTCTTGCCAAACTGGAGATATGAATTGTATCCAAACTAAATTGTTTGCAATAAAAATGATGTAGTGTACTTACAGTTGGTTCTGCCGTGGCGGTTCGCTCGTTCTGACGACTGTCGTACACTTTGGGGAGAAGAGGGTGAATAAGGAGGTTCGGGTAGAATGAATAGACTTTGGTTATCAAAATATAAAAGGATTTAATTTAAGATGATGTTGATAACTTACAGGAGTGGACGACTGTATGGTAGGGTATACCTTCACTAAGGTAAGACTTCACTGCTGACCTACCATACCGTCGTCGTATATATATCAAACGTAAAGCTAAGTCAGCAAAGAAATCTAGGTCCGCTCTACTTATTAAATAATAATAAATACTTGTTCCGCAATTGTGTACTTGTTATTAATTTGGAAATATGCGTGACCTTATTAATGTGCTGACTTGGGTTTACATGTGTGTGTGTGTGTGTGTGTGTGTGTGTGTGTGTGTGTGTGTGTGTGTGTGTGTGTGTGTGTGTGTGTGTGTGTGTGTGTGTGTGTGTGTGTGTGTGTGTGTGTGTGTGTGTGTGTGTGTGTGTGTGTGTGTGTGTGTGTGTGTGTGTGTGTGTGTGTGTGTGTGTGTGTGTGTGTGTGTGTGTGTGTGTGTGTGTGTGTGTGTGTGTGTGTGTGTGTGTGTGTGTGTGTGTGTGTGTGTGTGTGTGTGTGTGTGTGTGTGTGTGTGTGTGTGTGTGTGTGTGTGTGTGTGTGTGTGTGTGTGTGTGTGTGTGTGTGTGTGTGTGTGTGTGTGTGTGTGTGTGTGTGTGTGTGTGTGTGTGTGTGTGTGTGTGTGTGTGTGTGTGTGTGTGTGTGTGTGTGTGTGTGTGTGTGTGTGTGTGTGTGTGTGTGTGTGTGTGTGTGTGTGTGTGTGTGTGTGTGTGTGTGTGTGTGTGTGTGTGTGTGTGTGTGTGTGTGTGTGTGTGTGTGTGTGTGTGTGTGTGTGTGTGTGTGTGTGTGTGTGTGTGTGTGTGTGTGTGTGTGTGTGTGTGTGTGTGTGTGTGTGTGTGTGTGTGTGTGTGTGTGTGTGTGTGTGTGTGTGTGTGTGTGTGTGTGTGTGTGTGTGTGTGTGTGTGTGTGTGTGTGTGTGTGTGTGTGTGTGTGTGTGTGTGTGTGTGTGTGTGTGTGTGTGTGTGTGTGTGTGTGTGTGTGTGTGTGTGTGTGTGTGTGTGTGTGTGTGTGTGTGTGTGTGTGTGTGTGTGTGTGTGTGTGTGTGTGTGTGTGTGTGTGTGTGTGTGTGTGTGTGTGTGTGTGTGTGTGTGTGTGTGTGCGTGTGTGCGTGTGTGCGTGTGCGCGTGCGCGTGCGCGTGCGCGTGCGTCTACGATAACTAATACTACAATTTCAAAAATTAGAATTCTTCCGTTATCCTCTTCGTTGCATTTATATGAAGAGCTGATTAGATTTAGGTTATAATTGGTCAACCGGAAGTACCCTCATTTGAAGATTTTAACAGTTTTTCTTGAAAAAACGATGTTAAATATCATTTTTTCACATTTAATGTTATTATAAATATTAAAGAATATTGTATTCTCTATACGATTTGACTGCATTTTATACTTCATATTAAATGGATAGAGAGTTTTAAAATTATAAATAAATTAAATTTCATAAATTAGCCAGCTATGGTAGAAACATCTATTAAGAAAATTCTGATTGAAAGATGTCAGTGTCAAGTGCAATTGACATATTTGTGGTATATTTTTATTATAATTTTATAGACCGGGAGCCAAGAAACATTCCGTTTGAAAAAACCGGTGGATTCATTCTGATTGATGATTTAAGTTCAAAAGACCTAAAGAATGAAATTCTGAATGTTGCCGGACAGTCAGTGGTCAATTTTTTTATAGGGGGTATAAGAATTATTGATAAAATCGCTGTAACGGTCAAGAAAACGTTGTTTATTACTACTAAAAAGTTGTTTCTGTAGGGTATGAAATTACAAACATCACGAATATTATAAAATACAAATTTAATATGGTGAAAAAAGTCACGTGCCTGAGTGTTTGGTCGCGAATCTGAGGAACTAGGTTCGATCGACTGATGCCAAAAAAAAAATATTTCGTATTTGTATGGCACTAAAATTTCCCTTGTGGTGCTTTCTCCATACATAAATGAGTGCCCATGAGGTGACGCCTGGTAAACGCCTGCACGGTTGCCGGATGCAACCGATGGTCGTTTTCTTTGTTTCCCTCTCCACAGCAGTTTATACCAGCTTCAATGTATTGTAGCGGGCCATATTATTGTACCTGACACGGTTTAGACATTTTAGTTATAAAAGTGTTTTCACATAACGTCAAACTAGATAGTGTGATAACTAATATTGATTTCTGAGTTAACAAATTTAGGTGCAAATTCTAATAGTTGTTCCATAAAAAGCAGACTGATGATACAATTTTCTTAGTTAGAGGCCAAGTATAGTACATTTAAACAAGCCAGTGTTTTCAGATCATAGCTCATCGACCGCTTCCGTCTCTGTATTAGTAAAAAAAAATCGCACTTTATTAAGCTATATCTCTTAATATGATCAAAAAAGTTATTTTTATTTTAATATTGGTTATTTATATATTTCTATAAATAAAATAAGAAGCAATGTATTGAAGCTACATTGAAAAATATGACATTTACTATTGCTTAATATAGAAAACACATAAAAAAGAGCTCTCTTTGATTGCATTTATCTCAAATTTGAGATAGTCAATCGATTTTTACCAATAAGAAAATATGTAAATATTATTGTTCTGTACAATAACCAGCCACTGAGGGAGTAAGCCAGCTAAACTTGGTGCTGGTTTCAAGCCCGAGTAATTGGTGAGAGTTAATGGTAGGAAAGGCATCCGACTGTAAAATCTTCGCCGAAATCAAAGACAGAAGGTGTAGGATCGGAAAGTGGTTTAAGGGCTAGGATGTTCCTCGCAAGTAACATGCAGTTGTGGTCTCGCCTGACTCCTGTGCCAAGTCGGTTATTAGGACTACTCCGTCATAGACGGTCGGGGTTAGAAAAACCAGTCCTCAGAATAGAACTCTCAATCTCGGAAGTATGAGGAAGGGCAAAGAGAAGGAGGAAAGACTGTGACGCAAAAGACTTTAGTGAGAGCGGACAGTGTGAAGAAGATGTGTTGGACAGGAATGATTGGAGAAAAAGAGCAAGGAACAGCGACCTAGAAGAAGAAGAAGAAGAAAAAGAAGAAGAAGAAGAAGTAGAAAAAGAAAAGAAAGAAGAAAAAGAAGAAGAAAATACTACCTTAAAAAGATAAGTTCTGACAATTGTTATGAACACATTTAGAATTATTTTTTTTTTCAACTACAAGACATTGTTCTGCTGTCTGAATTACATTGTGCTACGCCTAATTAAATAGTCAGGCAGAGGAGGTTAAATCATTTTCGTCGGGTGTAACTTGGAATTTCGCAATTCATAGCCGAATTGGAGGAAGTTCAGAGGCTCGAACAGTGATTGTAATGAATTTTTCCATAAATATGTTTGGGCTGCAGCTCTTAAACAATGCGAAAATACAGCAACAGAAGTACAAATAATTTTGGTTAAATTTAAATTGAACCCAATATTACGGGTAATCAACTTGTAGCATAATTCATCTGATGTGATTTTTTGTTTGGCGAACAAATAAGTGCAGACTTCTTTAACCTGATGAAATTGCATCGGAGTTTCTGGGTTAGTTCTAAAAGTAAATAGAGCATCTTGAACAAATACTTGTGATGCAGCATACAGACATTGTTTCTTAGTTCCTACCCGGCTTGTCGTGTCGCAACCATTTAGTACATGCAACCCAGGTAAAATATTACAAATATTCATTTCATTTTACGCAACTGTTTGGAGATTGAAATAAATATTTCTATTTTAAATGTTATATGTGTGACAATTTATTAAAAATTGAGGCATCTTGAAATCTTTCTCACTTAAATTTGTTAATTCAGCAATAAAAATAAGCTATCACACTATCTACTTTGACGTTATGTGAAAATTCTTTTATAACTAAAACGTCTAAACCGTGTCGGGTATAATATGGCCCGCTGCAACACTTTAGAGCTGGTATAAACTGCTGCGGAGAGAGAAACAAAGATAACGACCATCGGTCGTATCCGGCAACCGTGCAGGCGTTTCCCAGGCGTCACCTCACGGGCACTTGTTGATGTGTGAAGAGTGCACCACAAGGGATACTTTAGTGCCATTTAAATACGAAATATTTCTTTTTCGCAACGATCGGGATCGAACCCGGTTCCCCAGATTCGCGACCAAACACTCAGGCGCGCGGATTTTAATTTAATTAAATTCGTATTTTATAATATTCGTGATGTTTATATTTTCATACCCCACAGAAACAACTTTTTAGTAGTAAAAAGCAACGTTTTCTTGACTCGTTACAGCGTTTTTGTCAATAATTCTTATAACCCCTATAAAAAAAATTTACCACTGACTTCGTCCGGCAATATTCAGAATTTCATTCTTTAGGTCTTTCTGAACTTAAATCAATCAGAATGAATCCACCTGATTTTTCAAACGGAATGTTTCTTGGCGCCTGCACTATTACTCGATATATAGGATCTTTTTGCTCGAGACTTTCTGTATGGAATTTGTATAAAATACATACAACTGTCGAAAGGTAATGTACATACAAAAAAATAAATATCTTTTGCAAGGAACTTTCTGTGTGGATTTTATAGAAAATACATACGCATTTACGAAAATTCTACCGGTAGATACCGCATCTACTGTGTTCGAAAACACGAGTGGTAAATAGTTACTGTGTTCGAAAATTATTCAGTATCTACCAAATAAATCTACCGGATTCATGAAGTATCTAAACTCAAAAAAAGGTAGTGATGCAAAGCGAATCACTCGCGGTAAAAGTGGAAATGTGTTCAAAGTAGGACTCTGCTCAGTTTGTTAACGTCATCAAATTATATATAGCACGCATATATCTTAATTCCTTTCGTCTCTAACTTTAAATGCATCATTTGTAATTAGTATGCCGCTGTTGCAGCTCTCGGGTTGTTTGTAACATATCCACCGTTGGTTGTTAATGGCTATATTTTCGTTTGGTTCCGTGCCAAGTATCATGTCTGCTCTTTTAGAGACTGAAATATGGTGCAGCATATTATGGGAGTCTTTACTTCTATTAAGGTTAATTTGAAGTATCTTAAGCATTGCTGGACGTTGTTGATACTATCGATGGCCTTCGATTTCCATTGTGCTTTGCATGAGCTGTAATGAGTCCCCTATACACCAGGCATTCCATGCTGTCCGTTCTATGTTTACCTGCCACATATTTGGCGCATTTCGGTTCTCCTGAGCACTGTTCTGCCGTGTGCCCCTCTTCCATGCAATTCCTACAGTTATTACTTCTATCCTGTCCCGTGCACGTTGCTTCATAGTGTCCCATATCTTGGCACTTAAAGCAACGAGGTACCGTGATCCTTTTCCGTATCGTGCACATATTGTAAACTATTTGAATGTTCCCCGCTTTTAGTAGTTTTTAGTCCTTGTATACCTAGCTTCACAATACTCGTCAAGACTACCAAGTATTCACTGCCACATGTATCGCAATATACCAGTAACTCCCAGACTCGCCGTTACTGTCCTCGTACACTATAGCTTCTAAATACTCGTCAACACCACCGAGTATTCACAGCCACAGCAATACAAGTACCTTCCGGAGTATCTACTCTTCTCTTCATACGCTCATTACGATACTGCTGTGCTTCTCACTAACACTTTACTCTCTAACACTCCATGTGAATGTCCCTATGACTCTCCCTATGTAAGTAACTAACTGCCGAGCATAGCTACGTACCTTTTATACAGCAGCTATTAACTTCCAGAGAGCTCTAGAATGTTCGACCGCATAATAAAAATGAAAACAAAAGGTTCAGGCGACCAGAAGTAATAAAACACAACGCGGCTAGTCTGTTGACGTAGCCCGAATGCTAGCGCGATTGCGTCATCGCTATACTTAGACGCTTGTTCAGCGTAGCAGCGGGGCTCACACGCTACTCTGTCCCCTCCTTAGGACTGTTTTGTTCCGAAACAGTTCGTGATGACAAAATCCGTGTATTACCTTTGGCGTGTTTAGAAGTCTTAAAGACGTGGCGATCGATGGTCAGTTTGAGCTATTGTTTTTGGTCGCAAAGCATTGCAGGTACAGAACATCTTAGTCTTAAGACTATCTATACACCTTCAGATGTTTTTCCAAGATTTATGTGTTCAACAGGTCGAATAGATCGTCACCAGCTGTAGAATCTTGAAAACGCGTTTCTCCAGTGGAACCTTATTGTAATATTGGATAGAATCCTTTCCGAGGAATAATGAAACATAACGACATAATACTTTTTATCCTCCTGTGGCTGTATATGCTCCGCTGTCAACAAGCAATAACCCACAGTATCCGCCTGGTCTTCCCTTTTCATTACAAGCCCCGAGCGTCAGCTCAACTATGAAGTACGACGCCTCCCGCTGCCAAGCCATTTTGCCTTTCAGCTTGCTGGAGGTGTTCAGAATCAAATATTTGACTTGGCTCCGGATGTTTCAGTCCAGAAAGCGAGCCAAGTGACGGTATGATCGTGGCGGATATTTTATCACTTGTGATCAGGAGATACTTCAAGATACCAATCTTCTTTTTAAGCCCATCTATGGTACAGAACCTATACTCTTTTCGTAACTCTGCATTCTTCATCTTCAACTCAAAATTCTCTTCCTTGGTTCTGCTCCCATTCTTCTATGCAACTTACCTGAAGAACGTGTGTTCAGATCAGTGATGGTGGATCTCTCTTTCTCTGTCATGCACTTGCGCCAGTTCATGGAGATGAAGTTATTGAATATGTCCTTGGTTGTATGATCGAACGTCTTAGCCTATAAACCAGCGACTTCTTCAGCGTCTTGACAAGCGCATTCTTCCTCCCAATATTTCCACGCGTCCTATTCCTCTTTCTCTTTCTTGGCTTTCTCGAGCTGTCCATACGCCTCTTCCTCGCTGTTTTCTGACTCAGTTTTGAAATTACTTAGATTGTGATTGCAGCTGCTCGTCTGGGTCATTTCATTTCTGGTTAGCTTGTCTCTACTTCTTCTTCAGGGTCCTTCTTGACCACCAGCTGATCTTCATTGTTCATACTCTCTTCATACTCTTCTTTTGTCTCTAGAATTTCGTCTTAAATCTTGTTTAGTCTGTTACTGAACACGTTATTGTTCTCTCTCGCGGTCTCTTCCTTTTCTCTTTCGTCTTTTGTAATAGCGGAGTCTCTTTCTTCTAATAAAGACTGTGCCTGTAGTTCGTCGCACCTTCTCTTCTGTGGCTTCGGTGTTATTTCTCTCAGCATACTTATTTCGTACCCGCAATAGTTTGCGTGAAGCTTGTTTGGTAGCTTCATGATCGAATACGTATGACAGTGCGTCATCAATTGTTTTTGGCAGAGCTAAGCGTAGTGCTTGCTGAGTTTTACTGTCTCCAATTGCGCACATAAGTTCTTGCGTACCCAGATAATCCAAATCGCTGTCAGGAGCCGCAGGATATGCAAGACGAACCACACGAGCTACGTCGGCCCGAAACTCCCAAAGGCCATCTTCAGTTCTTCTAGAAGTCTTCTCCGACTTCCGCTGCAATATTTGCTTCATAATTTTAGAATTCTCCTCTACTTTTCCAGAATGCATCTCCCATTCTGGTTTCTATTTCTTCTCCAGATTTTCAGAACCTTCTTCGTCGTTTTTAGAACACTTATCAAAGTCCTTTTCTAATATTCTATAATGTTCCATTACATCTTCTTCCAGTGTACCAAAATTTTTCTCTGCTATTCTAGAACTTACCTCGAATTCTTTTCCCAATGTTCTAGAATGTTCCATTAATTCTTCCACCGATGCTCCGGAATTTTCCTCCAAACTCCTAGAACTTTCTTCTAATCTCCGCTTCAAACTTCTAGAACTTTCTGATATTTCTTGTTTTAATGTTCTACAAAATTCTATTAATTTACAAATGTCGGAAGGCTCAAATAAGAAATAAGTAATCGACGGGATTGTCACCAGAATCGATTAAAGCGTGCCGCAGTCTTTTTTGAAGCTCTGATTACTTTCCTGCTGTTCCTAAATCCCGCTCTTCCAGTTCTCTCTCGAGATCACTTACTTTAAGTTCACTTAATTTTAATAATTTTGTCATTTTATTAATTTTTACTTACACTTCACAGTTTATTAACCCCACACCTGACACCAATTGTAACGTTTTTATTTATTTGAATGAAGTGTAAATATTAGACAATTACTATTAAATAGAATAAAGTTTTATTGCTATAACTAAATATTAAAAAGGTATTAAATAATGGCGATTACTAATATTGAACAATTATTAAAAACTAATTAAGAAAAAAACAATAATTAACTAGATAACACTAACACTATTTGTTTAACCAATTTATTTATCTATTTAGTTTATTTTGGCTACTCAACATGGCTAAGCCCCAATTGAGGGAAGCACAGATTACAAAAATTAAAAATAACTTTATACAGTAGCAGTACAAATAAAGAAGTGCTTAAATACTAAACGTAATACATAGCTAAACATTATATTATATGTGCATTATACATTTTTTAAATTTATTGCCTAGTTAGTTTTGACAAAATTTAACTGATAAAACTCATGCCATCTAGTTGTATGTGATGGCACACGAAAAGAAAATTGCGTAAGTAACTGCGAGTAATCAATTACATTATTGACCAATTTAAACAAACAAGTTAAATCTAGTATACCACGTCTATTTTCAAGTGACATTAAATTTATATGGTGATTTGGATATTTAAATGAAAAATATCTGCAAAATTATCTCTGTATACGTTTGAATTCTATTTATATAAGTAGAATATTGTGGATTCCAAACAAAAACTGAAAATTCTAGTTGACTCCTTACAAGAGCAAAATATAGTTTCAATAGTGTTACAGGTTTATTGAAATTCCGACAAGATCTAATTAGGAAACCAAGTTTTTTAAAAGATTTTTTAACAATGTTATCCGTATGTTTATCAGCCAGAAGTTTACTGTCAAATATGTTTCAAAGATCCTTTATTTCATTGACTTTTGTTATTGTCGCACCTGATAAGGCTAGTTTACTACAAACCTATTTCTTGAAAAGCTAATTACTAAACATTTTTCCTTATTAATAAGGAATGTGCAAAACGCTTTGGAATTAAAAATACATGGACTGTGGATGGTGTTATCAATGTTAAAACACAAAATAAAATATATAAAATCAGTAATACAGATCAGCTATCCAAAGTTCCATTTTAAAAATCTGCAAATCATACATTTTTGATGTTCGAACTTGTTACTTATCTTTTGCTTTTTGTAAAAAAAAGACAGGTGATGGGTTAATGACTCTATCACTGTGTCAAGGTTTTTTTTTCTTCTTAAAACCTGTATTATTTTGTATTTGCTTATTGATGTATAAAACGTACTCACGTATATTTTATCTTCTGTATTTATTTCGAGTTTCTCATGAATTTAAATTGATAAAATAAACTGCATTTATTTGTTTGCTATGCTCTTGAATGTATATTTTGATCATTGTTCTTGTACAACTTAATTACTTGTAATATATTAATTCTTTGTTATATATTTTCAATTTTAATTACTTTTGTTCTTTTCATAACAATATTTTTATGATAACTTTGGCGCATTTCAACATACGTTCTCTCTGTAGTTGTTATTCTGATTTTAAAGATTTCTTAGAATGTAAACAATTTGACATATTTACACTTAGTGAAACATGGCTTAAAGCAGATTATTCTAATGATAAATTTTTGATTAATAATTATGAACTTTTTCGCAGTGACAGAGATAGTAGAGGTGGTGGAGTCGCATTTTATATAAAAACAGCCTTGGTTAAATACATTATTTCATATAATGATCATATCAAAACTATCACCAATCATATTGAACAATACTGAATGTTTTTTTGTATTGATAAAATTAAATTTGCTGTTGGCGTATTTTACAGGGCTCTATCTGGAAGTATCAATCAATTTATTGACAGTTTAGAAACTACATTTAGTAATATCTTTCCTACAGTTAATTTTGTGTTTTGCACAGGAGATGTGAATATCAATATGCTTAATACCTCATCTAGTGCGTCCATACGTTTTACTAATATGTATTCTCAATTTAATTCATCACAATTAATCACTGAACCTACACGCATTACTCCCTATTCTGAAACTTTACTAGACGTACTAACAACTTCAGATATTTCCATTTGTTCAGATGTAAATGTAATGGACATGCATAATTTTTCTGATCACAGACTAATCTCGTGTGCAATTGATCTGCACAATGATGTTCCTGTACCCACTACAATCACTTATAGAGATTTAAAGAATATTAATATGAACGATTTAAGATCCTACTTCAACAATGTAAATTGGGATTATATGTATCATGTGGAGAATATAAATGATAAAGTTGAGTTTCTAAATAATAAAATAATAAAGATTTTTGATATATTAGCACCGCTAAAAACTATAACTGTTCGGAGACCACCGAAGCTTTGGATAACTGATGTTATTAAAACTATGATTAAATTTAGAAATAATGCTTTTGCTGATTTCAGAAGAACAAAATCGATTGCCAAATGGAATTATTACAAGCACCTAAGAAATGAAGTCACTAGTGCTATTAGACGAGAGAAAAAAGCCTATGTAGAATTCAAAATAAGATCTGGTAAATCTAACATGTGGAACACTTTAAAAGAGTTTAATATTAATAATAAATCTGTCCCGCCTTTACCTTCAGAACTATGCGATGTACATAAATTAAATTCATTTTTTAATAGCACCAATACATTAAAATGCAACTCTGATTTACTAAATTACTATAACTCTCATAAAATTAGTAACTCTATCTTTTCTTTTACACTAGTAACAGAACCAGAAATTCAAAAAGTATTCGATACTATCAATTCTAATTCTACTGGTGTAGATAATATAAATTTAAAGATGTTAAAATATATTTTTGTTATTATACTTCCCCAGATAACACATATCATAAACACATGCTTATTATATGGTGTAGTGCCAGATATATGGAAAATTGCTGATATAATACCTTTACCCAAATGCAAATCTCCCAATAACCTTAATGATATCAGACCTATTAGTATTCTTCCAACTATGTCAAAAATACTAGAGAAAATAGTCTTTAATCAAATTTATAATTACTTAAACTGTTACAATCTACTACCTAGTATTCAGTCTGGTTTCAGAAAAGGTTATAGCACTACGACTGCATTACTTAATGTTACTGATGATATTATGAGACATATTGATGATAATAATATGGTCTATCTTGTTCTTCTTGATTTTAGCAAGGCTTTTGACACCGTAAATCATGAGATGTTGATAGCAAAGTTAAAGCATATTGGCTTCGATGATATTAGCATCAACTTCTTTACTAATTATCTAAATAATAGAAAACAAAGAGTATCATACAATAATATGAAATCAGGTTTGGCTAATATATCAAAAGGTGTCCCTCAAGGGTCGGTATGTGGTCCCTTATTATTCTCCTTATATACTTTTGATCTCCCCAAAATTGTCAAGCATAGTAATATACATTTATATGCTGATGACACGCAACTT
The DNA here is from genome assembly GCA_963082715.1 of Harpalus rubripes. NCBI lineage: Eukaryota > Metazoa > Arthropoda > Insecta > Coleoptera > Carabidae > Harpalus > Harpalus rubripes. Next base: position 46,070,356 of record OY720450.1, on the reverse strand, counting down.
TGTTTACCATTCAAATCATGTGACTTCAAAAAATCGTTAGATAATATTAATGATGATCAACAGTACATTGCTCAGTATGCTTGCGATAATTGTCTAACCCTCAATGAACAAAAATGTTGCGTCATACTTTTTGGAAATAAGACTGTAAGACAGTTTCTCATAAATAATAATATGGTTAAAGTGATATTAAATAATGTTGAACTACCTATTAAACATTCTTCAAAGAATTTAGGTCTAATAATGGATACAGAACTACGTTTCACAGAATATGTCACTTTGCTAATTAAAAAAGCATACTTAGCGCTGAAAAATCTCCGCTTTGTTCTTTCGAGAAAATATAAAATAATTTTAGTAAACAGTCTTGTACTTTCTGTGTTCAATTATTGTGACACAATTTACGGGTCTTGCCTTAAGATTCAGGATATTAAAAGAATACAGAAAGTGCAAAACTCTTGCATTCGCTTCATATTTGGTTTTAGAAGACGTGACACTGTATCATTAGCACACATTAGAAATGCTGGTTGGTTAAATATGAGTGAAAAGAGAAGTTTTCATTATGCATGTCTTTTACACAAAACCATTGTCACTAAAATTCCATCATACTTGCATCAGAAATTAATATTTCGAGGTAAGCAGCACTGTCGGAATCTAAGAACAAATTCAAAATTACATAAACCTAAATATCGAACAGAACTATTCAAACGATCCTTCTCGTGTGTAGGACCTAGTATATATAATCAACTGCCAGATAATTTAAAAATTGCTAACACCTCTATTTTCTCATCTAAACTAAGAAAAATGTTATTTGCAAACATATTGCATATTATTTGACGAATAGATGGATTATGATTATTGTTAAATTTACATACATCTGTTTCACTTTTACTTTTTTTTGTTTTTAAGTCATGTTCATTAATATTGATTTTCATATTACATTTGCTATATAAACTTTACCACTGTTACACTGTAATGTTGTTATAATTGTTATTATTATTGTTATTATTATTATTATTATTATTATTATTATTATTATTATTATTATTATTATGCTATCCTATATTAAGTTGGTTACAATATATATAAAATTTGTTATAAGGTTAAGTGTAAGACCAGCTGTAGCTGAACTTTGCCAAATAAAATGGGTTATTATTATTATTATTATTATTATTATTATTATTATTATTATTATTATTATTATTATTATTATTATTATTATTATTATTATACATAAGTTATTACTGTTTGCATATTCTATTAGCCTATCTAGGTCGGCCTGGAGCGCAATGCAACCAGCATTTGACTGAATTTTACGGTAAATTTTCAGATCATTCGCATATAGTAAAAAACTGGACGATTCAAAACATCCATGGATATCTTTTAAAAAAATGTTAATTAAGAAGGGTCCTAAATGACTTCCTTGAGGTACGCCACTGGGCACTGATTTAAGGTCAGATTTGTATCCATTCAAAACAACACGTCGATTTCTACCCGTCACGTACGAATGAAACAAATCCATCAAGTTCCCACTTACACCAACGTTAGCAAGTTTTATTAATAATATTCCATGGTCTATTCTTTCAAAGGCTTTGCTAAAGTCAGTGTAAACAGAATCTGTTTGACATCTTCTATCCATGATCGAAGAATATCGTTTGAGTAAATTAAAAAATTGGTTTCGACCAATCTGCCGGGTATAAATCCATACTGCTGAGACATTATAAAAGATTTAACGGTACTGTACAATACTTTATAAATTAATTTGTCAAAAATCTTCTCAAAGATACAAAGTTTTGAAATAGGTCTGTAGTTCTCAATGTTATTTTTATTTCCATTTTTATATACAGGAACGACACGAGCTTCTTTCCATTTATCAAAACAATGTCCATCTAATAAGGATTTATTAAAAATTAACATTAGAGGATAACTCAAGGATGATGCACATTTTTTTATAAAAATAAACGGAATTTCATCGGAACCTGGTCCTTTAGGTATATCTAATGACAGTAGAACTTGAAGGACTCCCTCATTAGTGGAGGCTATATGTAATATATTATTAGAATTACTCTGTAAGGAGGTAGTTGATTGGTTAAATGTGGAACGTGTATTAAAGGAAGCCGCAAAAAGGTTTGAAAATGCATTGCAAATATCTTTACCATTACTTACTAGTTCATTTTAGTAAGTCATATTATCAGGTATGTTACACTGTTTAGATGTTGAAGATATAAATGACAAGAATTTTTTACAGTTTTTAGAAATTTGAGACTCAATATTCGCCAAGTAAGCAACATAACAACGTTCCGCTGGAAGTTTTACTTTTTTCTGGATTATGGAGAACTCATTATAATATTCTAATGTTTTGAAACGCTTATATTTTCTGTGAGCTCTAAATATAATTTTGATAAAATTTATTAATTCTTTAATAAACCATACAGGGTATTTACTATTGGAAGATTTTTCAACAGGAATAAAATCATCAATAATTTTATATAAATTATTGTAAAATATGATTACCATGTCTTCAGTATCTAAATTTTTAAATAAACTATCCCAATCAATACTGGTAAAGCTATTATTAATATCATCATAATTAGCTTTATGAAACAAGTAATATTTTCCAGGTGCAGGCATAAGATGATTTACATTTGTGGTATTAATAATGCCATTAAGCGGGGGATGATGATTGTCTATGTTGACTAAGAGAGAATCGCATTCATAAACATTTACATCAACAATATTAGAATTAATAAGATCTAAAATTCTGTTGTTATGATTAACAATATTATTAAATTGATAGAAGTTACAGTATGAGATACAATCTACGTAATCTGAGGATAATGAATTATAGTTATTAATAGGTAACATGATGTTGTTCTCTATTAACCACTGTAAATGTGGGAGACTAAAGTCGCCACATATTAAAAAGTTATCATTAGCATAATTATCTCTGACAGATGTTAAATTATTCAGAAAAGATTTCAACATGATAGAATTTTCTAGTGGTAAGTATACACAACAAATATGCAGTGGCGAATTGTTAATAATTGATGTTATCCACAGATCTTCAGCGTCACTTAACCATATCGATCTTACGCTGAAGTTCAGATGTTTGCGCACACCAATCAGAACGCCACCACCATCGGCTTTCAGAGAAGAAGATGATGATCGATCTCGACGCACAAGATGGAAATTGTAAAACAGGATTTCACTATCGTTTATGGGGTCATTAAGGAAAGTTTCAGTTAAACATACATCATAATCGCAAACAGAGGAATTTAACCTTAAGGTATGTAATTTAGTTCGTAATCCGCGAACATTTTGATAGAAAATTACCATATTAAGAAGAAGAATTTAATTATTAGAATTGATGTTAATTTAATTTGTTTAAATCATTTATTTTATTTATTTTTTCATAAGGAAAATACGACTCATCAGTTTTTCTTCCATAAATTTTGCAATATATATATATATATATATATATATATATATATATATATATATATATATATATATATATATATATATATATATCTTTTAAATTGAGACGAGCCTTTTTGAACAGCGCTGATTTATTAGGTGTTAAAAGTTCATGAACGTAAGTTTTACTATTCAATTCGTCAAATTTTAATAGAGTAGTTGTTAAGTACGTTCCTGTGTATGAACTTGAAAGCAATGTTTTTGGGTTTGGAATGAACACCATTTGGAGAAGGAATACGATGTGCGGCATCAATGTCCTTTTTATCTATAGGCTCGCCAATTTCATCACTAATCTTACTAACAATTTTAAACACATCCTCATTACAATAATGTTATTGATACGAGAATATTGTTCAAGATCTTCAACTTTATGGCACAATCAATTAACTTCTTTTCTAAATAATGCATTTTCTGTTTTTATTGCATCCACGGATTTAATTTTCTCACTCAGAGATTTTAATTCTAATTCAAAATCACTCTATTGCCACAAAAAGTAACGGATTGAATTAGTACATCTAGTTTATAGTTAATTTCCGCCATTATATTACTTTTTAACTTTACTTAATAGATTTTGTATATCACTTATTTTTTGATTTGGGTTGTTCTGCTCCTTTACAAGATCGTCGCAATCGTCATCAACAAGTGCGGATTTGTTTGAGGTGATCGAGCGGCACTTAATGCAGTACCATGCTACAGATTCGCACATGAACACCTCAAAATGATCTGGATTAATACCAACACATAAAGCATGATAATAGACCAAACATTTGGTGCACTACACTCCCGAGTATTTTATATTGATATTTCTATTGCATTTGTTGCACGCAGCCATTGTGCAGTGAAGCGAAAGACGTTTTTTTAAGATTAATTAAATATTAATTAAGAAAGGATTTATCTTGTTTATGAGGTATTATTAAAATTTAATAAATGTGAATTCTGATACAGTTTATGTTCAAATATTGTGAGAGAAACACAAAATTACTCACTGCTAATTATATAAAAAGTTAGATGAATGTATTATACTGTAAACTGTATAGTTATTACGAAATTTACAACACAAAAACACTAAATATACTCGCAAAAAAGAGGAGCAACAAAAACATGTGATGATAGTTACTACTGAATAATTAACACTACTATTTATTTCCACGAAGTTACTAATTATTTATTTCACTACGCGTTCCAATCTTAGACTGCCGGTCTGTTGCAGACTCTTGTAGACTGTTTACGCGTTATTTATATCACTATATTTATGTCACTATATACTTATATCACGTTCAACTGTCCGTCTACCGACCTTCACGGCCTCTATTTACTCAACTGATTCAACAGCGTCTGTATATTCAACTGCTCGGACAGAAGTCACACCTTTCACCTACTGCCGAGTATCCACTTTCACTCGCTGTTACACTACCGAGTATTCTCATCCACAGCTATCCCAGTATACCAGTAACTTACAGAATACCTACTCCATTCGACACTTTATTGCATACGCTCACTACGATACTGTTGTGCTTCTCACTAACACTCCGTAGATGTCAAAATTTTGTTTTACATCTTTAATGTTATCAATATTTTTCGGCATTTTTAGCCACGGGATACTCTAATTTAACAAGTGTACTATCTGCAGCAATTATATGCGGTAAACAAGATGTATATTGTAAAAGTGTCCTTGCACTTTTTGTATATGCCATTCAGTCTGAAGTTCAAATATGTCGTATTCAACAAAGGTATCCAAAATTCGAAATGTAAGGATCTTTATAATGATTCACTTATTCACTATTTGAGATCAAATACGATCCCAAATATGTCATTATAAATTGAAAACAGCTTGTTTTCATAATCGGTATCTGTCAAAAAATTCCCTCATGTGTATGGTTATGTCGCTGGCTGATGGTGTGGGCTCGATTTCTCACGTTATATATATATATATATATATATATATATATATATATATATATATATATATATATATATATATATATATATATATTAATTTATGGTTCATCATAATTATCAAAAATATTTAATATGCTCATTTCTTAAATAAATTTGCAACACATTGTAATGAAATGAATATAATGAACTTACGAATGAACAGGTTACCGCTTCGAAGTACCGAATAATTAATTCAACGAATCCTTTCGAATAATCTTATTTGTAAGAGAAAAGACAAAAATTTGAATTTTTTAGATAATACTGAATTATGTATTGAAATGTAATGTTTTTCATTTTGAGCATTTGCTCTAAAATTATTTTTATATTAAGTATTTATGACCCAATATAAAATGAATAAAACTAACCTGCTGTTTTTTTAAGAAATCTTCGGTATCTCTGCTAAGAAGCGATATGGCACCAATGTTTTTTAGGACTTTTTCACGGTTTGGTATCTAAAATTCATAATCCCAAGTCTTGCACTGTTATATGAAACAGCCTGTACATACACAGGGTGTTGATCGCGACACCGTAACACACGCCGGAAGTAGTTGATCAGAAGTAAAATGTTTATACTGTTTCATATTGTAACAAGACGAAATTCGGCGGCATTATTTTTATTGAGCTAACGGAATATGTGGAAAGGTAGTTTGAAGTCCCGTTCCAAAAATTCCTAAATTCATTAAGTCATCAAAATTCTAATTCTATACAAGTTGTGTGTGTATCTCGTAATTGTATATGATGTAATTAGTACAAAAATTCCCTTTTGGCTACATCGTTGTATTGAAAAAACAAATTAGTTACCGAACCAGTATATAAACAACGGCTGGAGCGAGGACAAGCAGATAGAGGAAGAGAGAGAGAGAGAGAGAGAGAGAGAGAGAGAGAGAAGTTGGAGAGGTTGTAGCGGTTACATTGTAGTAAGAAGATGTTGGACAGGAAAGTTGTAAGGTCTGTAAATAGTATAACATATAAGTAATATATTAATAATACTTTGGAACGTAATGTCCGCTCTGCTGTCTCTTTGTTTTGCTAAAGCTATTAATTTTAAATTACGTATCTTAATTGTGTGTTGTAAATTAAATTACAATAATTAAGTATAACTTTTAACTTAATAGTATAGCTTGTTCGTAATTGTCGACTTTACAGTCCCGTAGCTTTTACAACTTTTCAGAGTTTGCAGAATATATTTCGGATTATAACTATTTAATTCTCTTTATCGTACTATGAACTTACATTACAGCCTGTATATTGTCACGGGGAATATCTGGATTTTTTTCTTTTGTTTTGACAAATTAATATGATGTCTGATTTTTAAATATAGTAAGTATTGCGTCATCCGTCAATTTTAAACATTTTCTTTTTAAAACCCAACGTGTATCATGTGACGTAATGGATTCATGTTCACGAAGAAATAATATTTCGTCAAAATTCGAGAAGCAAACTACCGAGGATATTGTATTCTTAAAATTTGATCGATGTATTGCATTTATCTATTTTTTTTATACATTAGCAAATTTGGCCATGCTTTTACATATTGGCACACAACATTATAAAATCATTTTTAAATTTTTTTCAATTCTTGAATCAATTAATAACAATCAACAAAAACCAAGAAAAGACTAGTACTAGAGCGTACAGAAAACTTAGATAAAATGAACCACAGACATAAGAAAAATATGTGTAAAAAGCAGAAATCAAACACCAATATTATGCGCGATAATAGACAAACCCTAATTATAACGGTAGAAGAGTTTATGTTTCTATATGGAATAGAATTATATATACCATAATATATATATATATATATATATATATATATATATATATATATATATATATATCTATATATATATATATATATATATATATATATATATATATATATATATATATATATATTATATTTTAATAATTGCAAGAATATAACACACAAACGAAACCATACGACCACGATAGTGCAACTAGGTATGCGCAAGTTATATATATCAATGATTAATAGATAAAGTAGATGATTTCATTCTTATAGATAACGGTATCCTGCAATGATTCTATTCCTTTGTTCTTGTATGAATCAGGAATGGAAACATAAACAAAATATAGTATAAAAACCATGAATTTAGAGATAATGACTTAGTTCTGTCCTAATATTCTCCGTTCTAACAATACTTGTAATTGTTGCTGATAATAAATAAAACTTTTTAAAAATAATAGTTTTAATTCCTATTTAATTGGCGCAGTCGGTAGGATCCGTAAACAGTGCCCTTTTGGTCGAAAAACTCATGCAAAGAGTTTAATTCGTTTAAACCAAGCCTGGTTTGTTTCTACAATTTATTACGGTCCATAAACAACAAAGAACCTAAAGAGCCGCTACACGCAGTGCCCAGGTCCTCACGACATCAGCAAACAACAATAAGTATCTACAGAAGCCGCTAAAACGCAGTGCCCAAATCTTCACTACATTACAAGCAAGAACGAGAACTCCGTACCATAGAGCCCGCAGATCGAGTGCCCGGTCCGTCAACCCCTCATCAACTCATAGTGCCCGTACATCGTGAGCCAGAGTCAACACTTCCACAGTGCCCGTAAACCGAGAGCCTGGAACCAGCAGCACAAATGAAGATTGCAACAATAATAATAAGCATAATTGTATTGTAAGTTAAAAATTAATATACTAACATACAATAAACAGGGATTTCTGGAACGGCTAACGCTGTTAAGATAGAAATCGAGCTCCGGCACAGAGCCACACATAACAAATACACAATATACTTATTTATTAACATAATTAGTTAATAATATTTCAAATTAAATAAATATTCAATCTGAATAATAAGTTCATATTACAATGGCTGATAGAATTAAAAAAATAAATGTTGCTTTAAACTCGGTCCCAACTTACAATGGAGACCCTAACAAACTTAGTTCATTCATAAATGCAGTGAACACAGTTCAAACCTTACTTGGTGCATTGAATCCACTATTAGACGATTTCGATAAATCTGTCGCATTTCTACATATAAAAAGCAAAGTAACTGATAAAGCCCTAGATAGTATCAAAGATACTAAATTCCAAAGCTGGAATGATTTAAAAGAACATTTAACAAATAATTTTAAAGACAAAACCAAATCTGTCACAATAATTAATGAAATACTTAAAATACAAAATATTAAAAATCCGTACAAATTGTTAGAAATAACAAAAGAAAAATTTATCTCATTCAAATCAAAATTATGCATTGAAGAAAATAATGCTGAAAAGAAAACAACAATAACTCAATTCTCAGAAAAATTAATTGTTAATAACTTTATTTCAACAATCGGTGACCCATTTAGAAATAATCTTGCTACTAGAAACCCTACTAGTATTCCTGAAATAGAAAGACTTTTACAAAATGATTTCCAATATTTGAAATCTAATAATTCACAACCTACCAGACAATTTCCTAATATTCCGCCACAAAGATTTCCCGGAACAAATTTTCCTACTGGACCAGTGAATCTTAATAAAACCCCAATTAATAATCACAGATTTGCTCCAAGACAACAAATTAAAAATGCGCAAGGCATGAAACCTACTCCTATGTCTATACAGACAAAACAGACATTCCACCCGAAACAAACAACTTCAAGACCTAATAATTATTTTGTACAACAAAATAAACAATTTGGAACACACACACCAAATTATAGAGCTGAAGAAATTCATAACACGGAAACTCTTGAGAAAAATGAATATTCCGAAATTCAATATTCTAATGACGAAGAAGATTACATTTTTCCTTTTAGTGAAGATTGTGAAAATAACGATGACATATTTGACCAAAATTCTTTTTTAGAAATTTCCCCAGATATCCACGAGAAATTCTAAATATATTTCAAAATTCTCGTCTTCCATTTTTAAAAATGAATTATTATTACATGTTAATTGATACCGGATCTACTATAAATTTAATAAGTAAAACATATGTTTATAATAATTTACATAAACAGCAAGTGGAGAACATAATGGCGACGAATATGTAATCCTACAATTTGAAGGTAAATATTTGAAATTCTATTTACATAATTTTCATACCCAATTTAATTTGTTACTAAGTCTACCTACAATGATTGACATGCAAGTAAAAATTGATTTTAATAAAAATATAATTACTATTCAAAATAAAAATTATAAAATACAATATTTTGATAATCAAAATTTTGTTAATACTGTTGAAGCAATTAAAATTAGAGCCGAACATTTAAATCCAGAAGAGAAAAAAGAATTACACAATTTAATAAAAGAATATGAAAGTATTTTTCCAAAAGAAAAAGACATTTTATCACATATAGACGTAATACAACATAAAATAATCACTAAAGACGATACTCCAATATACACTAAATCATATAGATATCCAGAAGTCTATAAAGAAGAAATTAATAACCAAATTAATAAATTATTACAAGATAAAATTATTCAGGAAAGTCATTCCCCATGGTCCTCTCCTGTGTGGATGGTGCCCAAAAAATTAGATGCCTCAGGAAAAAGAAAATTTAGAATGGTTATTGACTACAGAAAATTGAATGCAAAGACTGTAGACGATAAATTCCCAATTCCAAACATAACTGACGTTTTAGACAAATTAGGTAAAAATATGTATTACACTACACTGGACTTAACTTCCGGATTCCATCAAATCCAAATGCACCCCGGCTCTATTCCAAAAACAGCTTTTAATACTGACAAAGGTCATTTCGAATTTACTAGAATGCCTTTTGGACTCAAAAATGCCCCAGCTACTTTCCAGAGATTAATGAATTACGTACTAAAAGATTATATAAATAAAATATGCCTCGTATATTTGGATGATATTATAATACTAGGCACATCATTACAGGAACATTGTGAAAATATTAGGAAAGTCTTTTCTAAATTAAAACAGTATAATTTAAAAATTCAACTTGATAAGTCTGAATTTATGAAAAAAGAAGTCGCATATCTTGGTCATATAGTTTCACAAGGAGTCAAACCAAACCCTGCAAAAATAGACGCTGTCAAAAATTTCCCTATCCCAAAGACGCAAAAAGAAATTAAACAATACTTAGGACTTTTAGGCTACTATAGAAAATTTATCCCAAATTTTGCAAAATTAACTAAACCTATGACTAAATATTTAAAAAAAGGAAATACAGTGAATATAGAAAACAAAGAATACAGACAAAGCTTCGAAGATAGTAAAAATTTACTAATTAACGCACCTATACTACAATACCCCGATTTCGAAAAACAATTCATTGTAACAACTGACGCAAGTAACTTTGCCATCGGTGCAGTCTTAAGCCAAAATGTAAATGGAAAAGATATGCCCATAGCTTATGCATCTCGAACACTTAATGAACATGAAATTAATTACAGTACCACAGAAAAAGAGCTACTTGGAATCGTTTGGTCTGGAAAATATTTCAGACCATATCTTTACAGTACGAAATTCAAAATTCAAACAGATCATAGACCTTTAACTTGGTTAATGAGTTTAAAAGACCCAAATTCAAAATTAATGAGATGGCGTATAAAGCTAGATGAATATACATATGAAATAGAATACAAAAAAGGAACCTTAAATTCAAACGCAGACGCACTATCAAGAGTCAGGCCTAGTTTCCAAATTATTAAAACTAATGATATTTTTGAAAAACCCCAAAATTTATTACATTGTATTTCACAAGATTTTCAGTTATTAAAAGGATTTGCTAAACAAATTAATGAACAGTTCAACAGTAAAAATTATTTAATAAATAAAAATAGTAAAAACAAAAATTTATTAGTTCAACCTATTCATGGAAATAAATATAAAATATTTCACATCGTACCAAACAAGAACATTTTAATAAACCAACAATAGACAATATAGAGGATTGTTTAATTGAATTAAAAAATTATTTAGTACAAAACCATATTTTCGAAATACATATGCCAAAAATTTGTTCAGGTTTAGACAAACAACCATTTCAAAAAATCAAGGATTTATTAAACAACATTTTTAAGGAAACACATATTAAAATTGTAATTCATGAATTATTAGAAGAAGAAATAAATATGAACGACGAATCAGAAAGCATAATTGCCAATATTGACAACGAAGAACTAGACACAGTACATTCCGCAGATGAAAATGAAATTAACAGTGTAACTTATAAAGATAGCTGCATTAATGTAGGGAAAAATCAGATTATTATTCAAAAACATAATAAAGAGACAAATTGTCAATTAATAAGACTTTTTGGTAATAAACAAAGATTAATTATTAAATTACAAGAAACAAATTTAGAAAATGAAATTTTTAAAATAATAAAAGAATATTTAGTGCCATGTGTAAATTATTATTGTTTAATTGATAAAGATTTAATAAATTTAATAAACATTGTCCTGCAAAATAATTTCAATAAAGATACATACAGATTAATTCAATGCGAAGAAGTATTAGACGATATAGTAAACACAGAAGAGCAATTAGAAACAATTCAAAATTATCACTCAGGCAAAACTAATCACAGAGGTATTATGGAAACATACCAAAAATTAAAACGTAAATTTTATTGGCCCAATATGTTTATAGATATTCAGAAATATATTAATAACTGCGACATATGTCAACAAAATAAATACAAAAGAAATCCTTACCAAATTCCTGACAACCATACTCAAAACCCGAAATTCCCTTTCGACATATTACATATTGATACATTGACTCTAGAAAATAAAAAATATTTAACATTAATAGATGCCTTTTCAAAATTCGCTCAATTAATATATTTAAAATCACTGTCTGCCACAGATATTACGGATGCACTTATAAAATATTACTCTCAATATCAAGTCCCTAACGAAATAATATTTGATAGTGGAACTGAATTCAATAACAATTTAGTAAAAGATCTATTAAAATCATATAATATAAAAATTCACATGACATGTGTAGATAATCCTAAATCAAACGGATTAATTGATAGATTCCATTCAACAATAATTGAACATTTAAGAATTTTAAACCAAAGACAAAATTTTAAAGAACAAGGAATTTTCAAAAAAATACAAACCTTATCAAAATTTAGACAATTTGAAATTAAAAAATGTATTAGTTAAAGAAGGTAAAAGAAGGATACAAAAGATTAAAAAACCTCTCTTCAAAATTCATAAAATTGAAGACTATAACCCGAAATTAGGTGTAGTAAAAATAAATCCTAATAAAAGACATAAAATTGATAAAATTAAAAGAAAACGCCTTTTTGTTGCAGATGCTTCTGCAAAGGGGAAGAACTAACCAAATTGACGGATAATCCCGGAATTAATATATTAGAATTAGGATAAGTAAATATATATAAAGATTCATTTTATTCTTATTATAATTATGAGATAAGCAACCTAGAAATAGAATATTATAAAATAAGTAATCGTAGAAATGAAATAATATCAAAATTAAATAGTAATGAAAGTATAAAATTATTGTATAAAAGAGAAACTCAAGCTTACCTAAATATTTTAAATTTTAATATTGTTATATTAGAAAATAAGATTAATAATTTATTCAATAATAATCGAAATAAAAGAGCAATATTTAATGGACTCGGAACAATAATTAAAAGTATCACTGGAAATTTGGATTCAGAAGACGCAGAAAAATACGATACGTTATTTGAGAAAATAAAACAAAATCAGATAACTCTTCAAAACCAAAATTTAGAAAATATTCGTATTAATGAAGAAATGATTTCAAAATTTAATAAACAAATTGAAAACATCCAATATAATGAAATTGTATTGAAATCACGAATAACGCAAATAGATACTATCAAAGAGGTAATGAACTGGGAAAACGTTTTAAGAATCAAGGATATAATTAATCAATTAATTCTAGTAAGTATAAACTTAATTGAAACCTTGGACGAGATTGAAACAAGTTTGACTTTTTGTAGTACAGAAAAACAATTATTAATTCTAAATCAAAATGTACTATATAATACACATGATTGTAATAAAATAAATAACAATTATTTTTGTAAAACTAATTATATAGAAACTAAAAAATGCATTAAGAATATTGCTTTAAAACACAATAATGAAGATTGTAAGTACCAAGAAATTAATGATGCCTTTTTAATCATGGAAATAGAAAATGGAAATTTAGCAATAATAGCAAGCACCGAAAATAAAAATATAGAAATAAAATGTGAAAATAGAATTAAACATCAACAAATAAAAGGAGTATATAAATTTCTAACTAATGAAAATTGCGACATAGATAATTATAATTTAGATAGGAAAATAACAATAGCAAAAGAAATAATATTTGAGAATATAAAGTTTGATATTAAAGAAAACCAGCATAGTAATAAAACTTTAGAATTAAAACAAATTGATAAAGAAAACATTATTAGTAATGAAATACCGTTGATACAAGAAGATGAAATGAAAGAAAAACATTATAATTATATTAATTCTTTTGCAATAATTGTAATAGTTACTATTATATTAATATATGTAATCTATAGATATAAAAATAATATATTTTGTAAAAGAAATAATTCAAAACAACAGACAAATAATGTATTAGAATTAACAGATATCGAAAACCAAAATAGAAATCCTTTGTAAAAGAATAAAATCATCTTTTAAAGAAGGGAGGAGTTATATATATATATATATATATATATATATATATATATATATATATATATATATATCAATGATTAATAGATAAAGTAGATGATTTCATTCTTATAGATAACGGTATCCTGCAATGATTCTATTCCTTTGTTCTTGTATGAATCAGGAATGGAAACATAAACAAAATATAGTATAAAAACCATGAATTTAGAGATAATGACTTAGTTCTGTCCTAATATTCTCCGTTCTAACAATACTTGTAATTGTTGCTGATAATAAATAAAACTTTTTAAAAATAATAGTTTTAGTTCCTATTATTTAATTCGCACGATACATCGATGTTTGAGAAAAATCGATATTTAGTTTTCGATATTTTGTTTTTCGATAATATCAGTCGACATCGATATTTGTTTTCCAAAATTTCAAAAATGCATTCCTAATTTGTCAAGACTTGTTAATCTTAGACACGCTACTCTCCTGTGCCCTGTTTTTATTTACATATGTCTTGTCATAGTTTATTTTATGTCTACCCTACTTTGGAAAAAATACTTCCACGATACCTGAGTATGCGAAGTAATAAACTAAAAGGGAAACGGTTATCAAAATATTTATTTTGTACATAGTTGCGATTCAGATGTGTTTTAAATTCAGTTGTTGGGTGTTATATTTGATTTTTAATAAAATAAGTTAGTAGATTAGTGTGTAGTAAGGTACCTATATTGTTGTTTCTTTTTAATATGAAAGCATAATAATAATAACTTTATTTTTTATTTGGTCCAAAGATGCCTCTGTAACAGTACGAAGGTCTATACTATAGTTTATAATTATCTTTTCTATGTATTCTTATATGTAATTGAAATAGGATGCTACGGTCACATCTGCATTTTAGTTTAAACAATTCGTTCTTTTCAAAATTTTACATCTATTCTTTAGAAACTATTTACTAATTCTTAGGCAATAGATTTCACTCCTTTCAGTCTTGACGTTTCTTAAAGCTCAGTCTATACATTAATTAGATTTATGGCCTAACTGTCATTGATGCAGGCGTCAGTCACTTTTTTAGAGAACTCTAGAATTGCGAATGTGTTTAGAAATTTCGGAATCAGGCATTGGCCTAGCAGAGCAGATGTGTGGGCCGCAACATCCTATCATCTAACATTTTTGGTAAAACTACCCCCACAAAGGTGTATAAAAAAGAGATGTCTTACCCGTTGGAAGGGTCAGTTCTACTCGGTATTTAGTTGAATTTTATGAATATCCTGGCAAGCTGTTCGAATCAACATGCATTATTTTTGTAAGTACCTTTAACTATTTTATGTAAAGATAAGATTGATTGTATTATCTATTTCTGTTGTGTGTTTCAATAAGAACACATTGAGTTTCGTTTATCAACTGTTTATTATAAAGCAAGACACTTCTTTTTATATATAAACTTTACATAACATTAACAGTAATTAATAATAATCCAACCCAGTACATAACATATTTAATATCTACTATTATTAATATAAAACTATTATAATTAACAATCTACAACATCTCCTTTGTTACCAAAGAAAAGTCAAGTTCCGTATTTATCTGGAGGTTTGACAATACGTCCAGATTTTGTAACTACAGTATCTGACTTTTCTTTAGAACTCACATTTGTGTTTAGTTTTAGTTTTTGTTGGAAATCGTCTGACAGTCTTTCGACCCTTATATTTGTTTCACGATTTTTAATGGTTTCCGTACTATCATTTAAACTAGAAAGTGAATCTGCACTTGTATCTGAGTTTGCTAATGTATCCTCATAACTAGAGAGAGTGTCTGAATTTGAATCTGAATCAGAGTTATAAGTATTGTCAGGATTGTGCGGGTTTATCATAGTACTAGTACTAGTCTCATTATTGCTAATTGTCTTAATTGGTTCTATTTTAATAATCTTTCTATTTCTATCTATTTCACTTCCATTTTGCGTTTTGATAGTATATGATCGTGGTCTGTCTAATCTGTTAACAATTTCACCCTTCTCCCATTTTCCATCTTTACGTACTCTTACTTGCTGTCCCGTATTAATGGGCTGCATGTTTTTTGCATTACGATTATAATAAGTTTTACTTTTGTGTTGTGTTTGTTGCAAGTGTTTCTTATATTGTTCAATTTAGATGTATTGCCTTTATTTTGAAAGGGAAGTACTCCTCTAAATTTTCTACCCATTAATATTTGAGATGGCGAAAGTATTCCATTTATGGGAGTATTTCGTAACTGCAACATAGCGAGATATGGATCCGAATTTGAATGCAAGGACTTTTTTAGTATGTTTTTTATCGTCTGTACATATCTTTCGGCCATACCGTTAGATTGTGGATAATGTGGTGATGAAGTGTTGTGATCAAAATCCCATTCTTTAGAGAAATTTTTGAATTCCACACTGGAAAATTGTGGTCCATTATCGGATATGACAATTTCTGGTATTCCTTGTCGGGAAAATATATGCTTAATGATATTTATAACATGTTTGCTTGTAGTACTATTCAAATGACATACTTCTACATATTTACTAAAGTAGTCTACTACAAGGAGATAGTTTTTATTATTAAAATGAAATAGGTCCATTCCTACTTTTTGCCATGCGTATTCAGGAATTGAATGTGGAATTAATTTTTCTTTCTGTAATTGATTTGAAAATGTAGAACACGCGTCACAATTCTTGACAAAATTAGTTATATCATTGGTCATATTTGGCCAATAAATACATTCTCGAGCTATCGATTTACATTTTTCTAATCCTAAATGAGCTGCATGTATTTTATTGAGCATTTCTTTCCTCATTGATTTTGGGACAATTATTTGATTATTCTTAAATAATAATTCCGAATGTAAAAAAATTTGATCTTTTAGTTTTTCATACATTTTGACGTTACTATTTATGTTATTTTTATTATTCGGCCACCCGTTTCTTAAATATTGGTTTAACATACGCAAATCTTCATCCTTTGCTGTTTCGTCTTGAAATTTTTTGAGTTGATTTTTTGAAATATTTAAATTATTTGTGACTAAACAAACATGCGCTTCAATTTCATTTACAGTTTCTTCCTCTTTTCCATTTTTAGTTATGTACGCACGTGACAAAGTGTCTGCAATGATTAATTCTTTACCGGGCCTGAATATTAAATTAATATCAAATGGCTGTAATTTTATTATCATTCTTTGTAGTCGCAAGGGACACAAAGCTAAAGGTTTTTGGAAAACACCTATCAGCGGCTTATGATCTGTCTCTATTGTTATTTGTTTGCCCGTTACATATTGGGAAAAATGTTCACAACTAAAAACGATAGCAAATAATTCTTTTTCAATCTGTGCCCAACGTTTTTGTGTACTGGTAAGAGCTTTGGATGCATAAGCTACGGGTAAATTATTTTGTAATAAAACTGCGCCGACTCCATGTTTAGATGCATCAACAGATATTACTATCGGTTCATTTACGTTATAAAATTGTAAAATAGGTGCTTTAGTTAATAGTAATTTTAAATTATGGAATGCATTTTCATGATTTATTCCAATGCCAACTAACATTTTTTGGGAGTAATTCACGTAAAGGAAACGTTATTTCGGAGAGATTTTTTACATATCTACCCAAATATGTAACCATTCCTATAAATCTTTCTAAGTCCTTTTTACTTTTTGGTATCTGTGCCTTGACGATTGCCTCAATTTTTGAAGGGTCAGGCTGTACTCCATTTTTAGTAATGATGTGACCTAAATATTTAATTTTATTTACACAAAATTTGCATTTACTTAGATTTAGTTTCAGATTGTATAATTGTAATCTTTCAAATACTTTGGCTAATCTACTGTTATGTTCTTCCAATGTTCTACCCCATATAATTATATCATCAATATATGTATCTACTCCTTCTATATCATCTATTATTTGTTTCATGAGCTTTTGGAAAATTTCTGGAGCTGAACATAACCCAAATGGCATGCGTAAAAATCTGTATCGCCCAAATGGTGTATTGAAAGTACATAATTTTGAACTATTTTCATCTAGTGGTATTTGCCAAAATCCATGACTAGCATCTAGTGTGGTAAAATATTTTTCTCCGTTTAATTTAGCTAGTATTTCTTCCGTAGTTAGGATGTGAAAATGTTCTCTTTTAATAACTTTATTCAGGTCTTTCGGATCTATGCATATTCTGATTGAATTATTTGGTTTTCTTATGATTACCATAGAGTTGACCCATGGTGTTGGTTCGTCAACTTTTTGAATTATATTAATAGATTCCAATTTATTTAGTTCGGATTTGACTAGATTAAGAAGAGGAAATGCTACTTTTCTTGGAGGGTGTACAACTGGTTCACTATTATTTTCTAGATTAATTTTGTAAGGTTTAATTTTTAGACAACCAAAACCATTAAAAAGCGTTTCGTACTTTTCAATTAATTTATTCACATTTTTATCTGAATTAATTTCCATTACTCTTTGTATTAAATTTAATTGTACACACGCGTCTAGCCCTAACACTGGTGGAGAGTTCGTGTTTATAACAAAAAAACTTAATTTATGTGACACGTTTCTGTACTTACAATTTAAATTACATGTTCCAGCTATTGGTAAATAGGTTCCTGAATATGATTTAAGTTTAGTATCAGTTTTGTTTAACTTGTTTGTTTTAATATTCAGATTATTTAACAATGCTGAAGAAATACAATTGACTTGGGCACCGGTATCAATTTTGAACGTAATATCTACATCATTAATTTCTAACGTTACGTCCCAATTATTATTATGATTATCTGACATAACCATTCCCAAAAATAAATCATCATGGTCACTAGTTTCTTGTTCTACTAATTTTATACTTTGTGTTTGACATTGGGTTGCAAAATGATTAAATTTCTTACATTTAGTACATTTTTTCTGATATGCAGGACATTTATTTTTTTCATGATTTCGACCACAACGAGTACAATTTTTAATAAACTTACTGTTATTAAATCCTGGATTTCGATTACCCGGTGTAGACGTAGTCTGGTACCTCGGTTTCCCATTGCGTGCAGGCTGGTGTCTCTGGAGGGCTAAAACACTGTTGTCTGTAATTTCTTTCGATGTCCCGGTGATTTCTGATGACTGAAGCCTGGATATCTCTGATGCTCTGCATAGCTGAATTGCTTTTTCTAATGTTAAATCTGGTGTTTGAAGTAATTTTTCGCGTAACTCTTTGCTCACAATTCCACACACTAAACGATCACGAACTAAACTATCTTTTAATTCTCCAAAACTGCAACTTGCGGAAAGATTTTTTATTTCAATCACATATTGATCAATTGATTCACCTGGCACTTGATTTCTTGTGAAAAATTTATGTCTTTCAAATATCTCATTTTTCTTAGGCTTAAAGTGATCTTCGAATTTTTTGAGGTATACATCTAATTTATCTTTTTCTGTTTCACTTATACTAAATGTGTTAAATATATCGATGCAATTATCACCAATTATATGTAATAAAATCGCACATTTAGTAGCCTCGGATTTTTTAACACTTTCTGAAGCAACTAAATAGATTTCAAATGTTTGTCTCCATTTAGTCCAGTTAGCCTCTAAATTTCCATCTAAGCACATAGGTTGAATTGCTCTTTCCGACATTGTAATTTGTTTTATTTAATAAACTAAACCGACTGCGCCATGTTGTGTGTTTCAATAAGAACACATTGAGTTTCGTTTATCAACTGTTTATTATAAAGCAAGACACTTCTTTTTATATATAAACTTTACATAACATTAACAGTAATTAATAATAATCCAACCCAGTACATAACATATTTAATATCTACTATTATTAATATAAAACTATTATAATTAACAATCTACAACAATTTCGATGAATTTTTGATTGTTTTGATTGTGAGACAAACACAAATATTTATATTTTTCTTAATTTCAAATATCCAGTAATTTTATTCCATATGTTATTTATATTTATATCTTTTGTTAATATAGTTATACCTTAATTTTAAACTGCGTCTTAAATCGTTCCTTCCATTTTCTCTGTGATTGTCAGGTCAGATATTTTCATTAAATAGTTTGCTGCCAGTTTGTCATTAATATATTTAAATCATTAACATTAACGTGTTACACCTCTTTTACAAAATATGAAAGCATATTTACTTTATATTATTTTTTAGAATAAAAAGTCGGAAATAAGTTCATATTATTTGTGAATGTCGATGTTTTAAAATATCGATATTTTTGATCCGATATTTACCTACACAACATCCATATTTTATCTCACAGCGCAAAGTTACCCTACCGGCCTGCCGCCGTGGCATCAGACAGAGAGGTGATACCATACATTCTTGTTATCTCCAATGATCTCGATGTGAACAGCGGCTAGGAGCGGGCAGACGACGGCAGTAGACAAGCAGTAGATGCAGACGTTGTGTGATTGTATGCTTTTCGATTCCAATTACGGACTTTTGGGTTTTATAATATATATATATATATATATATATATATATATATATATATATATATATATATATATATATAATAATAATAATAATAATAATATGTTTTTATTGCATTAGAAAAAAACATTCTGTACAATAGAGTGTTGACAACGGATAATAAATTTATAAAGTAATGCCATGTCTGATTATACATAATATTAAACCTGATGAATATTATTCGTGATTGAATATATTAACCACATAACACATACATTAACTACATACATCATCAGATTTGATACAGCATTTATAAGTACAGAGAGAAAATTGACAATTATACAATACAATTATAAAATATATTTATAAATTACACCTTAATGAAGTATATTAACAAGATAAAAATAAATAAATCTATATCCAAAAATGTTATAAACAGTTAATAGAACACGGTAACTGAAAATGTTTATCTGCAAAGCAAGAAATTTGTAAAAAATACCTGCCATGATTAGTCATTCAAGCAGAAACTTCTTAATTTAAATGCATTGATTGTGAAATAAAATAAATTATTAACTTTGGTTACATTGAGCTCATCAAACAGTTTATGAATATCCAGTTCAGAATTAATATGAGTGATATATGTTTTCAGATATGCATTTCTCATCTCAATGTAAATTGGACATGTTATGAAGAAATGGTATAAGTTTTCATTTTCATTTTTGTTGCAAATGGTACATGTATTTAAAGCATCTAGCTCGTATTTTATGTTTTTAAAGATAATCCTTAATCCTCTCCATCCAGCGACTCTAATCTGGGCAATGACGCGTTGTTTGAAAATGGATATATTGAATGATAAATAATTTGGAAAAGGTAAATGTAGTTTTAAATTTTTATAATGATTGTTATATAATGAACTATTTAAATTTTCTATATCTGTAGTTTTCAATTTATTTTGAAAGATATCTATAATTCCTTTTATTTGAGTTTGAGTTATTTGCTGATTTTCCCAAATATTTGCGAAATTTAAATCGTGCAAGAATGATTTTATTTGAGATGTCCAAGAGCATTCTGCTGGGTTCGGTGTATTCATCAGTTGGAGTGAACGGTTATAAAGAATTTTTGGAAGTCTGTTATTGTCCATAATTAAAAAAAAATTCCAGAGGTTTAAAGCTCTTTTCCAAACTATTACCGCCACTGGTGATACTCCTGTTTCCAATCTAATAATAGAGTTAGGGGTAATTTTCGGGCATTGGAGGATATTTTTAAGGTAGGATAACTGAGACTTTTCCAAAATATCACATTGTTTAAGGCCCCATACTTCGCTGGCGTAAAGTGCCGAAGCGTTTATTATGGAGTTTAAAAGTTTTAATTTTTCAGACCAGCCTGTAGATTTAGCTTTTGCTAATATATTTTTTGTTACTTGTATTGCTATCATTGCTTTGCGATTATTTTCTATTGCCGTGAGGTTAAATTTTGCGGAGGAGGAGAATTGAATACCTAGATAATTAAATTTGGGTGTTTGCTCAATAATTACGTTATTGTATTTAAATGGTTCTTTTATGTTAGGGGGCCTGCCTTTATGAAATAGTAATATCTTAGTTTTTTCGGTGTTTACATTTAATTTATTATTAAAGGAATATTTTTGCAAGATTTTTAGTTTTCTTCGTACGTCAGCAGGAGAATCAGCTAAAACGACTAAATCGTCTGCATAGCCTAGTATAATTAAGTCATTGTGTGCGTCAATACTAATACCTCTTGCCCCTTCTTTGCGGAAGAAAGACTCTAAGTCATTTATGTAAAAACTGAACAATAATGGTGACAATATTTCTCCTTGTAGTACTCCTTGTTTGATATTTATGTTATTCGAGGTATTTTCTTTAATTTTGATTTGCATACTCGCATTATTATAAAGATTATACAAAATTCTTATATATTTAGTTGATACACCCGACAAATATAGTTTTTCCCATAGTATACTGTGATTTAGAGTGTCAAACGCTTTTTGAAAGTCGATGAAAATTGCGTAGATTTTACTTTTTTTCAATCTCATATGTAAATTGGTTATTAATGTTAAGCAAAAGATATTGTCTACTGTTCCTCTACCTTTTCTAAAGCCCGTTTGGAATTAATTTAGTATACTGTTTTCCTCGCTCCATTCTTGCAAGCGGTTGTACAATATTTGCGTGAATATTTTGGCTATTGTGTTAAATAAGGCTATTGGTCTGTAGTTTGTGCAACATTTTTTATCGCCTTTTTTGAAAAAAAGAACTGTCTGTACACTGGACCACGAGTTAGGCATGCGTTCTCTGTTTAATACTAAATTAAAAAAGTTAAGCATATAGTGCAGCCAGGAGGGGGTAAGATTTTTATAAAATTCGTAAGATATACCATCTGCGCCTGTAGCTTTATTATTTTTTGTGTTATTAATGCTGACTTCTAATTCATTAAGGGATATTGGATAATCAAGGTGAGGATTTAAGCAGTCGAAATAGGTCAGAGTTTCTCGCGGGTTATTTGACAATGCACTTTTTAGAAAAAATTGTTCCCATTCTTCTAACCTAATTTCATTTTCAGTGAAGCTTTTAGATTTAAATTTTTTAATTGTAGACCAAAATAGTTTTGAGTTATTTACTTTGGAGAGAGATTCTGTGATTTCATTGTAATATTTTTGTTTGTGAAGTTTAATTGCTTTTAGATATGTTTTTTTGGCTTCGAGAAATGGCATTAAGTCTGCGTCATAACGATTTTTAAGATAAGCCCTTAATTTTTGTCTTGCGACCCGTTTTAATTCAAGGCAATCGTTATTGTGCCACGGTTTGTTATGTTTAGATACATTGCTCGCATTAGTGTTTTTAGAGATTAAAAGCATATTAGACTTGCTAGCTGAATCTTTGATAGCGTTTATTAGATTTTTATTTAATTCGTTAATGTCATTGCTATTAAAGTAGATGTGCGATGAATCTCTCATAATTTGGATAAATTGTGTTGCACAAAACTGATTAAATTTAAATTTTATAGTATATGTAGGATTTGGTGGATAATTTATTTCTTTTCTGTTGAGGTTGACATTATTATTCTTGAATGTTAATATCCCTATACTATGGGGTGAATGTGTTAATGATGGGATGAAAGATAGTTTAGTTACATATTTTATAAAGTTTAAATTTGCCCATACCATGTCTATTGTTGATTTACCATTTTGGTTGATAAACGTAAATGCTCCAGGAATATCACCAGTGGTTCGTCCATTTAGCGTATACATTCCAAAGTTTTCCATAGTTTCTACTAGCTTTTGTCCGCGTTCATTTTTATTGTTATGTAGCGATATTCTTTCTTCCCGAACTTCAGCCAAATAAAAGATTTGCTCTTGGACTTGGTTAAGTTGAGCGATGTGCCCATTGAAGTCTCCTAGAAGGATTATATTGTCATTAATGTATTTTTCTGAAATGAGGGAAAGGGTATTGTGTAAAGTCTGCATGCACACTTCATTGTCGAGATTGGGTCGCAGATAGATGGTACCAAGTACGAGAGTTAATTTATTAATATTGATTTCTAATATTATCCAAAAGTGTGTATTTTCGATTAGATTTATTTTTATATTTTGATGTGTTTTAGCTAAAACGATTATGCCACCACTCCCCCTACCTCTGTCCTTCTACAGCCAAACTAGTATACATGATGTTAAATGAATTTAAGTAATTGGGAAGTAATATGTCTTTATCTAGGTTCCAAGTTTCGTAAAGGCATACGAAGTTTGCATTCAATATTTAGGATTCATTCTCTATATCTAGATTAAAGACATTATTAATACCATTAACGTTCCAAAATATTATTTGCATATCTTCGCTTGCGCTAAAGTTAAAGGTACTTAGCTTATCAGTGGGAGATTTCTTTAGGGGATTGTCCGTAGTGCTGTTTTCCACTACTACGAATGAACTGCTACTGCCATTTTCTGGGATAAAAAATTCTTCTCGTTGTTCATTTCTGGAGTTGGTGGTACTTTGACTGCCATTTTCAACTGTTATGTCTGAGTTGCTGTTGTCGTTTTGAGGGATAAAAAATTCTTCTTGCTCGGCTCTAAAGTTGGTGATGCTTTAGCAATTTTCAGGTTTTTCGATGCCGGTTTGATTGGTGAGTCTTCTTCCGATGTGTTGCTTGGTCTATATTTCCTTTTGTTGGGTTCGTCTAGGATTATTTGTTTGTTATCTACAAATATCTTGTTACCTTTGATTTGAACTTTTTTCCCTTGGAATTGGTTTTGTAATTCCTTGCGCCTTTTTAGCAATTCTTTTTTGTGCAAAAGTTCTTGTGGGGTTAGGTCATTGTTGATATAAATGTTCGTGCCGATGAGTTTTTTGCCATTTGACAGGATATATTGCTTTGTTTCGTATGCTGCAAATGTAACAATTATCGGCCTGATTTTGTTAGCGTTCAGGGTATTTTGTTTACTGCCAAGTCTTGTAACATCCCTTATATCATGTGATGAACATTTCATTTCAAATTTTTCGTTTATAAAATGTAGAATAGATTCTTTTAGTTCGTTGTTATTGTTTTCTTTTTCTTCCAACCCACTTATGATAACATTATATTTCTTTAGTTGTTTCTGAAGGGAATTAATAGCCCTTTGTTGGTTATTTATCGCTTCTTGCTGGGTTGAGACAACATTTTTTAAATGTGTTATGTCTTCATTGTAATTATTTAAGTTCGTTTGTATATTTGCTATGTCTGTTTCTATTTTGTCTAGCTTCTCTAGTTTATCGAGTTTTTTTAATATTTCTTGTATTTGTTTATCCATAATTTGTAGATTTGTGGGTTATGTTTATTAGTTGGCGCGAAACAGTGTAGTGTTGCCACTTGTTTAATAGGTAAATCACTGTATTGTTCGCGGTAAAAAAAAAACATTTATAACCTCACTCTTCTGCGAAGTTGTTTAAATGTTGATTTTCTCTTTATGGATCACAAAGTTTTTTTAGATAACACTTGTCGTTGCGGATTATTTATCTGTGGTACTTTTAATGACACAATTCCGTAGTAATAGTCAGTAATACTTTTTGAAAGGTAAATTAACTGCTGGATGTATAACAATCACGTGTAGTTTTCTGAGTACGCGTTGCCAACCTATATATATATATATATATATATATATATATATATATATATATATATATATATATATATATATTTATATTATTTAACTATAATATATGGGCGATAATACATGCATTACTCTAATATATACAATTCACATTCCTTTTTGACCTTGTTATCGGTGCCCTCTTCCACACGCGTCAGCGACGTACTGGCCCTCTACGACGCGTTCCCCTAAGTGGGATAAAATACACATTGTCATTCCAATTTACAACAATTATCACAGGCGTGCATTATCATCTAGTAAGATAGACAGGAGAGGGGGGGGGGGCAGGAATAAGGTTGCTCCCAAGTCCCAGACTTGGGCAGGCGCCCCGCATATTAAATGCGGCCTAACACCTCGTGGATTCCGGTACCCCTATCCGCAAAAGTATACACCCAGTGCATGGACGAATTGCTGAAATACGGCTCTCGTGAATAGTCATTTCTGAGCCACTAGCGGTACCGTAGCCACATACGCATGTCACCTATAATTACTGCAAGCATCTTGTCTTTTCTTTATTGACACTGTTCACAGTTTCACCCACGTTCCGTATATGACTGCTAGCACACAGCAACTGCCCTAACCATCCAAGTGTTGGGGGTTTGTTGTTATTGTGTTTAGGACTGTCAAGTGTTTTTGCTTTAAGCGAGCGCTTCTAAACCAGTGGCGCCCACTCGAAAAGTGTATCTTACACACACACACACACACACACACACACACACACACACATATATATATATATATATATATATATATATATAAATATTTATTTATTTAAGAATAGACTGTCCAACAGGTCAAGCCCATAAGAACACAAATACAAAGCATATACATTGCAAAACTTATACACATTAATACATTTAATAATTAATAATGTTTTTCTTAATCGTTTTAAAGTCCGAACGGAAGATGTCGACAGTAGAGAACTTGGTTTGGTAAATGTGACACATTCGATGTATTGGCGAAGATATTAAAAGGTTGGTACGGGAGAGTGGTAAATAAAAGGATGCAGTAGATCTGGAAACAGTTCTAGGAATAAGGAAATTAAGAAGGGACAGGCATCAACATTATTGTTGATTAATTTGGCTAAATGCAACACTAAATTAATATCGCAGCGTTCCACAAGACTTCTCATATGGAACATACTGAGTAAAGTTCCATAAGAGATGTCATGACCAGGATAAAATTTATGACATTTGAAAAATACAAATTTAAGAAACTTTTTTTGTATTGACTCAATAACTGCCTGATGAGCTTCATAGACAGGATTCCAAATGATGTTACAATACTCAAGTTTAGATCTTACAAAGTACACATCGTAAAATATCCGTTAGATCATTGATAAACAATAAAAAAAGCAGTGGACCGAGATTAGAGCCTTGTGGAATTCCTGAAGTTGTAACAAAACAAAAAGAATTTTCATTGCTAAAATTGACAAAAAGCTCAGGTTGATGAAGGTAGGACGATAGTAAGGAAATTAAAGAAGGAGAGAGGGAGAAAGAGTGCAATTTTTTGATCAAGACACTGTGATCAATTCTGTCGAATGCTTTAGCAAAGTCTGTGTATATGCAGTCACCTTGACCCCTTGCATCAACAACCGAAGTAACTCTGAGTAAAATAAGTTAAATTCGTGATGGTAGATCGTTTTTCCATGAAGCCATGCTGAGAAACAGAAATTTTATGTTTGATACTATGGTATATAGTTTTATAAATTATTTTTTCAAATACCTTACTAAAGTTAGACAGCATGGCTGTAGGGCGGTAGTTTTAAACATTTGTAAATGTTGGGAAAGAACTAGTTTTGATGCACAGGTTGAAGATGTAATATAAAGCGTTCGACAAAGGATAAGCACAGTCTTTGACCAAAAGAGAGGGAACAAGATCAGGACCACAAGATAAAGAAGATTTGAGGGTTTTGATGGCGGATTTAATATCTGTTATGGATATATGTTGGAGAACAACTGAATCATGGGATGGTAGGTAGGTATTAGAGTGAGACGAAGGGGTAGGAGTGGTGTAAACTGAGTTAAAATGGGATACAAAAGCGTTTGGTATGTCAACAGGAGTTGAGTAGGACGCGCCGTTAAATTGCACACAATTAGGCTTGGACGACACCTTCCGTTTGGCATTTATTTAATCCCAAAACTTACTGGGTTCCGATTTAATATTATCCTCAAAAGCTCTAACATAATCAGCATATGATTGTTTAATTAAAAATTTTAATTCGCATCGCTGAAATCGGAACAGATTGATATAAGTCTGATTATTTGGAGCTTGTGATAATAATTTTCTGGTGTGATTCTTTGATTTGAGCTTTGTAATAATATTTTTATTAAACCATGGGGGGTAACGTTTTGTATTTGTTGATTTTAATGGAACGCACATATCAAAAAATGAATACAAGGTATTATAAAAAAACTCACATGCCAGATTCACATCACTGAAACTATTCAAAGAGCTCCAATAGAAGCGTTCAATAAGCGAATACAATTTATTATAATCAGCTTTTTTTAAATTATATGAAGCAAACGATGATTTTCTAGATTTAGAAGCTCTTTGTATATCACAATTAAATTCAATGTGCAGCGCTGGGTGATGCAGTGCATACTCTATATCAAACAAGTCAGTAGAGTGAGACACTTTACAACAGAAATTTGCGATAACTAAATACAGCATTTTATTGTTGAGATTCCTAACAGTATTATACTGATTGGCATCAAAAAATTCAAACAGACTATTGAGGTTTTGGACTTTATTAGAACTAGAATTAGATGTATATTCAGGAATATTTAGATCTCCAATCAGTATAAAATTGTTAGATTGCAAGAATGGCAAACTTTCCAAGAAGTCGTAAAAAGCATTGTATATAGTGATAGTTTGAGCCGGTGGAATATAAGTAACAAATACATACACAGTGGAATTGTTCGCAGACACTTTAGCGCACACAATGCCTATGTTATTGGGCAGAATGTCCGCGTATGCGCTTAAATCGACAAATGAGGATGAAATATTGTTATTAATGAGTAGGAGAACCCCCCCCCCCACCACGAGAACATTAACACGCACCAAAATCACGGTCACTTCTAAACACATTAAACCAGTCACTACTTAACTCCGCATCGTAAACACTGTCCGAAAGCCACGTTTCGGTGAGAGCTATGATGTCGTAGTCTGCAAAGGAGCTGATGGATTGAAGACAGGATAATTTAGACTTTATGCCCTGGATGTTTTGGTAGAAACACGTGAGTTGATGCCGTGTAGAATGAGTGCTCGGGTGGTACTGTAAATACTAATCTGCGCCAACGATATTTGCCTTGAAACGTTTTAATGTTTCCAGATATGTGTGACAATTGCGGTTCCACGCGTCATGAGACACATAGATTTTGGTTTTATGCAGTTCATTAAATTTGATGCAGTTCACACATTTATTACAGTTGATTGACAGATTTTAATGTCATGATTACCTGCACATTTTGCACAAAAATAGTTAGTTTTCGTGCACTGCTTCTTGGCAATTTTTTTTTAGTAGTGCTAATTTCGAGAACCTCGCTACTAAAGCCCGGTGCAAAACAAGACCTATTTTGGTGTATAAGATATTCGGTAAGGGTTTCTTTGGTGAAGGACTTAGACATTCCCACAACACGAACTCTTGGGTGCAGAACGGGTAGGTGTTTAACCTCATATTTGTCATTAAGATTGGTATTAATAATTTCTTTTAGTCTGTGAGAATGATCAGAGCCTATAATTAGGGCACCATTACTCACATGTCGCACAGAATTGATAGTGATGTTTGAGGTAATTGGATCAGCACTTCTGAAAAGGTCATCTTTGGTAGTAGTAGCAGATTGCGAGGCATCTTTGGGCTTAAGATAGACTGAAGGTTTCGGAGCAGTATTACGAGTAGTGGACGCAAAAGACAGTGGGGGAAAATCAGCTGAAGGCAATAAACTACTGGGAGATCCCTTAATGGTAGAATCAATTTTGTTTTTAATTTCGGTTTTTAATTCTGTTAAATTTGCAGCAATTAGTTCGGAGAGACTAGCTTTTATAGAGAATAATAATTTCGCAGAGATCGTATTTTCAAAATTAGATATTTTTTGGTTTATTTCCGTAAATAGTTGATTTATATTAGTATAATCTGATTTATTAATAACGACACAGTTGATTCGGCATGCGGAGCACCAGAAATAAATTTATTTAGATTGGTTCAAGATACGGCTTTCATCTTCGCTAAGATTGGCACACACGGGGTGGAACCACTGGCGGCATGTACCTTCGCAGCCAATAAGGTTGTCAGTCTTTTTGGCCCTACATTTGGGATTGGCGCACTTATTCATTGTAATTAAAAATTACATTTAATGGCGGTAAAAATAAATAAACAGAGGTCACTAACAAAGTTGATTAGACACGCACAAGTATGTAACAGTTTGTCAAGGTTTAAAATTGACTTAAGTTAAGTTGATAAAAACTGTATCGAAGAAACATATTAAAAGTCAAATAACTAGCTCACAAAGTAGCTTTTGGTCAGGAGAATAAAATCAACACATTCGCTGGTAAAAACTACACTTACTTTGAACACTTACATAAAAACACAGTAATAGAAAAGAGCACAAATTAAAATTTAAACAGTGAGTAAAAAACAACGACCACACCCGTTGAAATTTTATTTTCTATATATATATATATATATATATATATATATATATATATATATATATATATATATATATATATATATATATATATATATTTAAACTCTGCAAATACAGAAATTCCAATTAAATTTCATTTAAAATAACAACTTATAACACTAGATATGCAAACTCATTGCGCAAACCTGCTTACAGGTTTCAATAGTTAATGAAATGTATATTGAATTTAGATCTATAAAATAAACAGTACCCAAAAAAGTAAAAAAATATAAATAAGAAAACATTCAAAAATATTAAATTTTTTTTATGAAACAACAAGTTGCTAATTTCGTTCATTAGTTCGAACACGTTGTTTATTAACAAAATTGTTCATTCACTAAGTATGAAATGCGTGATTTTATGTATGTATGTATGTATGTATGTATGTATGTATGTATGTATGTATGTATGTATGTATGTATGTATGTATGTATGTATGTATGTATGTATGTATGTATGTATGTATGTATGTATGTATGTATGTATGTATGTATGTATGTATGTATGTATGT
This sequence comes from Harpalus rubripes, assembly GCA_963082715.1. Taxonomy (NCBI): domain Eukaryota; kingdom Metazoa; phylum Arthropoda; class Insecta; order Coleoptera; family Carabidae; genus Harpalus; species Harpalus rubripes. The sequence continues at coordinate 46,039,537 of OY720450.1, read as the reverse complement.
ATGTATGTATGTATGTATGTATGTATGTATGTATGTATGTATGTATGTATGTATGTATGTATGTATGTATGTATGTATGTATGTATGTATGTATGTATGTATGTATGTATGTATGTATGTATGTATGTATGTATGTATGTATGTATGTATGTATGTATGTATGTATGTATGTATGTATGTATGTATGTATGTATGTATGTATGTATGTATGTATGTATGTATGTATGTATGTATGTATGTATGTATGTATGTATGTATGTATGTATGTATGTATGTATGTATGTATGTATGTATGTATGTATGTATGTATGTATGTATGTATGTATGTATGTATGTATGTATGTATGTATGTATGTATGTATGTATGTATGTATGTATGTATGTATGTATGTATGTATGTATGTATGTATGTATGTATGTATGTATGTATGTATGTATGTATGTATGTATGTATGTATGTATGTATGTATGTATGTATGTATGTATGTATGTATGTATGTATGTATGTATGTATGTATGTATGTATGTATGTATGTATGTATGTATGTATGTATGTATGTATGTATGTATGTATGTATGTATGTATGTATGTATGTATGTATGTATGTATGTATGTATGTATGTATGTATGTATGTATGTATGTATGTATGTATGTATGTATGTATGTATGTATGTATGTATGTATGTATGTATGTATGTATGTATGTATGTATGTATGTATGTATGAGTATGTATGTATGTATGTATGTATGTATGTATGTATGTATGTATGTATGTATGTATGTATGTATGTATGTATGTATGTATGTATGTATGTATGTATGTATGTATGTATGTATGTATGTATGTATGTATGTATGTATGTATGTATGTATGTATGTATGTATGTATGTATGTATGTATGTATGTATGTATGTATGTATGTATGTATGTATGTATGTATGTATGTATTGTATGTATGTATGTATGTATGTATGTATGTATGTATGTATGTATGTATGTATGTATGTATGTATGTATGTATGTATGTATGTATGTATGTATGTATGTATGTATGTATGTATGTATGTATGTATGTATGTATGTATGTATGTATGTATGTATGTATGTATGTATGTATGTATGTATGTATGTATGTATGTATGTATGTATGTATGTATGTATGTATGTATGTATGTATGTATGTATGTATGTATGTATGTATGTATGTATGTATGTATGTATGTATGTATGTATGTATGTATGTATGTATGTATGTATGTATGTATGTATGTATGTATGTATGTATGTATGTATGTATGTATGTATGTATGTATGTATGTATGTATGTATGTATGTATGTATGTATGTATGTATGTATGTATGTATGTATGTATGTATGTATGTATGTATGTATGTATGTATGTATGTATGTATGTATGTATGTATGTATGTATGTATGTATGTATGTATGTATGTATGTATGTATGTATGTATGTATGTATGTATGTATGTATGTATGTATGTATGTATGTATGTATGTATGTATGTATGTATGTATGTATGTATGTATGTATGTATGTATGTATGTATGTATGTATGTATGTATGTATGTATGTATGTATGTATGTATGTATGTATGTATGTATGTATGTATGTATGTATGTATGTATGTATGTATGTATGTATGTATGTATGTATGTATGTATGTATGTATGTATGTATGTATGTATGTATGTATGTATGTATGTATGTATGTATGTATGTATGTATGTATGTATGTATGTATGTATGTATGTATGTATGTATGTATGTATGTATGTATGTATGTATGTATGTATGTATGTATGTATGTATGTATGTATGTATGTATGTATGTATGTATGTATGTATGTATGTATGTATGTATGTATGTATGTATGTATGTATGTATGTATGTATGTATGTATGTATGTATGTATGTATGTATGTATGTATGTATGTATGTATGTATGTATGTATGTATGTATGTATGTATGTATGTATGTATGTATGTATGTATGTATGTATGTATGTATGTATGTATGTATGTATGTATGTATGTATGTATGTATGTATGTATGTATGTATGTATGTATGTATGTATGTATGTATGTATGTATGTATGTATGTATGTATGTATGTATGTATGTATGTATGTATGTATGTATGTATGTATGTATGTATGTATGTATGTATGTATGTATGTATGTATGTATGTATGTATGTATGTATGTATGTATGTATGTATGTATGTATGTATGTATGTATGTATGTATGTATGTATGTATGTATGTATGTATGTATGTATGTATGTATGTATGTATGTATGTATGTATGTATGTATGTATGTATGTATGTATGTATGTATGTATGTATGTATGTATGTATGTATGTATGTATGTATGTATGTATGTATGTATGTATGTATGTATGTATGTATGTATGTATGTATGTATGTATGTATGTATGTATGTATGTATGTATGTATGTATGTATGTATGTATGTATGTATGTATGTATGTATGTATGTATGTATGTATGTATGTATGTATGTATGTATGTATGTATGTATGTATGTATGTATGTATGTATGTATGTATGTATGTATGTATGTATGTATGTATGTATGTATGTATGTATGTATGTATGTATGTATGTATGTATGTATGTATGTATGTATGTATGTATGTATGTATGTATGTATGTATGTATGTATGTATGTATGTATGTATGTATGTATGTATGTATGTATGTATGTATGTATGTATGTATGTATGTATGTATGTATGTATGTATGTATGTATGTATGTATGTATGTATGTATGTATGTATGTATGTATGTATGTATGTATGTATGTATGTATGTATGTATGTATGTATGTATGTATGTATGTATGTATGTATGTATGTATGTATGTATGTATGTATGTATGTATGTATGTATGTATGTATGTATGTATGTATGTATGTATGTATGTATGTATGTATGTATGTATGTATGTATGTATGTATGTATGTATGTATGTATGTATGTATGTATGTATGTATGTATGTATGTATGTATGTATGTATGTATGTATGTATGTATGTATGTATGTATGTATGTATGTATGTATGTATGTATGTATGTATGTATGTATGTATGTATGTATGTATGTATGTATGTATGTATGTATGTATGTATGTATGTATGTATGTATGTATGTATGTATGTATGTATGTATGTATGTATGTATGTATGTATGTATGTATGTATGTATGTATGTATGTATGTATGTATGTATGTATGTATGTATGTATGTATGTATGTATGTATGTATGTATGTATGTATGTATGTATGTATGTATGTATGTATGTATGTATGTATGTATGTATGTATGTATGTATGTATGTATGTATGTATGTATGTATGTATGTATGTATGTATGTATGTATGTATGTATGTATGTATGTATGTATGTATGTATGTATGTATGTATGTATGTATGTATGTATGTATGTATGTATGTATGTATGTATGTATGTATGTATGTATGTATGTATGTATGTATGTATGTATGTATGTATGTATGTATGTATGTATGTATGTATGTATGTATGTATGTATGTATGTATGTATGTATGTATGTATGTATGTATGTATGTATGTATGTATGTATGTATGTATGTATGTATGTATGTATGTATGTATGTATGTATGTATGTATGTATGTATGTATGTATGTATGTATGTATGTATGTATGTATGTATGTATGTATGTATGTATGTATGTATGTATGTATGTATGTATGTATGTATGTATGTATGTATGTATGTATGTATGTATGTATGTATGTATGTATGTATGTATGTATGTATGTATGTATGTATGTATGTATGTATGTATGTATGTATGTATGTATGTATGTATGTATGTATGTATGTATGTATGTATGTATGTATGTATGTATGTATGTATGTATGTATGTATGTATGTATGTATGTATGTATGTATGTATGTATGTATGTATGTATGTATGTATGTATGTATGTATGTATGTATGTATGTATGTATGTATGTATGTATGTATGTATGTATGTATGTATGTATGTATGTATGTATGTATGTATGTATGTATGTATGTATGTATGTATGTATGTATGTATGTATGTATGTATGTATGTATGTATGTATGTATGTATGTATGTATGTATGTATGTATGTATGTATGTATGTATGTATGTATGTATGTATGTATGTATGTATGTATGTATGTATGTATGTATGTATGTATGTATGTATGTATGTATGTATGTATGTATGTATGTATGTATGTATGTATGTATGTATGTATGTATGTATGTATGTATGTATGTATGTATGTATGTATGTATGTATGTATGTATGTATGTATGTATGTATGTATGTATGTATGTATGTATGTATGTATGTATGTATGTATGTATGTATGTATGTATGTATGTATGTATGTATGTATGTATGTATGTATGTATGTATGTATGTATGTATGTATGTATGTATGTATGTATGTATGTATGTATGTATGTATGTATGTATGTATGTATGTATGTATGTATGTATGTATGTATGTATGTATGTATGTATGTATGTATGTATGTATGTATGTATGTAT
>OY720450.1:46022683-46032200 GCA_963082715.1 Harpalus rubripes | reverse complement strand
GTGATGTTTTATCCTTTTGACATCATCTATTCTAAATCTCTTCCCATCGCCTTTAATTTAATTCATTTATTAATCTGGATTTAAATTAAAAATGTTACAAACTTATTTCAGAACAGAACCATTTTTTGTTCTTATGACTGCGTTGTTTAAAAATTAACCTCAAAAAGTATTATCCTGAGAAAGGATTAAAATAATTCCGAAAGCTTGATAATAACTTACAAGAGTTTTATTCAAAATTAATTATCGTCCTGACTGCTTACCTACGAATATATATATATATATATATATATATATATATATATATATATATATATATATATATATATATATATATATAAATTATTAAACAATTTATATTGTTTTTAAAAAAGTTTATTTATTGCGAATACAGAGTTATACAAGCTTGTTTTCAGCTGGAGAGCTGCCTTAAGACTGACTATTCTATGTCTATCTATCTTACGCTTTACTTTGTGGAAAGTTTATAACTTTACTCTTAGTCAGCATTTCTAAGAGTAGTCGTATTACTTAATTCCTCCCTAACAAGTTTAAACTTTACACAAATTTTATAAATTTTCGGTTATCTTCTCTAAATTCCTTAATTCCCTATTATATCTTAACTGCTTAGATTTACAATTCTTATGATATTGATATACAATTTTTATAATTATAGTATTATTATTACAACAAGTATAATATAAATGATATAATAATGATGAGTGTTACTTTCGTAATTTTGAATTTCTTTTATTTTTTGTAATTGTGGCAATGAAATATTTAATTCTTGTAATGGTTTTAAATTAATTTTATTTATTTTTGTATCAAAATTTTGGAGTTCAACATTATTTAATTCTAGTTCTTTGTAAGCTGTTGATATTCCATTAAATGTCCATTGGTTGACTTTACAATTTCCATCGTTGATAAGTCTAAAGATTCCTTGAAAGTTTATCTTTATATTTTTGTTTTTGCAATTTATAACTAATTCTTGGTTAACAGGAGAAGTAATTATTATATTATTAGTGTATGGGATTTGTATTACATTGTTTTTACCTTCCGTCACCTTTAGGTAAGGAAGGTATTGTCTTTGGTCAAAAAATTCGGTGGTGAGTTTTTGATGAATAAGCACGTTTTAGGGTCCCTAGAATACGATTTTACTATTTTTACGATGATGTCTGTATGTATGTATGTATGTGTGTGTGTGTGTGTGTGTGTGTGTGTGTGTGTGTGTGTGTGTGTGTGTGTGTGTGCGTATGTATGTATGTATGTATGTATGTGTGTCTGTGTGTGTGTGTGTGTGTGTGTGTGTGTGTGTGTGTGTGTGTGTGTGTGTGTGTGTGTGTGTGAGTGTGTGTGTGTAACAAAATTTTCGTCTGCGATAACTCTAATACTACAATTCTAAAAATTATAATTCTTTCGTATTTCTCTTCGTTACATCCATGTGAAGAGCTGATTAGATTTTGGTTAGAATTGGACAACCGGAAGTACCCTCATTTGAAGATTTTAATAGTTTTTCTTGAAAAAACTATGTTAAATATCATTTTTTCACATTTAATGTTATTATAAATATTAAAGAATATTTTATTGTCTATATGATTTGACTGCATTTTATACTTAATATTAAATGGGTATGGAGTTAATAAATTATAAAGAAATTAATTTTCATAAAGTAGCCATAGCTACGGAAACAGCTACTATATTAAGAAAATTTTGATTGAAAGATGTCAGTGTCAAGTGAAATTGACATAGTGTGTGTGTCATAATTTTACTGGAAATATAGGATCTTTTGCTATAAATTGTATGGAATTTGCATAAAATATATGCAACTACCGGAAGGTAAAGTACAAGAAATATAATCTTTAGCAATAAGGAACTTTCTGTATGAAATTTGTACAAAATACATAGAACTGACGGAAGGTAATGTGCTGGCCACATCAGATTTTTTGTGTATTTTTCAATTATATCACAGTCATCATTATTTTCACTTAATACTATATTATTAATACAATTATTTACTTCTATGCCTTTTGTTTGACAATGGTTTATATTGTTAGATTCTCTTTTGAATCTTTCTATTAATATGTTCTTATTGTGTTTATTTATATAATAAGTGGGTGGTTCTGTTAATTCATATAATTTTTTATGATGAATGAAGGGAATTGGGTATAATTGATATAGAGGATAGGAGTTTTGTGATAGTTCTGGTTCTATTAGCAATGTATGGATTTGTTCGTTCTCTAGTCTACAATATGTGGTTATCTTATCTACTTGTAACCAGATATCCTTGTCGCCTGTGATTTTAATTAAATCGTCATGGTTTATAATAGTGGTGTCTAGTTTATTTAATGAACAAATTACCAACATTAGTTCTATATTTTTGCAAAATTCCGATAGATTTTCAATAATTATTAATAATTCATTAATTTTTACTTCCGTGTCAATTAAACTCTGCCACGTTTGTTTTTTATTTGAGATGTCTATTACGACATTAAGGCTTTCTGATATTTGTTTTCGTTTAACTTTATTTGTTCTAATTTTGAATTAAATTTGTCTGTTAAGTGTTTTTCGTTTTTACCTTCCGTCACCTTTATGTAAGGAAGGTATTGTCTTTGGTCAAAAAATTCGATGGTGAGTTTTTGATGAATAAGCACGTTTTAGGGTCCCTACAATACGATTTTACTATTTTTACGATGATGTCTGTATGTGTGTGTGTGTGCGTGTGTGTGTGTGTGTGTATGTATGTGTGTCCGTGTGTGTGTGTGTGTGTGTGTGTGTGTGTGTGTGTGTGTGTGTGTGTGTGTGTGTGTGTATGTAACAAAATTTTCGTCTACGATAACTTCCATACTACAATTCTAAAAATTATAATTCTTTCGTATTTCTCTTCGTTACATCCATGTGAAGAGCTGATTAGATTTTGGTTAGAATTGGACAACCGGAAGTACCTTCATTTGAAGATTTTAACAGTTTTTCTTGAAAAACTATGTTAATTATCATTTTTTCACGTTTAATGTTATTATAAATATTAAAGAATATTTTATTCTCTATACGATTTGACTACATTTTATACTTAATATTAAATGGATATAGAATTAAAAAATTATAAAGAAATTAAATTTCATAAAGTAGCCATAGCTATGGAAACAGCTACTATATTGAGAAAATTTTGATTGAAAGATGTCAGTGTCAAGTGAAATTGACATAGTGTGTTTGTCTTATAATTTTACTGTAAATATAGGATCTTTTGCTTTCTTTATGGAATTTGTATAAAATACATACAACTGCTTTAAGGTAATGTACAAGAAATAATAATAATAATAAATCTTTTATTTCTGCAGATACATTACACTGTATATAGAAAACGCCACAAAATGATAATTTTCTGTATGAAATTTGCATAAAATACATGCAACTGCGGAAGGTAATGTACAAGAAATAGAATATTTAATTTAGCAAGGAACTTTCCGTATGAAATTTGTACAAAATACATAGAACTGACGGAAGGTAATGTGCTGGCCACATCAGATTTTTTATTATTTGTTCGTTTTGGTTATGAAGAATCTTTTGATTATCTTTTAGTTTGTCTATTAAGTTATCATATTTTTCCGCGTCACTTTGGTCTAGGTTACCTGTAATTGATTTAATTATATTGCCTAATCCATTTATTAAGCCTCGTTTAGATCTTTTGTTAAAAAGCTTTTGAATTTGTTGTGTCAAGTCGTCAAGGAAATAGGATAATGCTTTATTTTGTTCTTCAAGGTGATAATTATTTTGAATTTGTTTCATAGTATTAATTGTAATATTATTTAGTTTTGAATATTCTTCATAAAGAGAGGTAATATTATAATTGAAATAATGTATTATTTCTCCTTCTTTTAATTTACAATCACCTATTCCGAATAAAAACATTATATTGTAAACAGTTTATCATGAATGCAATGTTTCTTGCTTCTCAGCATAAAAATAGAAATTACATAGTTTATAGTGCTCATTAAATGTTGTATTTGTGATTAGTGGCTCATTTAATTATATGGTGACACGTGATTTTAAAGTTAATAGTGTTGCTCTTCAATTTTGGTATATATAGAAGAATCTGTCGCAGAAGACTGTCAATTTGGGCGATTATTGTATGCTGTGAGTACAACTAATTAATCAAGTTGTATCTATCTATCATCTTTCGCTCGCTAAACTCTAAGATCTGACATCTTCGTGTTTCTTCGTAGGAGGATGGTACATTTTCTTGTGATGGGTGCCGATCGTTAACCCATTTGTCATGTGCAGACCCCTCATCTGAGGACGTCAAAAGGTATACAAGATCCACTATAAAATCTATTAAAGTTTTCTGCAACAAATGTCTTAATGAGATTGATACTATTTCGACTTTAAAAAAGATGATTGTTGAGCTTCAAACTAATTTCACTGCTCTTCAAGAAAAAATAGATTCGAAACCGTATAAATGCCATCAAAATTCTACAGAGAATATCATAAAAGAAATTTCTGATAGAGAATTTCGTCAAAAAAACGTAGTAATATCTGGAGTTCCGGAAAGTAACGTTAACTTGACACATCAAGTATCCTTAATTATAAATAAAATTGATCCTGAACTAGATTTAAATGATATAGTAGTCCACATAATTGGCGCCAAAACTTCCAAACAATCTCGCCCCGTCAAATTAAGATCAGATTCAATACTGCTGATAAAGCAAAAAAAACTGTTAAAATCGGCCAAGAAAGTACGGAACTTCCTTGAATATAATGGCATTTATATCAATAGTGATAAAACCCCTTTGCATCAACAACATTATAAAAGTGTGATAGCTGAATTATCTGAAAAGAAAGCAAAAGGAGAAGATAATTTATTTATTTCTTATAAAAACGTTTTTCCTGAGATACGTAAAAAAAACTAGTTCACCAACCACCCAACAACTTATCAACTGTCAACATATTTTACCAAAATGTCCAAGGCCTCAACATGAAACTTCATCATCTATACTCATATCTTCCATCATCAGACTGACATCATCAGTTTCAGTGAAACTTGGTTAAAAAGTGTTGTGTTTGATTCGGAGTTAAGTGATGGTTCCTTTCATGTTTTTCCTCGGATCGCAATTTTCATCAATGTGGACAGTCGCGCGGAGGTGGCGTATTACTCCTTGTTAATAATAAATATTCAGCCACACAAGTAGACTTAAAGAACTTTAATTATTATTTAATTCCTTATAACGTTGATATTGTTTGTTGTAAAATATTAATTAATAATACATATCTGTACGTTTTCACCATTTACATTCCTCCATCTATGAGTAGTAGTAATTATGATGACATATTTGATTTTTTTGAGAACTTACCATTTTTACTTGAGAATAATTTTGTGATTTTAGGTAACTTTAATATTCCTACACTTACTTCAGATGATTCTAATAGTAATACTAACTTATTAAAAAAAATTGTCCTTCACAAATGCCAAACAATTTAAGAGTATTCTTAATCGAAATAACAGAATATTGGATCTTATAATTTCTAACAGAGAATGTTTTGTAACTTCCTCTGAATCGATATTTGAAAAAGAATATGTTCATCACTCTCCTCTTACTGTTCGGATGAATTTTAAATCTATGGTAAATAAAGATTATCTGAATAAGTTCTCATCAAATATTTACAATTTTTAAAAAACTAATTTTCCCAAATTGTACGATCTTATTGATAAATATGATTGGAATGTTTTAGAAAAATTTGATGATGTTAATAAAGCCTGTGAGTTTTTCTATTCTGCTTTATATTCTATGTTTAATGAATGTATTCCTTTGAAATCTAGCCACATTATCTCATCACCTGCTTGGTTTACACCTCAAATTAAAAATGATATGAAAAGAAAAGCGCATTACTTTAAAATGTTCAAAAAATTTCCACATATTTCAATGTATTACGAACAATGCAGTCAAATTCGCGCTAAAATCAAAAAGGATATTAAAACATCATACACATGTTATTTACGGAAGTGCGAGAACTCAATTATTGATGACCCTAGTAATTTTTGGAAATACATAAATTCAAAAAAGAAAACAACTTCTTATCCCTCGAGTATGCAATACAACAATAATATTGTTACCAGACCCAATGATATTGCAGAAACATTTGCAACTCATTTTCACAGTGTGTATTCAACTAATACCAGTGTATCTCTCCCCGATATATCTTTGCAGTCAAATGTACCTATTATTCAAAATCCATTAACTGAAGATGAAATTCAAGTAGCAATTAAAAAACTGAAAAACAACTTGTCATGTGGTCCAGATCACGTGCCTAATATTTTTTAAGAGACTGTTCATTTCCTTTCTCGAAAGCTTTGCGTCATATTTTTAATCTATCTTTGAGAACACAAACATTTCCTAATGTATGGAAGTGTGCGAAGGTTACTCCCATCAACAAATCTGGTGATTCCGCGAACATAAAAAATTATCGACCTATGGCAATTACGTAAAATTTCAGTAAAATATTAGAAAGTTTGCTGTACAATACCATATACAAACAGGTTAAGGATAAAATTTCATTTTCTCAACACGGTTTTATGTCTAAAAGATCTACTACAACGAATTTATGTTTCTTTACCCATTATATCTCTGCAGCTCTTGATAACAACTTGCAAGTAGACACAATTTTCACAGATTTCGCTAAAGCGTTCGATAGGATTAATCACGATATTATTTTACATAAATTGCAATCGTTCTCTTTATCACCCTCTTTAATATCTCTGCTTTCTCATATCTTCGAAATCGCTCCTTTTTTGTTCATTTTCTCGGTCACAATTCTTCCTCCTTCAGCATCACCTCCGGTATCCCACAGGGGTCTAACCTTGGTCCTCTTCTCTTCCTTTTATTCATAAATGATATTTCTTCCATATTCACAAGCAATATCCTACTGTTTGCAGACGATTTGAAGATTTTTCGTAGTTTATCAAATGCTGATGATTGTGCCCTGCTGCAAGCTGATATTAATAATTTAATTGAATGGTGTTCTAAAAACAAGCTTGACTTAAACATCGATAAATGCAAAGTTTTGTCGTTTAACAGGAAATTAAATCCTATTTATTTTAATTACACTATTTCTAATAATTTACTGACTAGATGCGAAACTGTGCGGGATCTTGGAATAGAAAGCTGTCATTTTCTAATCACATTCAAGAAATGATATCGGCTTCTTATAAAATGCTCGGGTTTGTGATTCGAAATACACGCCAATTTCATAACATTCAGGCTATATTTTCTTTGTATTTTTCTTTAGTAAGATCAAAACTTGACTACTGTTCACTAATCTGGAGCCCTATTTATAAAGTATATACTAAATTAGTCGAATCTGTACAGTACAAATTTTTGAAATATATATATACTTTAAAATCATGGGTACTTATCCTAATCGCAATATAACCTATGAAATATTATTGCAAATATTTAATTTTCAGTCCTTAACTAACAGACGCAATACTTACTCATTAATATATCTTTATAAGTTGGTAAATATTATTGTGGATGATCCATATTGTTTGCAATTGCTTAAATTTTCAGTACCAGCAGTTCAAACTAGATCAATTAATACTTTTTACATCCCCTGTGTTCGTACAAATGTGCTCTCCCAGTCACCTATTGTTAACATGTGTACTTTATGTAATAAAATATATGTCACAGCTAATTCACGAATTGACCTATTTTCTGGTAATTATAAAGGATTTTGTAAAATTATTAAAAACATGTAAACTATGTATGTTATTACTTAATGTTATTTTCTGTAATGAATACTTTTTTGTGTAATTGTTCCTACCCCAGAATTGGGCTATGCCTGTTGGGTAGTGTATATTAAATAAATAAATGAATAAATAAATAAATAAATAAATAAATAAATAAATAAATAAATAAATAAATAAATAAATAAATAAATAAATAAATAAATAAATAATAAATAAATAAATAAATAAATAAATAAATAAATAAATAAATAAATAAATAAATAAATAAATAAATAAATAAATAAATAAATAAATAAATAAATAAATAAATAAATAAATAAATAAATAAATAAATAAATAAATAAATAAATAAATAAATAAATAAATAAATAAATAAATAAATAAATAAATAAATAAATAAATAAATAAATAAATAAATAAATAAATAAATAAATAAATAAATAAATAAATAAATAAATAAATAAATAAATAAATAAATAAATAAATAAATAAATAAATAAATAAATAAATAAATAAATAAATAAATAAATAAATAAATAAATAAATAAATAAATAAATAAATAATTAAATAAATAAATAAATAAATAAATAAATAAATAAATAAATAAATATAAAAAGAAATAAATAAATATAAAAAGAAATAAATAAAGAAATGAATAAAGAAATAAATAAATAAATAAATAAATAAATAAAGAAATAAATAAATAAATAAATAAAGAAATAAATAAATAAATAAATAAATAAATAAATAAATAAATAAATAAATAAATAAATAAATAAATAAATAAATAAATAAATAAATAAATAAATTAAAAAACAAATAAATAAATAAATAAATAAATAAAGAAATAAATAAAGAAATAAATAAAGAAATAAATAAATAAAGAAATAAAGAAATAAATAAATAAAGAAATAAATAAAGAAATAAAGAAATAAATAAATAAATAAATAAATAAATAAAGAAATAAATAAATAAAGAAATAAATAAAGAAAGAAATAAAGAAATAAAAAAATAAAGAAATAAATAAAGAAATAAATAAATAAATAAATAAATAAATTAAAAAACAAATAAATAAATAAAGAAATAAATAAAGAAATAAATAAATAAATAAATAAAGAAAGAAATAAAGAAATAAAAAAATAAAGAAATAAATAAAGAAATAAATAAAGAAATAAATAAATAAATAAATAAATAAATAAATAAATAAATAAATAAAGAAATAAAGAAATAAATAAATAAAGAAATAAAAAAATAAAGAAATAAAGAAATAAAGAAATAAAGAAATAAAGAAATAAAGAAATAAAGAAATAAAGAAATAAAGAAATAAATAAATAAATAAATAAATAAATAAATAAAGAAATAAATAAAGAAATAAATAAATAAATAAATAAATAAATAAATAAATACGAGGGGCAAGTAAAAAATAAGGTTCCCAAATTTTTTCAGGTGTAAGGCATTTTTTATTGCAATAAATATGTATACCATCTGAAAGCTTGTATTTCAAACTATTTCTCTACATAGTCGCCAGATCTTTCAACGCATTTTTTCTGACGAGTTATCCACTTCTGAAAACCCGCTTCGAAGAACTCCGCCGCTAGGCCGCCGATGTACTTGGTGACCGCTTCCTTCACCTCTTCATCTGTACTGAAGCGTTGTCCACCCAAGTGTTGCTTCAATTTCGGGAACAAGTGGAAGTCGCTGGGAGCAAGATCAGGGCTGTAGGGGGCATGATCAAGCAATTTCCAGCCGAATTTGTCCAGTAGGGCGGTGGTCTGTCGAGAGAC